>BDMB01000023.1:547195-869058 GCA_016859785.1 Macrotyloma uniflorum | reverse complement strand
CTCATAAGGAGGTTTGTACACTGGTGGTGGCTTCTCATGAGGAGGTTGATACACTGG
This sequence comes from Macrotyloma uniflorum, assembly GCA_016859785.1. NCBI lineage: Eukaryota > Viridiplantae > Streptophyta > Magnoliopsida > Fabales > Fabaceae > Macrotyloma > Macrotyloma uniflorum. The sequence continues at coordinate 869,001 of BDMB01000023.1, read as the reverse complement.
TGGCGGTTTCTCATAAGGAGGTTTGTACACTGGTGGTGGCTTCTCATGAGGAGGTTTGTACACTGGTGGTGGTTTCTCATAAGGAGGTTTGTATACTGGTGGTGGCTTCTCATGAGGAGGTTGATACACTGGTGGCGGTTTCTCATAAGGAGGTTTGTACACTGGTGGTGGCTTCTCATGAGGAGGTTTGTACACTGGTGGTGGCTTCTCATGAGGAGGTTGATACACTGGTGGTGGTTTCTCATAAGGAGGTTGATACACTGGTGGTGGTTTCTCATAAGGAGGTTTGTACACTGGTGGTGGCTTCACATGAGGAGGTTCGTACACTGGTGGTGGTTTCTCATGAGGGGGTTGGTACACCGGTGGTGGCTTCTCATGAGGGGGTTGGTACACTGGTGGTGGCTTCTCATGAGGAGGTTGATACACTGGTGGTGGCTTCTCATGAGGAGGTTGATATTCTGGTGGTGGCTTCTCATGAGGTGGTTTGTACTCAGGTGGTGGCTTTTCATGAGGTGGTTGGTACTCTGGTGGTGGCTTCTCATGCGGTGGTTGATACTCTGGTGGAGGTTTCTCATGAGGTGGTTTGTACTCAGGTGGTGGTTGGTACTCTGGTGGTGGTTTTTCAAGAGGAGGTTGATATTCAGGTGGTGGTTTCTCATGAGGTGGTTGGTACAGTGGTGGAGGGTAGAATGGGGGGTTATATAATGGTGGTGGTTTTTCAGTTGGTGGGGGCTCATAGATGGGTGGAGGTTCATATATGGGTGGTATCACAATTGGGGGAGGTTCATAAATGGGTATCTTGAAATTAGCCACCACTGGAGTGGTGAGAACTACCACTCCAAGCAGGAGCAACACGAGTGAGTGTAAAGAAGTCATATGGATCAGCTTGTGGTGAAGAAAAGTGGTAACAATGAAAAAGTATTTATAGGGGGAGACATGAGAAATTTTTCTGTCAAGATCATCAATCTTTTGTTATTTTATTAGTATTAACTATAGTAGTACAAAATAATAGTAATGATAGTGTGGCAGGTAATATTTGTGATTTTGATATTGAGTAACCCGGAATAGATTTTCCACCCATTACGGTTTAATTGACTCTCTTAGGCACTATGATTAATCATTGTGCAAAACTCACACGTCTGAGTTTTCAGTGCAGAAATTAAAACGGTGACTGTGTAACTATAAATAGCTTCTATAAATAGCTTATATAAAATGATAAGCTAATATCAAAGTTGAATATGCAGCATATAGATAAATGGAAATTAAGGCGAATGCTACCAAAGTTTATCTTCATTAACAGCAAAGAAGTTGTTTCAATGAAGTTTTTTCTTATTATTTTCTCTATTGTTTTACGTGACTGATTGAATAAGAAAAGAAAGTAGAATGACGGTGATGAATTAATGTGCATATAAAAAACTTCATAAATAGATCTTTTGAAATAATTTGCACAAGTTATCTTTGTATTTGTGATAAATTTGACGTACATATTTCTGTCATATCTCTTAAATTATAAGCCTGGTATTGTTTGAGTAGCATTATTGTTTAGAAAAGGAGTTAACCTCTGACATTGAAGCCGTGAGTAATCGGACACATAGTAAGGTGAAAATTGAAGAAAGCATGGAGGGAGTTTCACATCCTTCAGGAAGGCGTAAAAGGTATCACGAGAAGCTGATGAAATCATGACCACACAGAGATAATATGTGAAATATATCACTGATTAAAAGAAGAAATGTTATTGAGAGTCTCTAATTTATTAATCCATAACAAAGTTGTAAGCATTCAAACAAATATTTCCAACTAATAGATTTTACTTTGACATAATATATATAATTTCAATCTGATAAGTCAGATTAACTCCGAGTTTTAAATTTTAAGTAAAGTATTAAATAATTTTACTCCTCTAAAATGATAAATATAATTTAAAGAAAATAAAATATAATTATTAATTAGAGATTGATAATTAGGATTATAGTAATATTAATATCTAGTCATATTAATATTATATTAATAATAAATTTAAGTTTAATTTATTTTTATAAAACTGATTTAATAAGAATTAATTTATACTATTAATTTGATCTTATTAATTTTTTTTAATTGATATTAGATTTCTAATAACTCACAACATATCGTATTTTAAAAAAAAATTTGTGTAATTCAAGTTTTTTTATTTTTATTTTTATGATCATAATTTTTTAATTTCCACTTAAAAAATTTTAGTAAACAATTAAATTATTATATTTTATCCTCTAAAATACGCTATTTATTTCTTTTTTTCACATTAAGACGTAACTGATGGTAGAAAAAAAAAAGTTTCTTTCAGCCACATGAAGTACGAGTTCCACCGCCACATGTTCAAATTATAGGTGCTACCTAAAATTATATGATCTAGTCATAAGTAAATTTATCTAATTTATTTATTATTAAAATATAAATTAAATCAAATATATTCATTTCATTTTATTGATAATTAATGTTTATTCGTTATTTTTTAAATTCTAATGAATATTGTTATCAATATTCAATAATATTTCATAAATTTATATTTTAAATTTTTCTAAAATATATAATTATATTCGTTTCACGAAAACTTATTTTTTAATTTTTTAATTTTTTAAAATAAGAATTCAAAGTTAATTTGAATACACAACAAAATTTAGATCATCATTTAATTTCATTTCATAGTTTACTCCATTCTCATAAAAACTTTAGCATATAGCCATATTTAGACGCATATATGTTTTTGTCGGAGAAAGTGACACGTTAACTAATCTTTGAAATTAATTGAATCATGTATAGGCATAGGTCTTGCTTCTTAGCCAAAGGTCAATAAACTGTTCATTTTTTTCAATTACTTGTTAGTTTATCACTGATTCTAACAACACGCACTTTTAACAATCAATAACATATTAATATGCCAATGGACTCATCTTTTTATGATAGATTAAATTTGCTTGCAGTGTTTGTGATGGAAACTGATCAACAAATTATTAATATATATATTTAAAATTAGTTCCTATGATTAATAATGTAAATCATGTAGTAATCTCATTAGGAAATCAATGTGTTGCTATCTGTAAATGTAAAAAGGTTCCTTTGATCTGCCATCTTTGCTTACCAATATTTTCTAGAAAATTAGAGAGAAAAAGTTGATATCGTGTTTAGGTTAGGTGAACATGATTAAGACCTTAGAGATAATTATACTTCTTATCATGTGACTGTCTTCAACCAAAAATTAGTGAAGTAGGCAAGTCCTCACTGTAAAATAACATAAAATATGTCCCTTCTAACAATATATCATTTTATGGGGGCGCAAAATATTAGGTTGTGTCACTCAATCCCTAATGGGTCAACTCTGATCCATTTCAATGAAAGCCCATATTATATTACTAGAAAAAACAACGTATGATAGTAGAGAGATCATTAAATAAGTTGTGAACCATTAAATTTTAATTCAAAACATATATTAAAAATATGCTCATAAGAATAACTGGAGAATATATTCTTAACATTATTCAATAACAAATTATAAATATAGGCAAAGTCCTCACCTCTTAAGGAAATGAGCAATGGCATAGAATTAATACGTAGTAGCTTTCTAGATTCTTTTGGCATCTTTCACTTCTGAAGAGACTTTAGGGGCCACCAAATTATCCTTTGTGACTAGGATATCACACATACACTTCATATCAGTAATTTCAATTCATCTGGAATGACAAGTTTTCAAATAACCTATAAAATGAACGTTCCTACTTCAAGAAGCAGCACCTTTCAAACCTTTTTCATTACGTTACGAATGAGGACTATGTACAGCTAGCGGAACACTATGCATCTCATGATGCCAACACCATGAATGTTCTTGTATTTTCAAATACGCAAAAGGGTTGTTTTAGGACAGTAAAAATTGCTCCATTAAGAAACAGGTCACTCACTATTAGTGCTGCTTATTATCATCAACACGTAGAGACTCTAGCATTTTCATGCTGTAATTAACAATATAAAATGAACGCCACATTATAAAACATTTTGTAGCAGGAAATATCTCATCAAATATTTTGGAATAGTTTGTGTTTTCTAATTTCCTACTCTCGTGATCTTAATTTGGAAAACATGCATTGTTCGTAGTCTGCTTCTGTCAATTCTAATTTAGAGGAGACACCATAATTGACATTAATTGTTGTTGGTAAGAAGCATTATGGGCTGAAAGAAACATAAGATATCATACCAGTAAAATGATCTAAAACTTACCATGTTCTGCAGATGAGTTGAATATGGGAAGTGTTAACAGATAATGCAGGTGCTTCATTAAGACCCAGAGAATTAATTGTAGCAAGTTTTAACCTTTTAGGCAAAATGTTTGTAATTAACCAGATGATCTCACCATTAAGAGTAATGCTTCAAAAAAATTTTAAATATTTTTATGAAAATTTATTTTTGAAAGTCATTAAAAACATGTGTGGCATTCAGCCTCGGAAGAACTGCCATTCCAAAAGAGGAAATGCATAGTAAGGTCATATTCTTTTTACTACATGAAGAATAAGAAAAGATAGACGTGTTTACCTTAATTTTATACATTATTGGTATAAGTTTATGCACACTCAACTAATTAAACTTTTTAAAAATAATAATTATATAAATAACATTATTACTATACATGATATATAGTTTATGATTATAAGATAATTTAAAAAATCTTAACACACATGAAAGATGGATTTTAATTAAATTAATCGAAAATAGCCTTAAATAGACAAAAAAATTAGGGTGATAAAATAAATTGGATCATCGAAAAAACCTTTTTAAACTTTTTTTTTTTTTTTTTAATTTTATGTAACAAGTTGAAATTTCAACATTTTAGCTTCTTTTTGACCAGTCACGTTTAACTCGTCTATATGATAGGACGAGTATACCTACAAACTTTTTAAAATTTATTAATGAGTGGATAATATGTTAATATAGTCTTTTATAATTTACTACGTCCTAATTTTAATATTTTAATACATTCATTTAAATTTTGAATTGTAAATTATCTATGAGTGGTTCGAATTAACTCACAAGAAAATGAGATGGGTTAAATTTTTTAAGCAAATCATTCCTCTCCCATATTTCCCATGTCAATAGCATAATAGATTGAGTTGATCTATATTGCCATCATTATTCAAAATTTCATATATAGTTTAATAAATAGCACTTTCTGCCAAGACTTATTATAGCAATTTGTGTTTTTTTTATAAAAAGCTCGTTATCATGTTTAGCACTTTACTTAATATTCCTACAAGTTTACTTTATGCCATTATTCTTTGAGGTTCGTTTTTTAACCTAATTTTACCGTACTAAAAAAATTCGCTTCTAACGAGCAGTACAAATTCAAAGAGTCAGAACTTTCAAGATTCCAAAACCAGATCCACAGCCCAGCCCAGCCCAGCCCACGATTCCTGGCAGCTAAGATGTTCTTCTTTTGATAAAGCAATATTTTAATTGTATTGTAAAATTTGAACTTCGCTAAATTAAATATAGAAAAAGATTAAAAAATGTTGTAATTAAACTTAAACATATAGTTTACAATACTTACACACACTAAACAAAAATTATTTATACACTAGAAATACATCATGCAATTGATTAGGAGAGAGTGAATAATGCGCTGAGACGTGGCTTGTTACTTATTTTACGTGTTGAAAAATATGGTGATTAGTGTGTTTATGATGATTAAGCAATTGGGCTATTTAGTTTGGCAGAAAACAGAACAAGTGATGTGAGAACAGGGAAAAACAGAACCAATTGGAAAATTTATGCATGAAGATTCAACCGCGTCATCTTTCCATGTATTTTTATGTTTCTCACTCTCACTTTCATAGGTTACCTTCTATTCCTGGGACCTCAACGCACTCACCTCACCCCCACTTTATTCTTCCCTCTTCATTCTTCTACGCGTTCGAATATGTTCTTCACTTTCTTTCCACTTTTCAACGCTCTCCACTCCTTTCTTAAGCTCTTCTACTCACAAAACCCGAAATAAATAACCAAAGGGTCTTCTCTTCTCATTTGAGTTTGACTTAAAGCAAAGATGATCGTTGTCAATATATAGAGAACCACCTAGTCGCAACATCAAACTGCTGTTATCACCTTACCTACTCCCTCTTTTTTTTCCTTTCACTTTGTTCCTTTGTTTCTTATATTGACTTTTGAAACCTCAGACTCGAAATGGAACGTGCGGTTCTTGATGGTATCATCAATAGGCTGCTCGAAGTCAGAGGAAGACCCGGCAAGCAGGTGCAACTTTCTGAGGCAGAGATCAAGCAGCTTTGTCTTGTCTCCAGGGATATCTTCTTGAAACAGCCCAACCTCTTGGAACTCGAGGCACCACTTAAGATCTGTGGTACTTTTTTTGTTTCCCCCCCCTCAACCATATGCTTCTATTTCTTGGTGAATTTAATTTTTGCTTGATCGACTGAATTTTGTGACCACTTTTACTCGGTGACTTTTTTTGTGCTTGTTTTTAAGTATGTGTGGATTGTTGTGTCTGACAAAAAACAAGTTAAAGCTATAGGATAACTCTTTTCGTACAAAACAGTTATGGTCTAAAGTTGTTTAAGATTCTAGGAAAAGGGAAAGTTGTTATTATTGAATAGGAAATCAAATTTTGAACAACTTTTTTTTTTCTGATGTTAAGGGTGCATATCATCGCTGAAATTGATCTTCAAGTGAATCGTGTAATCTGTAAAGCTACCGCTGTCCTCACTAAAATGGGATAAGACTTTGTTGTTGATAAGGTTGTGTTTGTCTTACCTTTCCTAGACACCAGAATTCTTGTTTATTCATATTTGAATATTAATAACTTGAGAAATACGAGTTTTTGTTAGATTCTGTTTCTAGGGATGTTGAACTGTCTCTTCTTATCCTGTTAAAGTGATTGTTTCATGGAAGTTTGGTAAATTTTGGTGTGTTGTAGACAATTGATATGATTAGAGGTACCAAGATGGTTGTGATGCCTTTGCACATCTTTTGTTAAAAAAATAGAAGTATGTTAAATTCAACTTGAGGTTTTCTCATAACCTACTGGATCAGGCTTTATCTAAGTCTGGATTTATAAATAAGAATCTTTCTAGAAACTTAATTATCTTCACAGGGACTTCGATAAAGCAAAACTTTTGTCGATGGATTTGTTCAGTACGGAAACGAAACTATCTTCGTCAATTGTACTAGCAAATGTTTCACATATTTCCACTAGTAAATACTGAAACATGAATTTGTTCCCTCTGCATTTCATGTAAAATTAATTTACTAAGAGTTGAGAAGCATGTCTGCCGGTAAAGAAATTGTTAAGTAATCATAAACCGTCATATGTCTATGGTCCTAATCAATTTCTACATAACACATTCAAATTTTAAAATAAAGAATTAATAACATTTTGATTATGACATACAAAGATTAACAGGGTTTATAATAGTTCAAGACCATCTAATAATATCTTCTCCCGGTATATATTATTAGAGTATGATTTACTCATATAGAGAAATTATTGACCTCAACGTTTTCCATGTAGCTTCAACTGGAAAACCAGTACGGTTTATTTTCTTTGCATGTTTGCTAGTTGTTATCTTAATTGTATTGGTTATATTCTGTGATAATAAATTTAAGTTGTAGACTAGCGAAAAGCTCTATATTATCAATATGTTGCACTTGGGTATTGTTTAAGCTCTATATTATCGCCATATCAGTGTGTACAACGTATATTGTTTAAGTTGTAATATCAGTTATTCTACCCCTAGCTGTTAAACTACTGAAACACGTTCTGAAAGTATTAAAAAATTTTGACTGCATACACGACCTATAAAATTTCTACTGAAATATTTTGCTTGTAAGAACTTATAAGTTTTGTGGGATTGAGTAAAATTTCTATAATCATTTGTTTTGACATTGCTTGCATGATTTTCTCCATATTTCATACTTCATGCTTGGCTTCTAGTTTCAACTCTCTAGTTTCTAATACTATATTGCTAGTTTAATAAAGCTTTTGTAGATGAGGTCTGAATTAATAATTTTAATCCTAGTTCATTCCAATCCATCATTGATTTTCAACAATGTTTCAAGTTTAAATCTTGAGGTCATTATAGGTAACCACAAATTGTCTATCTCATGTGCCAACATACTTCTCGTCCCTGTGTGCATAAGCTAAAGTTCTTTTCTTTCCAACTTTTCAAGTATTAAGCTTCATGGAAGAAGCTTTCCCCAGCTCATCACCTCCTAATGTGTTGGTCAAACTATTAAAACTTAAGATAGTGACAGATTTTCATTATAAATAAACAGTAGTTCTTCTAAGAACTTGAAACTAGAACACTACTCCTCTGCCTCTTACCTCTCAATTTCACCTTACATTGACTCCCTAACCAACTTACATTTACTGGTTCTCACTGTTATGAGAGCGAAAGTTATTCCAAATAGCAGTTCGATCTGTTTTGCAGTCTAAATTTATGTTAACGACTAGGCACTGCACCGAGTTATTTTATTTTTATTCTGTAATTAGTACTTAGTTGTCTATCTTCTTCTTAAATGATTTTACATCTAGGTGATTATTAGCATCCCATAAAATATGTAGGTAACCATCATTCATGACCTTTTATTTTTTGGTCCCGAATGAAATTCATATTTTGTAATTCAAGATTGGAACTAATATTTTGTTTCATTTCTCTGTTAACAGGAGATATCCACGGTCAATATTCTGACCTTCTGCGACTTTTTGAGTATGGTGGATTGCCTCCTCGTTCTAATTACTTATTTTTAGGGGACTATGTTGATCGTGGGAAGCAGAGTTTGGAGACTATATGTCTCCTTCTCGCTTATAAAATAAAATATCCTAATAACTTTTTTATTCTGAGGGGCAACCATGAATGTGCTTCTATAAACCGCATCTATGGATTTTATGATGAATGTAAACGAAGATTCAATGTGAGGCTTTGGAAAGTGTTCACAGAATGTTTCAACTGCTTACCAGTTGCAGCTCTAATCGATGAAAAGATATTATGCATGCATGGTGGACTCTCTCCTGATTTACACAACTTAAATCAGATAAAGAATTTGCCGCGTCCTACTGAAGTACCTGAAACTGGTCTACTATGTGACCTCCTTTGGTCTGATCCTAGTAGTGAAATTCGGGGTTGGGGAGAAAATGAACGTGGAGTTTCCTATACTTTTGGTGTTGATAGGGTGACAGAATTCCTCCAGAAGCATGATCTTGATTTGATATGCAGGGCCCATCAGGTTTCATAAATTCTTCTCAAATTTGTGATTATAATGCTAGGAATCCAAATTTACAAGATGCTGATTTTTTTTTTTTATATATATATATATATATATATATATATATATATATATATATTCCATTTTACAGGTTGTGGAAGACGGATATGAATTCTTTGCTAACAGACAACTTGTAACTATCTTCTCGGCACCAAATTACTGTGGAGAGTTTGACAATGCTGGAGCTATGATGAGTGTTGACGAGTCACTCGTGTGCTCTTTTCAAATATTGAAGCCCGTAGATAAAAAGCCTAGTAAGTTTGGCTTTGGGAGCACAACTACAGTTAAGCATAGTACTCCAGCAAAAGCCAAGGTATTTTGATTCCTTGATCCATTCCAGAGCGTGCAACTATTCAACAGAAATGCAAAAAACAATGTAGCAGAAATTAATTTGAGCTTGAAGTATTGATATGTGCTGAAAACTTAAGGAAATAGTTAAAACAGGACTCTTCAGTAATATCAAGTTCAAGAATAACAAGATTTATTAGCCTCTCATACACATAACCTTTCGGACTTTTGTTGGTGGGACTCAATTCTGCTGTTTCTCTTTATTGAGTTTAATAAAAATATAAATGAACACCCTAGCTATAGGTTTAAATAGTTGATTTTTTCATTGGTTTGGTCTTGTCTCATGTTTTGTATTTGTCTTCTTTTTGTTTAAACAGATTATCGGTAAGTCGTTGCTTGTATTATGTTGGTGGTGTCAATGTAGTTAGGATCATGTCCATTAATTTGTAATCCAGCTGGTGTCACCTTCCAAAAAAAATATTGAAACTTATGAAGATTCTTTTATTTTATTCTTTTTGTAGCTGAATCTCAGAGCATGTCCTTCTCCCTTAAACATTGCACTATATTTTCTGAGATGTTTACAATCTTTGTTTTGTTTTCCTGCTCTTGCAGCAATCATTTTTTGGTGCTAAAGCATGACCTGATGAACGTGACTACAACTAGTAAATGTTTGATACATAGCCAAAGTTGACTTGGAAGAAGTGTTATTGGTGTTCACTTTAATGTGAGGAAGAATACAACTATGAATGTACCCAAGAGGCATAAAGAATACTGAATATTATCTCTGTTATACTCTTCAGGGATAGCTGAATGCTTCTTTCTTTTGCTGGCACATAGTTGCCTCTTGTGCAATATTGTCAATTTTTCTTCTCCTTCAGCCCTCCCACATCCTCTTTGTCGATCTCCCTTTGTGTTATAGTGAATTAAAGCAGCATACCTTTGAATGTAATTTTGAAGTTATTGACCATTGTTGATTGGTTAGAATGTAAGTACTATATCCCATGCATATGGGATGAAAATAATGAGATGAAGAAGATTGGCTAAATGACATGCCAAACTTTAAAATGTAAGTACTATATCCCTTGCATAAATCATTCGGTTTTTATTCAGTCTGTGTGGATCATGTAGGTAATGAATTGTAGATAACATTAGCTTATACTTCTGATAAGTTGTTTTCCAATGTTTGTTGTTGGCTGGTGTGCTTCTCGTAAATCACAAAGATATTGATAAACAAAGCTTCTTTAGCTGTTAATTCAAATAGCAGCATGAGCAAGAACATCCAAAAAAAATCACGTTATAGTAATAAGCAATAATATCCACGCTTGTTTGGTTGACTTAATAGTCCAAACTTGTCTCCCTACTCTCCTTGATTAAAATTGGGCCTTCGGAGCTAATACAACATCATTAAAATTGGGCCTTCATGGCAAATATCACATCATTAAAATTGGGCCTTCATGGCAAATATCACATCACACCCCTTCAACCTTTTTATCCTGGTGACCAAAAGGACTTGACCGTCTCAATCACATAATTAAAGGTTGATTGAGAAATTCCAACCTATAGAATTTTGTTTTCTTATATTGACTTCCTTCAATTTCTGGTCGGAAAATGTTGTGAATTTTATTGGTTAATCGTTAGATTAAATTTTATATTATTAGTATTAATTATAAATAAATAATCATTCTTTCATCAAGTGAAGATTAAATATAAAATTTGTTGGATTGTAATTGAGGATTTTGACCAGTCTAAGATCCTAAGTAGTAAAATAATTTTTTAAGTAGATATCGAATCTCAAAATATTAACGCAATATTTAAGTTATAGAAAATTTGTCTATTAATTTATGTAAATTAAGTATTTTTTTAAAAATAAAATTAAAATAAATACTAAAAGACAAAGAGATAAAAATTAAAGAAAAATGTTAAAAAATAAAGATGAAAATAAAGCGATAAAAATAAATAAATCAAACTTTATATTAAAAAAGTTTTTTTCAACCATTAATATATGCAAATCGGAATAGATATGATGTGATAAGTTATAATATGATAAGATTAAAGTTAAATTTCGTAAAACTTAAGTAAAAAGTTATAATGATTAATTTATTAAACTATTTAGATCTTACTTTTTTTAAACAAATACACTTAAATTGATTTACTATAAATTATAATCAATCAATAATATTATATTTTTTTTTCAAAAATACCTAATTAAAATTAATATATTCTTTAACATTAACTTTAATAAAGTGTTCTTATTTTTGAATGTCAATCAAATTTTAATTACGTTACATAAATAAAAGGTGATCAAAATAATGCATAAAGAAAAATAATATAATTAAAATAAATTTTTGATAAATTTAAAGTCAAATATTTACATAAGTTTAAGTCTCTTTACATTCAATCTTTAATAAAAAAAAATAATTATTCATGTTTCTCATTTGAGAGTGAATATTTCTTTTTATGATTCAAAGTTGAATCATGATAAATGTTTGGAGAGACATTTTCTGATAGTCAGTATTGAGAATTTGGAGTCTCTTCTATCGAGAAAAATTTATGTAGAATTTTCTTTAGGTCTTAATATATAAGAATATAAGTAAGCCAGAATAAAATATATTCATGGGTTTCTCATTCACACGATCAACATACTTACTTAACCAAGATTAATGTAATTCTGCTTAGTGAGCAAAAGATACATTTAAGTAAATATCTTTCTTTATATTTTCTCACTAGATTGTGCTCATTTAACTGAAAAAATATTCACTTTAAACAAATTTTTTTTAAAATTACGAAACCAAATTATGTTGACTAATTTTTACCATTTTATCTTACACTCTTAATAAGTCTTCAAAATTGTTGTATTTATTATTAAAAATAAAATAAAATTTAAATAATAAAAGTTAAAAAACAAAATATATATAGATAAAAAGAGGATTATCAATGTACCTGTATCATTTGAAAGCATACCTCTTTTCATTTGTGATTAGTCGTAATTAATAAGAATGGTGTTAAATTCTAAAATCATAAGCTGACTATTAATTGATCGATTGCGTTAAACACAATAAATATATTATACGTATTAACTTCTTCTTAAACTAGATTTAAACTTTATTAATTTAAAAATATTGAATCCTATAAGAGTATATATTATATTATTTTTTATATTGATTTATATATAGATAGAGAGAGATCCGAAGAGGCAAATGAAAGAGGAAAGAAAAGATGAGTATTAAATGAATAGAAAGGGTTAAGAGATAGGTATATAATAGTAATGACGCGGTTACAACCCTAATAAGAGACAAAACAAGTCGCAAGAGAGAGTGATGTAGAGAGGGCGATGACAAATAGAAAAGCAGCGAAAGGTTGTCGATGTCATGGAATTTATTTGCATTTGATGAACAGAGTGGGCCTGACATGGAAGAGTGGTAAGGAGGAGATTGGCAATGTCCAAAGCGAAACCGCGTGGAAGAATGCGAATTCTTGAAGAAAGCCAATGGAATGAAAGAATGTGTGTATGAATCTCTCTCTGATCCATAATAACATGACAACATTGTATTCATAAAACGCGGATGTTGGAATGAGGACATTGGCCAAAGCCAAATCACATGAATGCTGTCGATGACATTTCATTTGGTTTTGTGGTCAGTTGACTTTGACAATTGGCATTCCCTTCTTTTCCCCTTCTTTCTTTATTTTCTTTCAACCTTCCCTCACTCTCAATGCATTGTTCTTTAAGGGATGTATTGCCTCTGCATATGGATTTCATTTCATTTCATTATTTCATTTCAATGGAATGTTTCACCTTCCTTATCTACATTTCTCCTCATTTAAAACCACGCCTCCATTCATTGTTTTCTTCTCTTAAATGACCATCAGAAAATTGCACTGAAAAACATAAATCAAACTATAATTGTCGTTTACTTTAATATATAAGTGAAAAACTTTTAACAAAAAAAAAATATTTGAAAAGATATCAATGAGAAAAAAAATATATTTTGATACGAGACTTCTTATGTTTGATTATTTCACAATCGATACTGATTATATCGTTTGAATCTATGTCAATTACAGAATCAATACAAAAAAATATCTAAAATAATTATCATCAAAATTATTTTCTACAATCGTATTTTTTTCAAATTGTTCTTTTTAGTCATAACACATTATACTATATATGTAAATTAGATACACTAATCGATTATGTCTTTAGTATAAATGGATTATATTAATTAGATACTTTAGGTGAGACATTCAATGATAACCAACTACATTCAATTATGCATGCAAATTGATAAAATTGAGTTGAAGATTATATTTGTGTTGATATTTAACGTGATGTAAGGACAATATAATAATTACAAAAGTCAGCTATCTTCTTTTTTATTTTATTTTTTAAATTAATCATATTTACTTACAATATTTTATTATTATTATTATTTTCTAATATAAAAAAATTATTTTTCAATTTAATTATTTTTTTCATTCTATAACTTTCCATCTTCTCATTCAAACAAAATATATATATAAAAATATATTATAAACATTATTATTATCTTATATTATTAAAAATATATATTTACTTATTGACGTGTCCTGAAAGGAATAAGATGGTGAAATTCTCTGCAACTTCCATGAACCCTCAATCTGTGAGATATTTAGTATTTTGCCGTCTGTGTCAAAGTAATTAATTGTTAAATTTGTTTTGTTTCTATAAAATTAATGACATCGACAATGTCTCTCCTTTATAAACCCATTGAAATTGCCATCTATTTCAGGGGAATATTAACCACCAAGGAATCATCCAATTAATCAACTTATCCTAGCAATTTCTTTATAATTTCAACATTTTATTTTTATTCATATAATTAATATAAAATATTTACATACTTTATCGATAACTAATTTTAAAAAAAAACTATAGATAAATTTTAATTGAGTGTTTATTAATATGTCTTTTAATCAAATCCTATAATATACGATTTATGGCTATTAATAAATGCGAGTTTATTTTTTAACATCAAGAAAATCAAATCAAATCAAATAAAAACTTAAAGGTAAAAAAAAAAAAAAACATAGAAAATATGGAATAGAAAAAAAAAAAAGAGTTAAATCATAAAGCGCGAATTGAACAACATTAGAACACTGTACCTGTAAGGTTTAGGTTATATTTTGTAAAATATTTTAGCACGTGCTAGAGTTAATTCATTTTAATATTTTAAAAATTATATGAAGGTTTATGAAAACTATCAAAAAGTAGTCTCTAATAGTAAATGTGAAGTCATTGAATTGTAAAATACTAGAACACCATGTTAGTAAGGTTTGTGTGTTCTACTATTTAATTCCCCTGGAAATCTTCACAAATATTTTCGAATCAATTTATTTTATTTTTAAAAAGTTTCCAAGATTAAATAAATATAGTCAAACATGCCCATGAAAGTCCATTATGACTTTGCATGAAATGATGATTAAGAGTAATTCATAAATTTTTTATAATATTTGAAATTGGTGTTTAAAATCAATAAAATAGTAAATATATAGTTCTTGAAAATGTATGTCAATAGATTGTCAACTTGTTGAAATTTAGTATATATTATTAATCAATTAAAAATATTTGAAATTATAATAAACGGTTAAGTAAATTTTTAAAATAAATAAAATACTAAAGTAATATTTAAATTATAAAATATCAATCAATTTAGTTCTTAAAATTATAATAATAAGATAAGATAATTTGATTCCTAGTTATAAATGTTCAGTTGCATTTTTATCTTTAAATAATGTTTATACTACTAGTGAATTAAAGATGATTTAAATGTAAATAAGTCTTCAAGATTAGAAATCAATTGATTCTGATTAAATTGATTGATAATTTAAAGTTTAAAGAATTGTTTTATTTATTTAAATATTCAATTTGATTTTTTATTATAATTTCAATGAATGGATTAAAGATATATAATTTTAGAGAATATTTCATCACTATTAATTTTAATAATGAATATGATGACTATTGAAATTTTAAGAAATAATTTAAGTTTATTAAACTTTCATTGTTTATTTTTTATTATACTATGAGAAAATTAAAAAAAAAAAAGTATTATACATTACAAAATATAAAATCACTTAAGAAAATATATTAGTTATCTTGAAAAAAGTGAGTAATTAAATTGTATAACCTATTTCCCGATTGGTACTGCAATAAAGATGTACACCCAATCCTGTCGGAACATTAAAAATAGGAGTAGACCTGTCACTTACGTGTGTCCTTCATTTCCTGCCATGTAATCCTAAAAATCTATGTACCATGGATCTATATTCTTACTCTTATTTCTATTATTTTTGTTACTTTTTTAGTTATAATTTAAATTTTTAGCATGTAAATTAAGATATCTTTTAAATTTTGTTTATATATAATATTATTTATTTTTTAATATATTTTTAATAATTCAGTAAAAAATATTTCATTTTTAATAAGTAAAAAATTAAATAATTAAAAAATTATTTGTATCTTGAACTTTTCAAAAGAAGTTAAAAAAATGTATTTATATTTTTTTCATTTAAAATTATTTATTATGTATCTCAATAATATTCAGTTATCAAATTTATCATCTAATTCAATAAAATAATTTTAAATTGGGTTGGATGGATTTTTTTTTATATATTTTCTAAATCCAATCTAATTTATCAGATTAAATTGTATTTTATTAATTGGATTATGGATTTTTAAAAATATATTTTTTTAAATTTATAACTTTTATTTTTATTTTTTTGATATAATGTTTTAAAATATGGGTCAACAGGAGATGAATAGTATTCTAAATTTGCGAAATGAGATGATATCATACTCTTTTTGTTTTAGATTATAATAATATTTTAAAGCACGTTCCCTGAGTATGAAAAAGAGCTTATTTCTAAAGTTACCTAAATAAAAAGAATGAGATAAGATACAGTTATGGTTTTAACCTATAAATATTAATATTTAGAAAGAAATGATAAAAAAAGAGAGAAAAGAAATAGATGAAGCAAGGAAATTGTGAAAGCGTTGACCTGAAAGTGTGAATTGTACAAAGTAAAGGAATGGGGTATATGCCAGATACTTGCCTTGATTCTGCATTTTTGAAAGCATTCCTTGTATAAGCGTGGTGACAGGTTTGCACTATAAATAACAACAACTTCTCACCCTCTCTCTTTATCTCTTCATTCCAAACCCCACACTCTTCTCCTTCAACCTAACCCTGGTAACAACAACCACTGTCTCCTCTCTCTTGTTAGCAGGTTAGACCCTTTTATTCCTTCATCGAAACTTCTCTCTTTCCACTTTTTGGTCATGCATGGAACTTGTAAGTCGAACTTACTCACTTCTAGTTGTAGCCTCTGGGAGAGTTCCTTATAGGAGGCCCACTTTTCTAAACACACAACACAACTTCACTTTCTCCATTTTATATAATTAACTAATCATTACCCTTCCACTACTAAATATCTCCAACCTCCTTTTCCCTTATCATTTGAGATGCCAATTTCATGATTCTTCTCCCCCATTATCATCACTGACCCACTCATTTTTCAAAATACTGCTACTCCTCCTCCTGTTATTTTCCTTACCCAATAACTCAAACATAAAAGAAAATACTTTTAGCCTTATCCCTTTTCTTAATTCCCTTTTTTCTTTTCGTTTCTGGAGTTTGTGCTGATTTTCCGTGCAACACCCACCCCAACCTCCTCACCCCAGACAAAAACCGAACCTTCTTAGTGAAATTTATTCTTCAGGAAATTATTAGCACAAAACAAAGTTAACAAACCCTCCTCCTCTCCTCTGCCTTCTTTTTTCAATTTATTTAATTTTTATAATTTTGGGTGATAAATCTTTTCCAGTGTCTGTGCTTCTTTTGTCTTTACCAATTATGAGTATTTCTGGTTTCCTCGTGCTACTCATGGTCTGCTAGTGACTTGCTTCGACACCATGTTCCCGATTTCCTATTTATTTTTCGCACCCTTTTTTCTTCATGTCTCTGTTCTTTAGGTTTGGTAGGGACACAAGATAAAAAAAAATAGTGCCAGATTACCTATGAATTTCCAATTTCTGAACCAAATTTTCTTTGTCATGCTATTTACTGAAGTTGACTCGTTGGTTATGCCACATCTAAGTAATTTAGGGGAGTTAGTTGAAACCTTACGTGAAGTGAGAATATTCTTCTTATAAAAAAAATTTCACATGACTTTGATATTGTTAATATTTCTTTTTATACAACAGATCTTATCTATGTAATATTAAACACAAATTTATATGATAAGGTTATGAGAAAGTATCTATGACGTGAGAAGCTTTCAGGAGCTGGAATGATGAAGTCGTTGTTAGTTTAAGTCAAATTCCTTTTAAGCATTGATATAATAGTTTTGATTTGGGATATTTCAACTTTGGTGGCTGTTGACTATGGATGTAGTAGAAAAATACCAAAGTAAGGGTTTTTGATCGTCAATGCATTGCATCACTCTGAGAAAGATGAACAGCTGTATTATTTTTTTTCAAACCACTGAAATTATTAATTTCTTAAAAAAGTCTACTACAGATATTTTGTCAATTATTTAGTTTTAATTTTGATGAGTAGTAGAAAGTGAGGAACTCCTTCATACCATTCCTTCGCTATTATTGCAAAGACCAGCTTTTCCATTAATTGTTTTGTTCTGAAAAATAGTATTTATAAAGAATAGAAGAATATGGAATTGCATGCCTATAGTTGTGTTAGGCACATATAGAAACCATTATCTTGATATCTTGTGCTGGAAATTTCTAATCAGTGCTTGGGCACATCAGGTAGGAGAGTTAGAAAGTGATGACTGGAGGGGAATTAGGAGTGCTTAATGCACTCGATTTGGCCAAGACGCAATGGTACCACTTCACTGCTATTGTGATTGCTGGAATGGGATTCTTTACTGATGCCTATGATCTCTTCTGTATTTCCCTTGTCACCAAGTTGCTGGGGCGGATATATTACACAGACATAACCCAAAAAAAGCCTGGTGTTCTTCCCCCTAATGTTCAAGCTGCTGTGACTGGTGTTGCGCTATGTGGCACTTTGGCCGGCCAGCTTTTCTTTGGATGGCTTGGTGACAAGTTGGGAAGGAAAAAGGTTTATGGCTTAACTCTTATGCTCATGGTAGTGTGTTCCTTTGCCTCGGGGCTCTCTTTTGGAGATACCCCGAAGGGTGTCATGGCCACACTTTGTTTC
The DNA here is from genome assembly GCA_016859785.1 of Macrotyloma uniflorum. NCBI lineage: Eukaryota > Viridiplantae > Streptophyta > Magnoliopsida > Fabales > Fabaceae > Macrotyloma > Macrotyloma uniflorum. The sequence goes on along the minus strand of BDMB01000023.1, from coordinate 850,195 downwards.
TTCAGGTTCTGGCTTGGCTTTGGGATTGGTGGTGACTACCCTCTATCAGCTACAATCATGTCTGAATATGCCAACAAAAAGACTCGAGGGGCATTCATTGCTGCAGTGTTTGCCATGCAGGGATTCGGAATCATGGCTGGTGGAATAGTTGCCTTGATTGTATCATCTGCATATGATCACAAATATAATCTTCCTAGTTACGCAGAAAACCGAGAAGGATCAATAGTGCATTCCCTTGATTATGTTTGGCGTATCATTTTGATGTTTGGCGCAGTCCCAGCAGCGCTTACTTACTACTGGCGTATGAAAATGCCAGAGACTGCTCGTTACACGGCCCTTGTAGCCAAGAATGCAAAACAAGCTGCTTCAGACATGTCTAAGGTGTTGCAAGTTGAGATTGAAGCTGAAGAGGATAAGTTGCACCACTTGGTTGAGAGTGAAAACCAAAAGTATGGTTTGTTCAGCAAAGAATTTGCCAAACGCCATGGGTTGCACTTGGTCGGAACGACAGTAACTTGGTTTTTGTTAGACATTGCCTTCTACAGCCAGAACCTTTTCCAAAAGGACATTTTCAGTGCCATTGGATGGATCCCTCCTTCAGAAGAAATGAATGCAATCCATGAAGTTTATAGGATTGCAAGAGCTCAAACACTCATAGCACTTTGCAGCACTGTGCCGGGGTACTGGTTTACGGTGCTCTTTATTGATTACATGGGCCGTTTCGCCATCCAATTGATGGGTTTCTTCTTCATGACTGTCTTTATGTTTGCTCTTGCCATACCTTACAATCACTGGACCAAGAAAGAAAACAGAATTGGGTTTGTTGTGATGTACTCTCTCACCTTTTTCTTCTCTAATTTTGGTCCAAATGCCACCACGTTTGTCGTACCAGCAGAGATTTTCCCAGCAAGATTAAGATCTACTTGTCATGGAATCTCAGCTGCTGCAGGAAAGGCAGGAGCAATTGTGGGTGCATTTGGGTTCTTGTATGCTGCACAAAGTAAGGACCCCGCTAAGGTTGATCATGGTTACCCAACGGGTATTGGGGTTAAGAACTCCCTCCTTGTGCTTGGTGTGATAAACTTCTTTGGAATGGTATTCACCTTGTTAGTACCAGAATCAAAGGGAAAATCACTGGAAGAGTTGAGTGGGGAGAATGAAGAAGATAGTCCTGAGGCTATAGAGATGGCAGGGTCTGCTAGGACGGTTCCAGTTTAATCATAGTCTCTGATTAACAAAGTAGTTCAAAATTCAAGTAATGCCACTATTTTATGACAATTTTAGTTCCGGATTTCTACCGCCAGATGTGATCTATATGATGTAGATATATGTTTCTCGGTGTTGTAAGTTTAAATCAATAACGAAGTGTGTGTATTTTATTTTTGTTTTTGATTAAAAGTGGTGTTTAAATCATATGTGTATTTCATATCTGTAGCTAAAGTTATTGAAGAAAAGTTGTCTCGTGTTCCTTCATTTTATTTCTCAGTTATAGTATCATCTGTATGCATTCTTTTACTGTGCAATAAACTCTACAATCATTATAAAGGGATTTTATTTGAATTTTCTTTCCTGCATCTTGTTCAGCAGAACGAAGGCAGAGACAAATCTTTAGATCGTTCTATCATTAATATATATTCTACAGGCTTATGATAAAAAGAAGGAAAAAAAAAAAAAAAACAAAGATTACCTTAAACTTTGCATCTTCGTAAATAAGTTCTCCAAAGTTTCATATCCTTTCAAAGAATCCTTCAACTCTTATTATACTTATATCCTTTGCACAATTTTTTTAGATATTCTATAACTTTCATTAGCGTTAAACATGTTTTTTTATTGGAAAGATAGTTATATATATATATATATAATATAATTTTTTATCCTAATAAAAATATTTTTAATATCATTCTTTTTATTCTATTTTGATTCTATTCAATTGAGATATATTATTTTGAAATAAATTTATAATTAAATAAGAATATGTTATATACATAATATTATTAACAAATAGATTTATAAAAAAGAAATATAAAAATAATAAATAATAATAATAATATACATTTAATATAAACCCTAATATATATATATATATATATTTAAAAGATTTTTCTAATATAAACTATTTATGGTAGATGTATAAATTATTTGATCCTAATCAAATTTTACAATATTTGATTAATTTTAAATTAATTTTTGTTAAATTATTTAATTTCTATTTTATGCATTTCTGTTATGCAAATCTCGCTTCTTTTTCTTTTTTTTTTCAACAGTTTATAAGTCTAAAACAAAACTGATTAAAGAATTTAATTAGGTTTTGTTTAGGTTATCTTAAAATTGTTTAGAAAAAATAAAATTTTTAAATAATTTTTTTATATATAAAACCAGCTTATATATAAATTAATATATAAATTTTTTTTATATGAATTTTAGTTTTTTTATTTATTATATGTTAATTTTATCTTTTAATTTATTTTTACAATTTCGAATAAGAAAACTCATTCAAACTCATCTGTAATAATTTTATTTTTTTATAAAGGTAAAAAAATTAATCGTCACAAAAGAACAGTACTGTAGATAACAATGGCACAGTTTATATATTTTGTTTGTAAAGGTTTTCAGATTTTGAATTGAAATTTATTTATTTTCATTATTATTTGTACTGTCATAAAAATGAAAAAAAAAAAAAGGTACTAACGTATAATTATGAATAAAAAAAAATGAAAATTCATCTGAAATGAAAAATTATTTAACTACTTTTTAAATTATAATAGATATGCAATTAAGGTGTAATTAGAAAATATGTAACTGAAATTATTATATAAATATTTAAAAGTTATATATTATTAACCTACATCCTATATGATTATCTTTTACATAAAGATAGAATCTGATCGATTTAAATACACTAAGCATATTCATTCTGCATTCAATCAATCAATTGGTTTCTCTGATTTGTTTCTCCCTTTTTCCCTTTCTCTTCATTCTTATACAAATATCAAACACTCTTTCACTCCTACCTTTCCTGCAGCCATCAAAGTATGTTATTTCTTTCTTTTTCTTTTAAATCATTATTTTAATGTTTTTATCTTCTTTTCTAAATATCATAGCTTTGATTTTCTTTACCAAAATAAAATACGGTACTGTTAATAAGTTTTATGCAAACTCTTATGGATTGGTGAAGATTGGTGATGATGCATGTACATATTTTTTTCTTTTAATATCTAAATAACATTTATAATTTTTCTTTATATTTTTTTCATCATTTATAGTATAATAATAAAATGCTTAGCTAATTCTACGTCTCCAATCAAAAAATTTGATCTTATAACTTTTCGATCTTATCATTCGTTTTCATATTTGAAGAATCCATAATAAATCTCAATTCTAGATGGATAATTCTAGATGGATAATTGTTCTCGGATAGCATCACCTCTGCTTAAAATTTTCCGATTTTGAAATATATCAAAACCTGATATCAAATAAAATTTAAAGGATTTATCTATTATTTTTCATCGTTTATCTTTTATAAAGATAAATACTAATTTTTTACATTCAAAATTTTAAATATTTTTATCTGATTGATTTGTTTTGGGTGTTGTAACAACTAAAAATTTGTCTACCGATCATTCACTCTTCAAACTTTTTATATGGGGATTTCACTTTATAGTTTTTTAGATTTTATAAGATTCATAAAAAAAATTAAAAACATAATTTTATACAAGATTTTAAAAAAATCATGAACTATGAAAAAAAAAATGTAATAGTGATTATAATATATCTTGTGTACATGTTTACTATACCATACTATCTTCTAATTTCTGATGTTGTGTATTATGTGTTTATTTCATGTTAAGGTGTTGAAGGAATAAAGAGAAGAGAGTTTTTCTGTGAACATGGATAAGGAACAGTTGAAGGTGCTTAATGCACTGGATGTTGCCAAGACACAATGGTACCATTTCACAGTACTTGTGATTGCTGGAATGGGTTTATTCACTGATTCCTACGATCTGTTCTGCATATCCCTTGTCACCAAATTGCTTGGCCGCATATACTACAGTGAAGGGCACGAGAATCCTGGGTCTCTGCCATCAAATGTTTCGGCTGCAATCACTGGTGTTGCATTATGTGGAAGCCTTGCAGGCCACCTTTTCTTTGGGTGGCTTGGTGACAAAATGGGAAGGAAGCGTGTCTACGGGATGACGCTTATGCTCATGGTCATATGCTCAATTGCTTCTGGTATTTCCTTTGCCAAAGACCCCAAAACTGTTATAGCAACCCTTTGCTTCTTCCGTTTCTGGCTTGGATTTGGTATTGGTGGGGACTATCCTCTTTCAGCCACTATCATGTCTGAGTATGCAAACAAGAAGACTCGTGGAGCATTCATAGCTGCTGTTTTTGCCATGCAAGGTTTTGGAATTTTGACTGGTGGCATGGTTGCAATTGTAGTTTCAGCTACTTTCAATGCCCTCTACCCTGCTCCAGCATTCCAGGTTAATCCAGTTCTGTCCACAGTGCCACAAGCTGATTATGTTTGGAGGATAATCTTGATGTTTGGTGCAGTCCCAGCTCTGATCACATACTATTGGCGCATGAAAATGCCTGAGACCGCAAGATACACTGCCTTGGTTGCCAAGAATGCGAAGCAGGCAGCAGTAGATATGTCAAAGGTGCTGCAAGTTGAGATAGAAGTTGAACCAGAGAATGTTGAGCAATTGGACGCAAGAAGAGGAAGGGGGAATGAGTTTGGCTTGTTCACAAAACAGTTCCTTCTCCGCCATGGACTTCACCTAGTTGGAACAGCTACTACTTGGTTCCTGTTGAATATTGTATATTACAATCAGAATCTTTCCCAGAAAGATATTTTTAGTGCAATTGGTTGGATTCCTGAAGCAAAAACCATGAATGCCATTCAAGAAGTTTTCAAAATTGCTAAAGCACAGACCCTCATAGCCCTTTGGGGTACTGTCCCTGGTTACTGGTTCACAGTGACATCCATTGATAAACTAGGCAGATTTACAATTCAGTTGATGGGCTTTCTCTATATGACTATCTTCATGTTTGGCTTAGCCATTCCATACCAACACTGGACCATGAAGGAAAACGAAGTTGAGTTTGTTCTCATATATTCATTCACCTTCTTCTGCGCTAATTTTGGTCCAAATATCACAACATTTGTGGTGCCTGCAGAGATTTTCCCTACAAGACTAAGGTCAACATGTCATGGAATATCAGCTGCTGCAGGCAAAATTGGGGCAATGGTAGGAACTTTTGGCTACCTCTATGTTCAAAACGGCATTGGACTCAGAAATACATTTATTGTTTTGGGTGTCATTAGCTTCTTGGGATTCCTCTTTACTTTCTTGATTCCTGAATCTATAGGAACATCCCTGGAGGAGGAGATCTCTTTATCCTTGGAAGAGATTTCTGGTGAAGATGAACAGGACGATACTGCTACAAGCGAATCAGAAATAGAAACTGGTGTTGAATTTAGAACTTCATTCTAACTTCATTTTTAGTTTCTTTTTTATGCTATTGGTAGGCTCGTAGCATGTACTGTGAATCTAATGGTCGATACCATGTAGTAATAGAGGACTTCATTTGTTTTGCTTTTATTTGTTTTATGTTTCTTTGTTTTGCTTTCTTTGAAATGTTAATATATACATACAGTTTAAATTTGTTTATTTATGCTCTTAGTCTCTCTCACGGACATATGTTAATACTATCTGGTATGGTTATTACTTAAAAAAAAAAAAAAGTTTCTAGCGTCCACCTTCTTTATATTATAAATTTTGAAATAGTCTCTTCCTATTTTCATATGATTTATTATAACTAATATTTTAATTTATTTCACATATATATTAATAGACAAATACTCTAAAAAACTTCCCAGATAATTATGATAAAATATTTAAATATATAAAATATTAATATTTTTATTTTTTTTACACAATATTCGTCTTTTGAATATTTTTTCAATATCTATTAGTAAAGTGTATATAATAAAATTTAAATATATATATAAATATGTATAATATAAAAATATATAAATATTATTTTTTCATAAATAAAAAAATATTTATAGATGTATCAAATATTATGTACAGTGTCACTTCCATTGTGCCCTTACAAGGGTGTGGAGTTCTCGCATTTTCTAGTGAAAAATGATAATGTAAATGGACACAATGGATTGATACTACTCACCCAAACAATTATATAAGACAAAAATGATTTTTTTAGGGAGCGTACTTTCTTAATTATCATTATCAAAATTAATTTAAAAATTTTTTTAGATAAATTTTATTTATTATAAAGTGAATTTAAATTTACCTCAATCTTATAATATTAATTTTTAAGATAAAATTTTAATTTTATTTATATATTATAATTTGATAATATTTTTAATTAATCTTAATTAAAATTATATGGAGATTAGGTTAGTTAGCGATTTTTAATTAATCTTAAAATATAATGTATAACAAACTGATTCAAGTTGATATAATTTGTTTAAATTAATTTAAAATATAAAAGAAAATACAATATTAATTTATGCAAACTAATAGAATTATAATTTAAAAATGTAAATAATTAAAAGTTATAACATTTTTTTATGTAAAAAGAATTCTCTACATAAATGTTCTTATAATCTTATACAGTAGTTTAGATGAATTAGTTCAAAACATCCTCATAATTCACTTTCAACTAGAACGAGTCTAATAAAAATTAGTCAAGATAGTATAACTGGTCGTGGTTACCATACATTGTATTCTTATATGAAAGACTCCCTATTCTAAAATTTCCAAAAATTTCCAAGATTAAGGTAGAAGACCATAAATAACTTCTTTCATAAATTGCATCTATTTCAAAAAAAAATATAAATTAATGAAGTATGTATACACATATACATACTACATAAATGTATAACTTATCACATATCTAAAATGATAAAATGTAACTTGAATTTTCAATTTTCACACTACTAAACTTTTATTTAAACTTCTCAAATAATAAAACATAACTTAAATTTTACCCTACTAAATCAAAATATACAAATAATTCATAAATGCATCAAGAATTCATATAATAAAATCTCAAAACTCAAAACAAATTTTTACAATATCTTATTCATATTATAATTTATCATCATACATATTAAAACATATATATATATATATATATATAATTTATATATAAATATATTATTAAATTTCTTAAATTTTGAATAATATCTTTCTTATTTTTTTTATTTTTTTTTATTTTTTTACGACCTTTTATAATTATATATAAATATTTAATATTATATTATCTTATTATATTTTAAAACTAATACAGTTATTTATAATTTTTATTTTCATATCAAAATCTAATTTAATTATTTATTAGATCTAATTTAAGAAAAGATAAAATTTTTTAGTTTAATTCTAACATAATTTTTAATTATTAAAAAAATTATACCTTAAATCATATAAATTATTTTCGAACGAAATAAATATCATTAATTAACGTATTAATGAAAAATTAATATTTAAAATTAATATACTAATTAATTAGGGCAAATTTTATTTCTTTATTAGTTTAAGTTTTTTCTATTTTTTTTAATATAAAATGACCCTCAACTTAATATTTTTTTAACTTTTTAAAACATATTTAAATTTAATTACGATTTTTTAATAAAGAATTAAATGATGATTTTTTAGATGAATTTCATTAAAAAGAATGTTTAAAAAAATAAAATTAATTATTTTATAAATTAAAATCAATTTATGCTTTAGTTAATTATAATTATTCTTTGATATAATTTTCTAAATTTTTTTTTATTTATAATCTAATTCATTTTTTTATCTTCTAGAATGTAGAAGATCGAAATATTTTCTTAATGTTTTGATTTTTTTGAAAAATTAGAAAATTTTAATTTTTAATATTTTGAATTTGATTTTTATTATTTTTACTATTATTATAAAAATCAATAAAAAATTATCTTTTAAATATTCAAATATTTAAAAGATAATTATCAAAATAATTATTATCTTTAATCTTTAATATTACAAAAGAGAGAATTCATATATATAAATACTCAAACCATTCTTTCTTCATTCTAAGTACATATCCAGTAAATTTTCTTATTTTCCTTATTTCTTCTCTATCCTTCTCTTCTCTTCTCTTCTTTTCCTTCCTTACATTCGGGGAATATGGGTAAGGAACAGTTGAAGGTGCTTAATGCACTGGATGTTGCCAAGACACAGTGGTACCATTTCACAGCAATTGTGATTGCTGGAATGGGTTTCTTCACTGATTCCTACGATCTGTTCTGTATATCCCTTGTCACCAAATTGCTTGGTCGCATATACTACAGTGAAGGACACGACAAGCCTGGCTCTCTGCCATCAAATGTTTTTGCTGCCATCAATGGTGTTGCATTCTGTGGAACCCTTGCAGGCCAGCTTTTCTTTGGGTGGCTTGGTGATGGGAAGGAAGCGTGTCTACGGGATGACGCTTATGCTCATGGTCATATGCTCAATTGCTTCTGGTCTTTCCTTTGGCAAAGACCCTAAAACTGTTATAGCAACCCTTTGCTTCTTCCGTTTCTGGCTTGGATTTGGTATTGGTGGGGACTATCCTCTTTCAGCCACTATCATGTATGCCAACAAGAAGACTCGTGGAGCATTCATAGCTGCTGTTTTTGCCATGCAAGGTTTTGGAATTTTGACTGGTGGCATGGTTGCAATTGTAGTTTCAGCCACTTTCAATGCCCTCTACCCTGCTCCAGCATTTCAGGTTAATCCAGTTCTGTCCACAGTGCCACAAGCTGATTATGTTTGGAGGATAATCTTGATGTTTGGTGCAGTCCCAGCTCTGATCACATACTATTGGCGCATGAAAATGCCTGAGACCGCAAGATACACTGCCTTGGTTGCCAAGAATGCGAAGCAGGCAGCAATAGATATGTCAAAGGTGCTACAAGTTGAGATAGAAATTGAACCAGAGAAAGTTGAGCAATTGGACGCAAGAGGAGGAAGGGGGAATCAGTTTGGCTTGTTCACAAAACAGTTCCTTCTCCGCCATGGACTTCACCTAGTTGGAACAGCTACTACTTGGTTCCTGTTGGACATTGCATATTACAGTCAGAATCTTTTCCAGAAAGACATTTTTAGTGCAATTGGTTGGATTCCTGAAGCAAAAACCATGAATGCCATTCAAGAAGTTTTCAAAATTGCTAGAGACTCTCATAGCCCTATGTAGTACTGTCCCCGGTTACTGGTTCACAGTGGCATTCATTGATAAAATGGGCAGGTTTACAATTCAATTGATGGGTTTTTTCTTTATGACTGTCTTCATGTTTGCCTTAGCCATTCCATACCACCACTGGACCATGAATGGCAACCAAATTGGGTTTGTTGTCATATATTCATTGACCTTCTTCTTCGCCAATTTTGGTCCAAATGCCACAACATTCCGCAGAGATTTTCCCCGCAAGGCTAAGGTCAACATGTCATGGAATATCAGCTGCTGCTGGCAAAGCTGGGGCAATGGTAGGGGCTTTAAGGTTACCTCTATGCTCAAAACAGCATTGGACTGAGAAATACACTTATTGTTTTGGGTGTCATTAACTTCTTGGGGTTGCTCTTTACTTTCTTGGTTCCTGAATCTAAAGGAAAATCCCTGGAGGAGATTTCTGGTGAAGCTGAACAGAATAATACTGCTACAAGAAAATCAGAAATGGAAGCCGGTCTTGAAGTCTGAAGTTCATTCTAAGTTCATTTTTAGTTTCTTTTTTATGTCTATTGGTAGGCTTTTAGCAGCATATAGTGTGTGATTCTACTCGTCGATATCATGTAGTAATAGGACTTCATTTCTTTTTCTTTTATTTCTTTTATGTTTCTTTTTTTGTTTTCTTTTGAACTGTAATATGTTAGTATATATATATATATATATATATATATAGTTTAAATTCAATGGTACTTCAAATCTCTAAATTAATGATGAATCAACTTAATATAAATATTTTATAATATGACAATTGGATTCTTTTTTTTTTAATTTATGATGATACGATATTTGAATTTTATGTGTTTTAAATTAGATTTTTCATTTTAGTTTAACAATTAAAATTAATTATTCTTATTTTCAAATAAATAGATTATTCTTATATGATAAGTAAGATCGACCTAATTAAAAAATAAAATAAAACCACACTAATTCTTGTATCAGTCTGTGTTGATAGTAGTTTCTCAGTTTTTTATAAATAAAACATAGTTATTGAAGTATATGTACAGTTTTTGTGATGAAAAAGGATAATGGATAACAAGAATGTAAACCCAAATGTGGTTATCCCTTTTCAACACTGGCTAATTAATTTACCATTTACAGTAGTTAAAAGGGATATTATACATAAATATTCAATTTTCATACATTTTAAAATAGATTTATTAAGTTAATTTTCTAAGAAAATGAAGAAAATAATGATAACGATTAAATTAGCGCATCAAAATCAACTATTAGAATAATAATATGAAGTAGAATATTAAACTTTTCAGTTAAGTTGTTTATTAAATATATGTATAATTATAAAATTAAATATATGTATAATTGAAAAATTAGGTACTGATAATCATTTCTCCTTTGTCAAAATAAAATTAACTGGAAAACAATTATAAAGAAAATTAAATATGGTACTTATATATAGTCGGGTTAGATTAATACTATGCAATAAATAAATTCATTAATGTTAATACAACATTTTATAATTATTCAGTTATAATTTTTTAAAATTAAAATTCTTCGTATTTTAATAGATTTTTTAGCATTACATTCAAGTGTTAGAAACAATTGATATATTTATTGATTTATATTATTGATATTACAATATATTAAATTAGATCAAATCTTTAAATCAATTTTCTAATAAATTTAAATTCAAACTACCAATTTATTTCATAAGAAGGATTAAGCATGAAGAACATAATGAAAATAACAACATTAAATAATATATAAGATTTCATATGAAAATCACTAAATTACATTAGAATTTGATTATATCAATCCAATCTTCAAAGAAAGAAACTAGTCACTCATGATTTTCATTACAAGATTATAGATTATTATACTAGTGTAAAAGAAGAAATTTGGTGACCGGATCTTCTTTAGGGTGTCCTTTTTTTCAGAAATTTTGAATTTTTACAAAATTATTTTATTTTTGTTTGAGCGAATTCTTTCACTCAAACGAAACTTTTTTTTATGGTGAAGAAAAGTTCTTAGTATGTCCCTTGAGTTGCGAAAAAAATTCATTTGAGTGAGTCTTATTCTGCATTTTGCTCTTGCTGAATGTTCCTTTAATCCTTTCATCTCTCTTCTTTTTCACACCTTTGCCTCATTCTTTGTTCGGATGTTCAAAATTTACTCCTATTAAGACAATTCATCCTAAGAAAGTAACATAATTAGAATTCATGAAATTTTTGCTGTTAAATGTCTAAGAAAAAAAATATTTACTACCTTTTTTTCACTTAACATCAACCATTATTCTTACAATAAATTATAAATAAGTATAATATTTGAAAATTTTACAAAAATTCAAATTAATTATTTTAAATATATGTTGTGTAAAATAAAATAAAAATGTATAGTGTATTAAAAAATATATCTTAAATAATTAATCATGGCGTATTAGCCAACAGTTGGCTAGATCATACAATAAAAAAAAAACTCAAATACATCTACTAAAAAATTAAATAAAAAAATAATTTTACTATTTAAATCTATGATCAATTGAACCTAATAAAATATGAGTTAAATTAATCTAAAAAAAATACAAAAACTTAATTTAACTCAGTTTAATTTATTTATTTTTATTAAATTAAATAATGAATTTTCTGAACTCCAATCCAATTCAACCATTATACAGGAAATGGTGGGAAAAAAAAATCCATTTTGTTTGTTCAAACATTGCATTATTAAACTGCTCCACTTCAATAAGCACCATATATAGTGGACAGAATTATTGACACAAATCTGTGCTTCAGCACTGCCCTAATCCATACTTGAGCATTCTGACATTATAAAAGAGTATGAGAGAGTTGAATTATGCTGTTTATTAATAATTTATTAAACATATTTTTAATTTGACTACATTATAACACACACTAAAAAATTAAATATGATATTTTTGCTAAAATTAGATCAATGTAAATGACATAAAATTAATAACAATGATATAAAACTATATTATTTTTTATTATTAACTCTAAGAACCAGTTTATAAAATAGAAATTTTGTATGATAAATAATAATGATTATACATTCTTAATGATAAAATTGGTGGATAAATTTGATTTAGTTTATAAGATATAATTGAATTCAGTTTGCTTAAACTATTTGGTAGTTCTGATTGGTTTCGTTAACTATATTTCTTTACTTTAAGTTCAACTTTCATACAAGTCTTTTGAATATCCTTAATAAATATTTTATTTAAACTCAAATATAATAAAATTTGTCATATATAAATAAATTTTAATCATCTTAAAAATATTCTTATATTTAAAATTGAGATTACTGATAAAGCAACTTTTGGAAAAGAGAAGGTAGAATTGATTTTTGTATGTGCATGTTGAGTTGAGTGTGATTTGTGAGGGTGAGGCCCAGTGGCTGAGATTTTCCAGATTATGTCCTCTGCATGACAGACACGTATAAACTGATGTACACCACATGCCAAACCATGTCAAGAGTGCACACTCACTCACCTTCCATTTTCCAATCCCATTTCCACAAAATTAAATTAAAATATATTAAATCATTACAAATTTTATTTTATAAATTAATTTATAAAAATAAATTAAATTTAAAATATATTATCGAGTATCATATAATGTTACTTAAATATAAAATTAAATTATTAAATAAATATAAATTTTATCAACTTTATAAATATAAATTTAATTTAAAATTTATTTTTAATAATTAAAGTATTAATTATAGAAAAAAATTATTAATATATTCGAATTAAATTCATAAATGTATACTATTTGATCGCATAAAACTATACATATCATACAAGAATTTAAAATTAGATTTTATGACATAAAAGTTAATATGATGAGTGTGGAAACCACTTATATTACCCTAAACCGGCCTTTCAATCCACGAATAGTCAATTAATGTTGGCACTTAGCCGTCATTAGTCAGCAAGTTACCTAATTTGTGGACTCATCTTCACCATCTCCATTCTGTCTTTTTCCATCACCAGGTTCTTATTCTCTTAACTTTTTCCACTCATCGCCTCCATGTATTATGGCCCCTTTATTATTTTTTATATTCAACAATTTTTAATTGTTCTACAATAATATTTTTACTTGTTCTAACTATAGATGATCACAAGATAATCTACACGTAAGACATCTTTTTTCTAATATGTGCTTAAATGTCTAATTACTTCAAGTAGTTATCTACTTTTATCCCTTATAATTATGCTTAATATATTAACTTAATTGCCAGTGTATAAGGTGAGTTCGCAACCTATATAGGTAATGTGAATCATACTATTTATATTATACCTTCATTTTCATATTGAGGCATTGACAATAACACTAGTTAGGTCCCTACCACAAGAGAATCATTTATAAGCTATGACCAAAAGTCATCTTTGTTCATCATTAACTGCCAAAAGCTTGTGGTGCTTTCGATCGTTGTCGGCTAAACAACAATCTCATTATCATTATTAATGACTTGTTTGTGTTGATAATCAGAAGAGGTTGACGTTTATAACTGCCCATTAGTTTGTTGTTTTGGCCAATGTACGCCAGAGATTGAAAAAAGAAAGAAAAAAACATTGTTGTTTTCTGAAATTTATCATTATGTGAAATTCTTTTAAAACTCATTATGTATGATTGGTGTTGTAGGTTATCTAAGGTACATGTAGTAAAATGATGATTGATGCGAGTGAGATATGTTGTAGGATAAATGTAATTTACGCACTAGTAGTAGTGTGGACCATTTGAGACCATTTTTAACAATGAAAAATAGATCAACCATGAATCAATGATAAAAAAAAAAATAAAAAAAAATCTTTGTTTATTCCAGTAATATATCATTATCAGTTGTTTTCACAATACAACGTGGTTCCACTTCCATGTTTTGCGTTGGACAATTTCTTTGTTATTACTCTACACAGTTAAACAATATTAGGTTTTTACTATTCAACAAACGTCTTTCTTTTGCGATCATTTTTCCTCGCTTAGTTTTTAATTTTCACATTTACCCTACTTTCTTCAACCTTGCCTAAAGGAACAACGTCTTCTTTCACTTCAAACTCCACATCATTTTTTTTATAATTTTAAAATTTAAACAGTTAAACTCTTGTAATTTTAAGTTCAATGATAAAATATATAATTAAGTATTTTTCGTAAATTTTATTTTCATTACTTTAAAAAATATTTATTTTACTTTAAATTCAAAGTCACTTCATATTAATCATATTATAGTATTACGAATAAATTGATAACAAGATAAAATATGTATAATTTTAAAATTTTAACAATAAAATTTTCAAAATTAAAGATTTAATGATAAAATTTATAAAAAGCTAAAAATTTAATAATTAAATACACAATTAAATTTTTTTTATTTGGATAAGGTTATTACTGACAGTTATTTGTCGCCTATATGTTAATTCAGAAAACATTAATTCAGAAAACAATAATTATGAATACATTTTATCTTAAACTATATATTTTTTTTTTAAAATGTAGGAGTAAAAATCTAATCACTTATAAAGTCACAATTGAAATTAAGTAGATATTTAATTTAATGTGATGTTCTTGGATGATAAAAGAATTAGAAAAGACGTGTATTATTTAGAAGCAACTACCATATCTTTGAACAAGAAAAGGAGACGGATCGTACTTGCATCAGACACGGGTGCAACAGATTCATGATAGTCCACAACCGTACAACAATTTAAATTTGTTGAAGATAATAAATACAAATAAAGAAAAAACAAAAAATGTAAATTTGTAATACGGAAATGTACGGAGAGTCCCTACAGAAGAAAAAGACAGCGGCCAGGTTTAGTTATTTTGAACTTTGGTTTGGTGTTTGGACACTACTCTTCTTTGACGTTCTACACAAAGCTTCCATTATAATTCCATTCCATTAGAGTCCAAACTAACATTCTAAACTCATTTATTTTTATTTTCTTCTTTCTTTCATCTATACTCCTCAAAACAGACTCTACAATATTATATTATCACTCATTAAAATAACTCCCACCCATCTATGTCCAAACAGACATTGCCAATTTCACGTTTACTTCAAATTAAGACTCAACTCAGACATTCAATAAGTCACATATACTCTGTTTTATATACTTATCAATGATAATATATTCATATATAAAGTATTAAAATTTTACCTTGTTTTAGTCATTTTTATCATTCTTATAGTTCTCTAAAAATAATTTCAAAGTTTTCATAAAATTAGATTATTTTATATACTCTATTAGTCTCATTTTCATATTAATTATAAAATCTCTATTAAATTCTTTAATTATATACTTCTATATTTTTAAGTTATTGAATTAAATTATCATATAAATATGATTTAATTATTTTTAATAAAATACCGTGCATAGTATTCATTACCTAATATTGATTGAATGGTTACATTGTATTTAGATGATATATATTTATATATATATATATATATATATATATATATATCTCTGTACACAATTAGAATTATTATTAATTAATGATTAGCAAGTTGTAAAAAACATCAGGGTGATCAAGGCTCTCCAAATGTAATACGTTCTTGATTACAACATCAAATTAATTTAATTTTTTTCTTCGTGTAAAAAAAATATAATTTTGGTCATATAAAAATCTTTAAAATAATAATTATTAATATTCCTAAATTAAATGTTATTTTCTGATGGATTTTTGTTGAGTTACAGGTGAAATCTTAACTTGACTTATTAAAAAAAACTGGTTAGAAGAATCCGAATTACTTGGAATGTAATAATTTAATTACTATACCCTACCTTTAAAAAAAATTGAAGAAAATCAAGAGAAATATATGTGAGATGAATTTTGAAAGATGTTTCACCAAAACTAAAAACAAAAACTTGAAATATTGAATTATATTTTTATTGATGAAAGGAAAATACTAAAGTTACTTATACATCAAACATTCTCTTTTCTCTAGAGATAATAGGCAACTTGTTTCAATAAGTACATCAAAAGAAAAGATTAAGTTGTATTTCTTCAACCTTCATCAGAGAATATAAAAAATTCATCTCTGTTCTTCCAATGTTTTTCCAAAAGCCATAGGGCACAGTATATACAGAGAAATCAGTTCCTTGCATGAAACGAAGATCAGTCATTCTGTTCAGTAATGCTAAACCATCTGTGCCCTGTTTAAAGAAAATTTAGAAACAAAAATTAAAACCTAAATTAACAATCATTTAAACTTTAATTTCTGTAATCAACATAGAAAAGCAAAACTTACTGAGAACTTGTTCAGCAGAGAACCTTCTAGATACATCTCTGCACAGCATTCTACGAAGGAGATCCTTGGCAGCAGGTGAAACGGAACAAAACGCACGGGTTGGAAATCTCAAACTGGAGCGGAGCACAGCCTCAAAAACCTCCACAGGGGAATCGCCTCGGAACGGCAAAAACCCAGCCAACATCTGGTACAAAACGACGCCGGCACTCCACACGTCAACTTTCTCGTTATAATCCCTTCCGGCGAGGACCTCGGGAGCCACGTAATGAGGCGTCCCCACCACCCCGCTCATCGCCTCGCCCTCTTTAAAAGTTTCAGCAGATCCGAAATCGGCTAGCTTCAACCGATTCTCCTCGTCGAAAAGAATGTTGTCTGGCTTTATGTCTCGGTGGGCCACGCCGCGAAGGTGGCAGTGGGCCACGGCTTTCATGAGCTGCCACATCACCGATGCAGCTTCTGGTTCCGGCATGACCTGGTGATGAAACTTGGGTTCGTAACAAAGGTCGAGAACCATGTGGAGGTGCGTTTCGTCTTCGTAGAGGCTGTGAAGATTGACTATGTGAGGGTGAGGGGAGAGAAGCTGAACGATTTTGGACTCAGTAAAGAGGCATTGGGTGTCAAGGGAGTCTCCGGTGGCAGTTATGGCTACCTTGTCGATGGATTTAACGGCGTAGGACTTGCCGGAATCCGCCGATGAGCATCGGTAAACGGTACCGAATCTTCCCCGGCCGATCTCTTCCGAAACGACGTAGTCTCGCTGGAGGTATTCACTCATCACTGTTTGTTGTCTTTGTTTTGGAGAAGTTAACAAAAAAATTATTAACAAAACGGGTTTTATAAAATTGCTAGCTGGAGTGAGAATATTGAAATAGAATATTCTATTTTACATGAATGGAGTAATTACTTATGGTTTTGCTTTAATTACAAGATTATCCTTTGAATGTTTTTTCTTCCCTTCTTAAACGTTAAAGTAAATTTAAATAAATTCCAACAAATTTTTACTTTTTTTAAATAAATAAAATTTAATGATTTATTGAAGATATTAAATATGTTTTATTTTTTAAAATTTAATGTTGTATTATTAATTTGTTAGAATCTTATAAAACATTTTTTTAAATAATTACTGTAAAAATAATTATTTTATTAAATATAGTAATATGTTATTAGGTATTAGATAATAATTATTTTAAAATAATTACTGTAAAAATAATTATTTTAATTATTTTCTTATAATTTTATTTATTTTTATGTTTATAAATGAATTATACAATCTTATATTTAAAAATTATAATATAAATCTTATATTTTTATTTTATTATTTTATTATTTTTTTAATAAATTTTTGTATTAGTTTTGATTGATATAAATAAAATATTTTTTTAAAATTTAAATAGGAAAAAATAAAAATTAATTAATTTACGTGGATATAAATAAATGAAAGAAATAAAAAAAGTTAAAAATAAATAAAAGAAAGCAAAAAAAATTATAAATAAAAAATAATAATAAGATATATTTTAAATAAAAATTAAAAATAATTTAAAATATATCAAGAATTATATATATATATTATAGATAATATAATAAAAAATCATTTTTATAAGATATATAGTTATTATTTAATTTTAAAAATATAATTTTATATTTAAATTTAGTTTAATTTTTTATTTAAAATTTAAAATCTGAATCAAATTATATAGTTTAAGAAAAATATATTAAAAAATTTTAAAATAAATTTCATTTTTAATAGGTTTTTAATTTTTTTAATTATTTTTCAATTATTTTTTCAATCCATTTTAAATATCCCTAAATAATAATTAAAAATTATTAATACTATTGATACAATCCACTTAATTCTTTTTTTCTTTTTCATAAAGTGTTAATAAGATTTTTTAGGAAGATTTGTAAAAAAAAAAAGAAGATAACATTGTTGTTTTCAAGAATAAAAAAATGATTTTAGTTTAAATATTTTGACAATGTAAAAATAGCTATTAAACAACAAGGAGTAAGGTATAGGTGGTGTTTTTTATCGACTTAGAATGCCTTCAATTTCAATTCCCAACACCCAAAACGTAAATAATAAGAGTCGCTATGAGTTTATGTGAGTATCTTCTCTTGTAGAGGTATATGTTGTTCCGCCAATTGATTTGTCAATTGTTCCACTTGAATTTCTAAATTTTTTTGGTGGTTAATTATTGTCTGCACGGATTGTGTGAGGGTGAGGAGATTTTCCTCAAGTTTGGCCAGCCGATTTTCCTGTTGAGAAGACTGTCCCTGATACTGTTGTTGATCCTGAGATTGTGGTCTATTAGAGGATCCTCCAGTGTCTTGTCTCCACCCATACGGTTGTGACTGCTTCTGTGGTCGCCAGCCTAAGTTGTAATTATTCTGAAGGTTTCTTTGTTGACCCTGATTGTTAACATAATGGACCTCTTTAGGAGCATCTGGTTCAGCTGCACTACAGTAACCATTTGGATGGTTACCATAACAAAAGACACATATGTACTCTTGTTGAGTCTCCACATGATGGCATGTTGCAACTTGTAACTTAGTCACCTTTTTACTCAAGTTCTCTATTTGTTGAGAGAGGAACTTGTTTTGTGCAAGGATAACAGTCTGGGTGTCAAGTTCCAATACTCCTCTTTTAGATGGAAATGCTCGATCATGGTGAACGTGATGGTTGTTAGCAGCCAAAGATTCAATAATTTCATTGGCCTCTTCTGGATCTTTGTTCATCATGGACCCACCTGCAGCAGCATCTACAATTATCTTAGTTTGTGGTTGCAGTCCCATACAGAACATGTCTAGCTGGAATTTGTCATCGAATCCGTGGTCTGGGCACTTTGTCAAGAGCACATTATATCTCTCCCAGGCTTCACTTAGCGATTCGTCGTGACCTTGTGAGAAGGTTGCTATTGCTACCTTTGCTTTGACAAATTTGGATGACGGAAAAAATCTGACCAAAAACTTCTCTTCCACCTCGTCCCAGCTCGTCAGGCTCTGGTTGGATTGAGACTGGAGCCAAGTTTTGGCTTTCCCAGTCAATGACAGTGGGAAGAAGCATAGATAGGCTGCCTCCTCAACTTCCCCAGTGACTCCTATAGTACTACACAACTCATAAAATGTGGAAAGGTGTGTATATGGGTTTTCATGTTCCATACCTGCAAACTTGTTAGAGATGATTAAGGTCAGCAATGTTGGATTCATCTCCACCCCCCTTGTTGGTCTGAAAATACTGGAAAATTGTCGGAGTCCTCGTCTACGAGTATGATTTCTCTGCCTCTGTCTCTGAGGTGGTTGGTGTTGATAATCACCTCCTTGGTCAGTCATTCTCTCCTCTTCATATGCAATACTCGCTTCAGAGGTAGGAGCGGATGGACTTTCCTGCACTTGGGCTAAGTGTTTTTGCTTCCTTGCCTTACTGTTGTTTCTTCTGGCTATTCTCTCGATTTCCGGATCGAAAACCAATTCAGTAGCTGGAGTTTTACATCACATAAACAAACAAAGCAAATGTACCAATTACAGGGAACGCCAATCCAAACAAAAATAATTATAATAAATGAGAATGAGAAGGAAAATTTTAAAAGAAAAAACAAATACACTAAACTCTAAAAGTACAATTTCAAACCAAATCCCCAACAACGGCGCCAGAAAACTTATTGGGTTTTCAAATAAAATCTCTCAGCAAATATACCGAATAGAGATATCGAACACAGGGATTTGGAAAAACTATGCAAACAAAGGTTTCATGTATTTATCAGAATTCAAGATTAGATGTAGATAATTTGAGTTGAGAATAAAGTACGATAATTTGTAATAAATTGCAATAATAAAATAGTATAGGAATCAGATTCTTAGTGTAATCTCTTCAAAACTTGGAAACAATCTAATAAAATGCTTTATTTTAATTATCAAAATATTAATGTAGTTTCCGTCAATCCCTTGATAGGAAATTTTAAAAATTTCCAAAGCCTTTTTCAATTCCATTCCTTTAGAAGATCAATAGAAATTTTTAAAATAAAAACGAAATTTTTAAAACTCAATTATCCTAATTTTGTTCCCAAAATTAGGCAAATTGAAGGTTAGGGTCTAAGTTAGAAAAAATACAATGTTTCCACAAAAATATCCCTTAAAAAATGGAGATGAATGTGCACAACTAAAACTTTAATCAAGATAAAGAATTGAATAGATGAATTTGAATAATGAGAAATTACAAATTAAACTCAATCCCTATAAAAAAAAGTACCTTGGCCACCCATGGAGGATTGATTCATAGAGAAAATTACAAAGAAAAGAACCTTAGACACAATTATGCCTCTAAGTATCTGACTGTTTTCCCAAGTAAAACCTTAAATGCTAGGACTTCTCCCTTTGCTTTTGTCTGTAGAAATTGTGATTTGAAAGCCTCGTGCCTAGTTCCTTAAATAGAAAAATTTGACTGAAGTTTGTTAGGATGCGCTCAGCGAATTTGGCATGCGCTGAGCAGATTTGTAACAAATTCAGTTTTATTTCACTCAGCGTGCGAATATTCGCTCAGCGCTCTACCTTATCTCGAAATTTCTAACTTGAATTAATCAAAATTGAGATTTTTGTAATCATTTATCTTTACTTTTTTCTCGATTGATATTTTTTTCATAAACATATATTTAACAGTGTCCTTGTATACTTTATTTTATTTTTATTAAAGATATAAATATATAAAATATTAATTATAATAAAATATTATTACAAATATAATTAAAGATTTTTTATCTTTTTCTCTGTTAATACAATCAATTTATAAAATTTTCAATTATATTTCTAATTTAAAATTGAGAAATTAAAATATAATTAACGATAATGGTTTATAATTATTCTACCGTATAATATATTTTTTCCGCATGCATTATGCATGTAAATTAAATTAAAATATAAATAAGATACGTTTTATGTAAGGTATAATTTAAAAATAAATAAATTATATATAGAGAGAGAGAGTATTTATACATTATATTTTCATTAAATATTTTTATGTTAGGTATTTACTTGACAATTATACTTTACAAAATAATTTATAATGAAAACTCATGGAAATTAATTTTGAAATAAAAATTTATTGTTTCCATATAAACATTTAACAACGTTTTCTTTAAGGGTTTTGTTAATATAAACGAGAGTTTGAGTCGGAAGCTTGCTTATTGTCATCACTATATCTAAAATATATAAAGAAAGAAAATATGAAATATAATTTTATTAGTATTATATCTATCGAAATATTTATCTAAAATATTTTATTATTATATAATATAATCATAATTATATAATATTCAAAATTATACTATTTTTGTTAAATTATGAGATATCGGAAATAAAGGAATATTTGATTATCTCTATTAATGATGTTCACAAAAATAATGTAAGATTGAGGTAATATGAGATAAGACTTGTAATATATTTTTTCAATTTATAAATTTCAAAGATGTTTGACCATTAAGTAATATAGTTTTTAAAAAAGAAAACTAAATAATTAATGGTTATGAGGCACAAAATTGCTATATCATAAACTTTGTTACAATTTAGAAGGTGATTTAATATAGGACTTAATTGTTTATTTTTTAAATGTGTAAAGTAAAATTGAACAAATTATAATTATGAAGACTAAATTAAGAAATTAAGAATACTAATTAGTTTCTCCGTATAAAAAGCCTAACAAAGATAATCTACATTTATGTTGAGATAAAATTGAATTTTAATTTTGTTGTATTCTTTTTTGCTTAACAAGTTATTTAGATTGACTTGATCCCTCTCATTAAAAAAATAATCCAATTTTAGGTTGATTTTTTATTTATTTAATTGTATAATTTAATTTAATTCGTTTATCTTTTTAATTTGATTCTTTAATTTTTAAAATTGATGAAATGTAATCTTTGCAAGAATTATCACAGCCAACGATGATGGAATTCGCAACAATTTTTAACCATTCATAATTAATCATAAATTTTAACCATCATTATTCAAATTTTAATTAGAAATTAAAAATATAAAAAATTTAAAATAGTAATAGTCTTATTAATCATTTTTCTCACAGTTTAACAATATATTTACAAAATCTATTTAGTTACACTTTAAATAATATATTCTACCATATTTGTAAATTTTAAATAATACAATAAGTTTTTTTATTAATAATGATAATTTTTAATTACAAAAACAAATTAGCATCCTAACAGTTTGAAAAGCATCGGTATTTAAAATTATAACTGATTTTATTTTAATTTTTTATCTCTTAAAATTTAAAGTAATACAATTAAAAATTGTTATTAATTAGTGAGGGACTATTAACTTGTGTTTTAAAAATACCATTAAGTTAAAATTTAGTTAAAAACAATAAACTAAGAAGATGAATTATTTTTCAAAGCATACAAACATATAGACATTAGAGAATTTTTAAATATATACTTAAAATAATAAATGAGAAAATTTGTATGAAACAGATATATCCTCGTAATAGCAAAGGGAGAATTTAAACAGCCTAGAGGTGATGACGAAAGAAGCAGGAGTGGCAAACCAGTCATTTTCATAAAGTTGGCCTATTTGATTGCTTGTGTGTGTGGCTAGCTAGCAGTTAAGTTGTCATTCTGTGGGTCATGATTGAAGATAAATTTTGTATTTTTTGTGAATGACGAAAGGAAAACAGAAAGAGCAGAACAAAATTAAAGAAGAGAGTTGAGTTAGGGTATCTACTACGACTCTCACGTACGGTACGGCAACTTCACACTCCGTACGATGTAATCTTCGAATAGCAGCAAAAGCTTCACCTGCAAATTCACCCTCTATACCTTGTTACAGATATATTGTAGTAAGTTCTGTGTTTGCTCAACAACTTCATGGTAAAAAGTTAAACCTTCAGGAAATTTTAAAACTTACAAGAAATAAAAATCAATAAAACAAACAGAAGACAAAAACGAATTAATAATATTTATAAAAATAAGAATATGTTGGAAATAGATTGTGCAATGAAAAGCAATCACTGTGTCATTGTAACACTATTCAAGATTAACAGAAGCAAATAACATGAAAAAAGACACCCCTTATTAAAAAGGTCACACAGAACTCCTTTTGTTGAAAGGAACATTTATTTGACTAGAAAAGCTTAGTCCTAGAAGTTTCTCATAACCCAAAACCAAGCTTAATCCCACACTCTATTCATAAAATCAACTGGTAGGTCACGTTGAATTCTAGTGTATGATTGAAGTATTGTCAGTGTGACAGCATTTGTAGCTGATGAAAATCTCCATTGTCCTGCCACACTCGGGGCATTTTATGGTCTCTGGCAACTTTCCTGCAATATTAGGAATTTCAAGGTGTATGCAGCGATGAGTGGTGCGCACAATTCTTTCATGGTGCTCTTTGAAGGAAGACTCAAAGCCCTTTTTCAGCACAGCCTCTTTCCATTTCTCAAACTCTGCCACTGTCTTCAAGATTGTGGTTCCATGACCACTCAACACCACATATGACCCTCTGCACAGGACAGCCCACCCAGTTTCATTCTTGTAAGAAAGCATCTTTTGCACCTCTTGAGTCGCTTCATCAACTGTGTTGTGAGCCTTGGTCACAAACAAGCTCTCTATGCCACTCCAAAACCTCCTCAGAAAGCTTTTATCTTCCTTTTCCACACAGAACAACTCTATTTGAATCTTTGCCTCCTTTAGAGCGCCGTCATTTGCAAAGGCAGTTGCATACTTTGTGAACTGTTGGATCCATTCTTTGTCGCTGCCTCCGTATATGAGAATGTACTTTTGCTCTCTGATCTGCATCATAGAAAGTGACACCATAACCTTCTAATTAAGCTCTTAAACAATACCAATGCTTGAGATAACAGTTAAAGGCAAAATATACAAAACTTGATTGCTCAAAAAACTATTCAAAATCAGTATTTGCAAAATCATTTGTGAAATGTACTTACCCAGGTGCTCATTTGAGGATGAGAATCCCCAACCACCGAACCAATCCAGTGAATTTCTCTATCAATTCTCTCTTGATCAGCAACAGTAAAGGGAAAGGCCTTCATTCCATAAACATGAATAAGATGGAAAGCGTTTGCATGTTGCACTTTTCCCTGCGGATTCAACACCACAACCATAGGCTTCTTTTTGAAGTGCCATTCTTCCTTAATGTACTTGTACCCTGCTATGGTTCCAAAGTGCTGCAGCACGTACCAAGGCATCTTGCTTTTCAAAACCTCAAATCTCTTCTGCAACTTTTCGGTCCATTCCTCTACAATGGGAATCCACACAATCTTATATTGATCATTAGTTTTAATATATTCGTATACTGGTCGTAGCACTGAAATCTCTTCATCCGTGATGTCTAGAGTGGAGATCAACAAGTAAACATTCTTCTTCTTAAGCTCAGTGATATCAACCTGCCCAAGCAAAAAATAATCAAAATAAATAACAATGGTTACACGTGAATCAAGAAAAAGGGACATCATGTGCACAAATGATTTTGCACACATTAAATATATTTTAGATTTAGTGTCAAATAATTTTCTTTTCATTCATGATTTCAGATCAGAATTAGGTTATGTTTGTATTATATTTTGTACTAGGAGTGGTTTAATTTTCTAAGAATCATATGCCCCATATGGGTCTGTATTAGTCCTCAATTAATATTTCCATTTTTTTTCTTTTGCGTGAATATATATTTGTGTTTCACGCATAGTGGAAAAAGAACTCCTAGCCATAAAAGATTAATTTCCTTTTCCTTTATCTCTATTACCAAAAACACAGACATTATCACATATGTGTATTCACATTTCGATTATATTATTTTATTATATTAAATTAAAAATTTAATACTTATAATAATTTTAGTTCTAGTTTATATTGTTAATAAACATGCATGAATAGGAGATTTATTTGTTGATAACAGTAGAAATATATATATATATATATATATATATATATATATATATATTTTAAGGAGATAAAGGAGATTATGTTTTT
Organism: Macrotyloma uniflorum; assembly: GCA_016859785.1. Lineage (NCBI taxonomy): Eukaryota > Viridiplantae > Streptophyta > Magnoliopsida > Fabales > Fabaceae > Macrotyloma > Macrotyloma uniflorum. The sequence continues at coordinate 824,726 of BDMB01000023.1, read as the reverse complement.
TCTATTTTTTTTTTATATTCTTCTAATTTTTTTTTAAGTAAATATATATAATATTTATATAAAAATATTCATTCTTTCACACAACTAAAATATTAGTTTAAATATAATTTTCTTTACCAAAAAATTTGTACTAACAATTATTTAACCATGTCCTAGATCAGATAATATAAGAAAAAAAAAGGTAACATGCAATCAGTATTTTATATATATTCCATAAAAAAAAAAAAAGTGTACAAAACCGAGTCAGAATTATGAAAGTGAAACTGTTAGTCGAGGATTAAATGTTGGAAGTTAAATTAAAACGGTAAGATGTTTAAAAGTCATTAATGGGAGGTAATTGATTGCCCAAACTTTATAGTAATTTAGTTGAAAGTCACAAACCGTGGTCTTAGTGGTACCATCAAACAGTAGCTGTGGGGCATCCTTTGTAAAAACCAGAAACTTAAACACCTCCATTATTTCAGTAGGCGTCTGAAAAAATTTCCTAAGCCTTTGATGATACTCTGCTTCCTCTGAAATGAAAATGACAAACAATCTATTTAACATGTTAGCAATTTCATGTCTTTTCTCTTCAATTTTCTGTTCAAAAACTAGTCAAGTTTGCTTGCTTTAAAAGATAAACGGTTATGCAGTTAAATTACCGACCTATCTGTTGTCTGCAAAGCATGATTTGCTTCCTAAGTTTGCTAAGAATGATGTTGATCTTTTGACCATAGTGGGACAGATCTTGCTTGTTCCCTCTGAAATCAAGCAATTATGGGAATATTAAACAGGTTAAAATGTGTGTTTAACAATAACAACTTCTGATAAAACGACACACAAGAAATTGGTATATATATTTACGTGAAGGACCAAGATAACAATAGAAGTTACTTACGATTCAGTAGTGAGGTAATCAATCTGAGTTACAATAGCGACAATGGTGATGATGGCCCAGTAGACATCAACAGGAATTTGCTCTATTGCGGGCAACAAAGCAGGCACATCCTTTGTGTCGAACGTTGTAAGTTTCTCCAACTCAAAGATTAGCTCAATCACTAGCAAAGTTGTTTTGACCAGATTGTTGAGCTCAGTGATGGCTTGGCGATGCTTTTGCAGTGCTGCAGGTCTTGTGAGCACTGGCACTCGCTTCAGAAAAGCCACAGATTTTGCAATAGGGTCTGTTGGTTGATGCTGAGCTAGCAACCAGAACTCACCATATTCCATTGCAAAAGCTGCCAGTGCCAGCACCGCTTTTGCATCCCACTCATAGTTTGAAAGCTTCACAAGGATCGTCATCGTGGTTTTGTGAGCAATTTCCTCTCCAGCAGGCTTGCATGACATCTGTCATCATTCAACATGTTACTTTGCTGAACTATACTAGCCACAAGAAATGATTAGATAGTTTCAATCACGTCACACATGTTGATAATCCTGATTAATCTTTTAGTGACACATAATTAAGTATAACTCTCTTTTTTTTTTTTGCATTAATTTGAATAAGTTAATGAATGACCTCTGAAGAAATTTGCCTCAGGGTGCAGAGTGGTGAATTGAAGTTGGCTTGGGGGATCTTGTCTTCTAGCTGCTCGAGGCTTGATTTGGAACCCTGTAAAATGAATCACAATTGCATGGAAATATGAAGGAAATTGAGTAAAAGAAAGACGGAGGGAAATATGGAGATGATTGTATATTAGTGTCTTTGTATACCTGAACAACACTGTCTACAATGAGAGTTGAACGCCTAAGGGTGTTCTCGACAAGAATGAAAAGAGAGTCCACATCAAACTTTGTGTGACTGTGGACGTGGGTTGAGTAAATTTGCTCCAATATCTGCTCATCGGACATGCTTAACGGGTTGGGCTCACTCTCTGAACTTCGGTGAAAGAGAGACTTGAGTGAATGCTTGGTGGCCATTATGGTCACAGCTCTCAAGAATAATAGCAAAGTCTGAGAAATGGAAAGATCAAAAGAATGAGAGTTGTGTTGATGATTAACCACAGTCCTCCCTCTATTTATAAAGTGGAGACGTGATTATTTTGGTGACTAGTCTTTGTCAATTAGATTAAGGAGGAGTTAACATTTGCTTCTTCATGTATGTGTAGTAGGACATTTAGTTCTCAAGATTTTAAAATTTTCTTCTCTAATTTTAATTGTATAAAGAGTAGTGATACGTTAATAATTCTCTTTTTTTTTTTAATGATAATATAATAATTTATAAAAAAATATCATATTATTATAATGTGATTAATTATATGTGGTTTTATCAATGTGCACTGTTACAAAACAAATGTTAGCACAAACGTAATTTAATAAATTTACAATTCACTATCATATTAATATTTTAAAAAAATCTCACCGTTATAAATTCTTTTGATAATTTTTTAAAATAAAATTTAGTAAGGATATGTTAATATGGCATAATTTGTTCCAACAATATTGATTAACTGTAAACTATGATTTTTGCAGTTTTGATGACTAATTTAAGGTTTACTGATGAGTATGCACTATTAATTATTTTTGCTTAAAAATTGTTGCATTTGTGTCCCTATTTTGTTAAATGACTAAAATGTATGTTGCATGAATGTAAAGTTAAGTTAATGTCAGTGTTCAGTATCATTTTATTATGATTAAAAAAGAAAAAAGTGGTGCTTCTCCAAAATTGGAATCTGCAATGATAAGCATTAGTGGAGGGAAGGGAAGGGAATGGTTGTGTTGAACGTTTGTTTAAGAGGGATGGGTCAATCTCTGCCTACGGGTCTTCGTGGAAAATTTAGCTCTGATTCCCTCTTATCTTTTGTTTTTTCCCCTTCTCTTATTGGCAAAATTAGTTGTGTCTGTTCATCATGCAACTTGTGTATTTTTGTTAGTTAAGCTTTTGCTCCATGTTTAAAAGATAGGTAAACACTGTGCACGATTCATGTTCATGAAAAAGAAAGAAAAAAGAAATAGAGAATGATGAAAACCATTATGTACAAATCTTGTCTTATTGGTTTTTAATATGTATTGTGCCACCTCTTCACCTCTTCTTTCATTCCATCATTTGCTTTTTAATAATTTATAGGTTATGTTTAGCTGTCGTATATATCGATCATTCAACGCAACGTCTTCATAGTTCGGATGTTTGGTTATGATGCATATGTTAATACGTTGAATCATTGTGTTTTAACATATTCCTCGTTTCATGTAGAATATATGATCTTTTTAATATTTCCTTCAACTTTTTATAATAATAAATTTTATTTTCATATCTCAAATAATTTTATAAAAGGTTCTCAAAAAGTAACTAAAAAGGAAAGGATTTTTTTAGGTGAGTAAGAAAGGAAGTTTTCAATTCAGCTAATAAAGAGCTCTTTCACATTTTATACAAAGTTTATTCACGTAATTTTCTCTTTGAATACTAACATAATCTAAAATATTATTTTGTTCTAAATTTTTACTAACTTCTCAATTTGAGGGTTTTACCAACTTTTCCATTTTAAGTATCATTGTCTTGCAATCACCTTGGAGGCATAGGTGTACATTTTTTTGGCAAGAGAAACAAAATAAATACATAATTAAAATTATAGGATTAGCATGCATACATTTTATGTATTTTTTGCAGTATTAGAATACATTTATGTTGATTAAATTAATTTTAGATAATACTTTTTATAAATATGTTTTTCTTTATTTTGTTAACTAGGATGAGACTATTTCAACTAATAAGAAATATCATTAAATTTAAATATAAAAAACTTTATTTTGTTAATAGTAAGTGGTTTTTAACTCATATATCAACATTTTATATAATTAGTGCTTAAACAAAATTAATTCATTTATTCAATAATAGAAATAATTTTGCTTGTCACTATCAATGTCATTTTATTAAATTATTATTTTTAAAGTAATAGAAATTGTCGTTTAATTGATTATTTGTATACATATTAATTAAAAAGGTTGAATTCATTATAAATTTTAATCATAAGTCATTTGATTACATTCAATTGATAAATTATGTATTGCCTTTTTAAATAATAATACACACTTATGTTTAACTTTTTAGGTTGAAACCACGTTAAACATTCCTTTTTTAATACCCTTATACTATTTACTTTAAAAAAAATATATTCAAATATGTTCTTCTATATTGGTATTAAAAAATTGTTTAACTCTCTTACTCTTGTTGGTGACGATGGTGTCTAAAAATCCCTCTCGTCGTTGCTTAAATCCTTGGAACAACTTGCAACATTCTCACATTTAGTGATTTCAATCCCTTCCTCCATCACTTTCGTTTCTCTTATTTCATTCGTTTTATTTGATGTTATCCTCTATACATGCTAATTACTTGTCTTGGGTCATCGATGTAGACTTGAAAATTTAATAAGTTCACCATGCCTAGCCCATTATTTTTGTTTTGGTTTATTTGTTTGATTTCCCTTTGAATTATTTACAAGTATTATAAATAATGCCTCATTTTTTAGTGTAATTTTATGAGAGAAATATTAAAAACAAAAATGTGAATTAAGGTGAGAGAAACTAAAATATATTTTCAAAATAGTAATGATGGCATAAAATGTGTACATACAAGAAGAGGTGAGAGAATGCGATAAAAGTAAATCAAGTGATCACAGGAAAATAAGCAAAATTGATCTTTGATTAAAGAAAAGTAAACCGAGGGGTGCTGTGAGTAGTGCAGTATGATTAAAGGGCTGATAAAACTCAGAATAAGTGCAGTTTAGTTTTTTTTAGAGTTGAAAGTGAGTTAAAATCTTATGTTCAGTAAAAATGAGAAAGTTAAATAATATATAAGAAAAAAAGACACACAAACTTTTAATTTTAAAATTTTAGATTAAAAATAGAGTTATATTCATTTATATAATAATTAATTTATTCTTATTATAAAAATCTTTTCAATATTAACCCTCTTTAAAAATATTATATTACAACACAATCTATAAGAAACTATGTTATTATTACATAGAAAACACATAGACCTTAAGACACTATATATTTTTTTTCTTGACACAGAGAGATCTTTATTTGACTAGAGAAGTACTTAATCCTAAAGGATACACACATAACAGGTGAGGCAAGCCTCTTATTCCCACACAGACTCTCATGATAAAACAAGGCAGTGACATGAATCTACTGAATGGCGTTGGCAGTATTCTCATTGTGGCAGCATTTATAGCTGATGAAAATCTCCATAACCCTAGGACAATCTGGGCACTTGATGGTCTCTGGTAACTTTCCTGCAACATTAGGAATTTCAAGGTGCGAGCAACGGTGAGTGCTGACCGCAATCTTCTCGTGGTACTCTTTGAAAGAGAACTCAAAGCCCTTTTTTATCACAACTTCTTTCCATTTCTCAAACTCCGCCACTGTCTTCAAGATTGTTGTTCCGTGACCACTCGTCACCACAGATGAACCTTTGCTCAGGAGAGCCCATCCAGTTTCATTCTTGTAGGAAAGCATCTTTTGCACTTCTTGGGTCACTGCATCAACTGGCTTGTGAACCTTAGTCACAAACAAACTCTCTATGCCACTCCAAAAGCGCTTCACAAGGCTTTTGTCTTCCTTTTCCACACAGAACAACTCTATGGATACCTTTGCCTCCTTTACAACCGCATCATTTGCAAGTGCAGTCACGTACTTAGTGAACTGTTGGATCCACTCTTTGTCCTTCCCTCCATAAAAGAAAATGTACTTCTGCTCTTTTATCTGCTTCATAGAAAGTATCACACCACCTTATAATTATGTTTATCCGATCCTACTTTTCTATTTTTCAAATCATAAATAATTTAATACTAATGAAATGGAAAATCTTACCAAAAAATACTTTTGAATTAGTATATATATATTATGCTAAAAACATTTTTCGTGAGTGACATTAATATACTTACCCAGGTGTTTATGGTGGGGTGAATATTGCCTACTACTGAACCAACCCAATTGATCTCAGTGTTTATTCTTTCTTCATCAGAAGTTGTAAACGGGAAAGCCCTGGTTCCATGAGCCTGAATCAAATGGAATGCGTTTGAGTGTTGCACCTTCCCTTGAGGGCTTAACACCACAAGCATAGGGTTCTTTTTGAAGTGCCATTCCTCCTTAATATACTTGTATCCTGCAATGATTCCAGAATACTGCACCACATACCATGGCATCTTGCTTTTCAAAACCTCAAATTTCTTGCGCAGCTGCTCGGTCCATGTCTCCACAATAGGAATCCACACAATCTTATACTGATCCTTAGTTTTGATCGTATCATAAACTGTTCGCAGTACTGAAATCTCTTCCTCTGTGACGTCTATGGAAGAAATAAACAGGTACACGTTCTTCCTTTTTAGCACACTGATGTCGACCTGCCAAGAAACAAACGAGTCGTGATTAAGAATTACGTCTATTACTGAAATGATTAGTACTTGAAAGCATCACTTCGAATAGGATAATCTATTTCAAATTCTCACTATTACACTTTTTTTGTTTTTCTTTTTTTCTTTCTCACTACAATACTCCTTTTATTATAGCAATTGAAAATTTAAATTTTGAAATATATTATAAATATTCTATCTTTCTATCACAATTTTTTTTGTATCGCCTTTATTACATTTTGTTATTGTGAGATTTTAAGATGTTTTCAATCTCAAGTACACGAAACTGAGTTCTATATAAACTTTAGGAAAAAAAATTATATATAGAAAATTTGACCTAATTTGCTTTTAAAGTTACAATTTTTATCAGGATGGAAAATTTTTCATCTTCTATTTTTCAACTATCGAAAGATGAGTTATTCTTTAAGGATTGTCGAATATTATTCTCCTAAATTGAATAACATAATTTATTCAATTTTAATCTATTTTTCAAATATAATTACTACTAACTTTTATAAAAAAAAAATTAACAAATATACCATTTTTTATTACAAATATATATATATATATATATATATGAAATTAGTAATTATCATTTGTAACTTTAAATTTAAAAAAAAAATATTTATTACATTCCATATAAATATATTCTTTAAAGGTTTGATCATTTGAAAAAATATAAATATTTTATATAAATTCTATCCATGGCATAAAGTATGTTTATTTTTTACAATTTTATGTCGTGGGAGGTTTTTTGCTCCAAATTATCCCTACCCTTTTATCCTATAATAATTTCGAACAAGACTAAGATATTGACTTGAACAAAATTTCACAATCATTTTGTTTCTGATGGGGACAAATTTTCAGTTATTCAAATGAATGCCTACATAGAGGAGGTAAAAAAAGTACTTTCTTTTTTTCTTTATTTTATGTCTTAAAAAGTTAAAATATGGCTTAAAATACGTTCTCAACTTTTAACCAAATACTGTCTAACAAGAAATCACAAACCGTGGTTTTGGTAGCGCCATGAAACAGTGGCTGAGGAGCATCCTTGTTGAAAATCAGAACCTTTAACACTTCTATTATTTCAGTGGGGGTTTGGAAAAGCTTTCTGAGCTTGCGATAATATTCTACCTCATCTGAAACAATGTAGACAAGTCCTCTGATTAGCATGTCATTTACTACTCCGTGCCTTTTATTCCATCAGTTATAGCTTTGGATCAAAAGCAGTTATTTCTTTTGGAAAAATAAAAAACAAAGTAGCTTTAAGAAAAAGCATGAGAGAATAATTAAAGGTAAAGAAGATTATTTGAATTGCTAACCTATCTGTTGTCTGCAGAGCGCGATCTGCTTTCTGAGTTTGCTGAGTATGATGTTGATCTTTTGACCATAGTGAGACAGTTCTTGTTTGTGCTCTCTTAAACAACCAATGAATTATACATTTTAAGAAGTAGATTCAATAAAATAATAAAGAAGGTTGTACATATGAAACAAGTATTAACTAATAATAAGATGGTAACTTACGATTGAGTGATGAGACAATCAATTTGAGTAACTACAGAGACGATGGTGATGATCGCCCAGTAAACATCAACAGGGATTTGCTCTCTTGCAAGCCCTAAAACAGGTACATCCTTTGTGTCATAAGTGGTAAACTTCTCCAACTCAAAGAGTACCTCAATCACTTGCAGCGTTGCTTTCACCAAATTGTTCACCTCAACAATGGCTTGGCCATGCTTTTGAAGTGCTGCGGGTCTTGTGAGCACTGGCACACGCTTCAGAATAGCCACAGATTTGGCAAGAGGATCTGTTGGTTGATACTGAGAAAGGAGCCAAAAGTCGCTATATTCTAATGCAAAAGCCGCCAGTGTCAGCACTGCTTTTGCATTCCACTCATAATTTGAGAGCTTGTTAAGTATGGCCAGTGTTGTTTTGTGAGCAATTTCCTCACTTGGTGGCTTGCATGACATCTGCCACCACAAGTCACTTTGTCATGTTCATGATCTATTACTCTTAAATGTAATGTTTTGATGAATTTATTCACCGACACAATTTATTTATGTATGTATATATGACTGTATGTTAGTTCTTCTTTTTTTTAACTTCTCTCTTCGAGTTAGATCTGTTAATTACCTCAAAAGCAAGTTGCTTCAGGGTACAGAGTGGTGAATTGAATTGGGGGATCTTGTCATCTATGTTCTCCAAGCTTGCATGGGATCCCTGTAAAAAAATATGTAAATTATAAGTGTATGTGGATATTGAATTGAAGGGTACGTAAATGTGAAGCAAAAACGTGGAGGGAAAGAAAAAAGTGAATAGGGATGCATATATACCTGCACAACATTATCAACAATGTGGGTTGAACGTCTAAGAGTGTTCTCAACAAGGATGAAAAGAGAATCCGCATCAAACTTTGTGTCACTGTGGACATGGGTTGAGTAAATTTGCTCCAAAATCTGTTCATCAGACATGGTTAATGGGTTACGCTCATTGTCAGCGTTTTGGAGGAGAGACTTGGTAGACACAATTGAGCTCATTCTCAAAGGTTGGATGCAAATGAAAAGATTTGTTGTTGCCTTTTTCTTGCTTTGCTGCTATGGCAAGATTGATCCTGAGTTCTGCCCTATTTATAATAGGAATAAGTGGTTGTTTATCGTTTTTTTATTTTATTTTGAGCAAAAATTTAGGTAACATGATAGATAGCACACTTCGTTTCCTCCCATGTTTAAGATTTTTGCTACGTGTGGTTTCCATTTTTTCTTTTCATTTTATCTTCTTCAAAACTAGCGACAACACTTTAATTTTCACTTTCACATTTTGTGTTCGTTTCGATACTCCCTTAATATCTCAAACCATCACCTCCTACCAAACATCTGTTATCACAATTAATGTCTTAATGTGAATACAAGAAAAAATTAAAAGTAGTCTAATTATTAAGTATTACAAGCTTGTCGGTTTCTTAATGATAAAATAAATATTTGTACGTCTTGAGAAAAGAAATAAAGGGAATTTATGTAGACCACATTTTTGGAGTGGACAGCTGGAAAGAGAGATAAAAATAACTACATACTAAATACATTAAATGGTATAATAAAATATATTAAAAAATGCATCATAATAATATTGTTTGAAAACTAATAATACTAATTTTATTTTGGTTTTTAATTTTAATTTTTTAGAAAATAAAAAATAAAAACACTTACGTTAATCATGTGTGCACTACAAATGTGAATACGTCACTACTTTCCTCTTTATTATATGAAACAATGCGTGCATTTGTTCTTGCTGCACTGATATAAAATATATTTTGTTTAAACAAGATAATGAATCTTGTTCAAGAACATTGAATCTAATCATCCGTATACAATATCATGGAGCCGCCCCATAAGAAACTCAAACCATTTTTTCTTCACATTTTTTTTTCAATTCTGAATTGAGATTACATTTATAAAATTTACATTTACAAACGAGAATTTATTTTTAATTTCTCAATTCTTTATACAATTTTTTCAATTTGCATTTAATTACCTCAACTTTTATTAAATTTGTAATTCGAAAAATATTCTTAAATATCCTTCCAGATATCTTATACCATCTTTATACGAAATAGTTGTTTCCATTATACCATCTTTATACGAAATAGTTGTTTCCAAAAAAGGTCTAATATTGTTTATGATTCAAGAAATTAATTATCTACCAATTTTCAAGATCAAAATCATTCTATTCATATGATAGTTGATTGATATTTTATTAAAGAAACCTAATTTCTTCCATATTTACAATGTTGTTTTCAATTATCAAACTCATTCATTATAGTTTTCTCCTTTTAATTAGATTGAAATATAATATTTTTAAAATTATCACTAAAATTAAGATTATAAAGATAAATCGATCTTCGTCGAGTTTCTCCTTTCATTTCATTTGTTTGTGCTTACTAGATAATAAATAATAAATTAATATTTTTTTTTTTATAAATAATAAATTCATATTTTTTTTTATATAGTTACGATATCATATCAGAACACTTTCATTTATTTATCCTTCTCCTATATATATAAATATATTATTATATATGCATTATTTTTATTATTTTTTATTTTTTATATTTTTTTTATAAATTTATTAAAAATATTATATATATATATATATAAAATGATAATTCGTTATTCATTTCTAATTACAATTTTTTTAAAATAATATATTTTCAATTCAAATATTTGATTGTATTTTTTCATATAGAGTATTCACACGTGCACTCATATTCATGGTATTTATGTTTATAAATATATTAAATTAGTCTATGAATATATTAATAAGTCAAAATATTTATCTATATAATTCATTATTATCTATATATTTATATAATAATTATCATCATGATAATAACTTGTTTTGATGTGTTTTTATTAATAATTTTAAGAAAAAATATGGAGAAACTTAGTTTTTTAATTTGTAAAATATTTATCCTCCACATGAACTTTAAATTAAAAAAATAAATAAATAAAAATTAAAAAATCAAATAAAAAACTGGATATTGTAGAGAACGAAGTTTCCATGATTTATAGTGTGTAGAGAAGAGAAGAAGAATAGCAAAGCGAATAGGTTCATTTTAAATGGCATAATCTCGTTCTTTTGTGCTTTTGAAGAAAACTATAATTTAAAATTGGAACTCGTCTAATATCTCCATTCTATATGACCCTAAACCCCAATCAATTTTACGTCATTGGATTTTTCCGATCAAATGCATGTAAGCGAGATATTTCTGTAGTTATATTTTTTAATTAGTAAAAAAAAAATATACATATCATAACAAATTAAGTTTAATTTTTTAATTTTTTTAGTGAGATTTTTTTATTTTTCTATCTATCAATATAAAATATCCTAATTGATTGAAAGTGACCATAATTTTTTCGCTTACAAAAATTTCACAACAATTTTCAATTATATGATAATTTATTATCAACAGTATAAAAATTCCCACGTTGTTAATATAGCATGATTAAATCCTTCACTTAATTTTTTTTTTCTAATTTTTTTGTATAAGTTTTACTTTATAACTTTATTTTTGTATTAATACGTTGATGCAATTTCGATTCTTTTAAGTTTTACTTTTATTTAATAATAATAGACACAAAGATTCCGAATGAGTGTTTAATGATGGTTCGAGGGGATGAGACGTGTTGAATAAGGAATAAAGGATACACGTGAAAAATATTTAAAAACCGATAGCGGAAGGTTTTGCCATTACGAAATCAATCAACGTGATCCGTGCCCGGAGAAAAACATTATTTTATTCACATTACTGTCGGTCCTTAATTTTTAAAAATAATCCTCATGTTTTACGTCTAAAATTTAATTACATAAATTAAGAAATGCAATAAATCTTATCATTTTAATAAATTTTTAATAATATTTTAGACATATTATAATTAACGACTGAAACATATAATCTTTTCATTTTATTGATTAAATTAGTTTTATAATTAAATTTTTTAAGCAGTGTATAATTTATTCGTTAAAATTTATAATTTTATGATCATTATTTTACAACAATATAGAAAATCATTTCTGATTATTTGATGGTATAATTTAGTAAACCTAAATTAATATATTTAAGGCATTAAAAAGTAAAGTATTTTTATTAAAAAATTAATGTAATAATAATGCCTTAAGATTTTTATGACCAATTGAAGAAGATTTTAGAACAATCCTTAGCAAACTTTAAATAATTGTCACTGTTAAAGTGACAAGGATTTACAATAGATTAGTATTTGCGTGAACCGCAAAATGGTTGGTACCAAGTGTTTATTAAAATATTTTAGCTGTCACATTTCATTTGGAAATTGAATTTTTAAAGGGGGAAAAATGAAAAAGATAATATTATTTTTTCAAATATCATATTTATAAAAGCAAAGACTTACACTTTTTTTAAATAAGATAGTATAAACGCAAAGACTTTCTAATATATTTTTCCCTTTATACATTTTGTTTCTATTCATTAGGGATAAACAAAGTTGATTTAATAAAATCTAAAATTAAAAATAAATCTATTATATAATTTTAATTTTTGAATATTTTATATAACAAAATACTATATTTAAAACAAATTTGTTAATAACAAAATATAGTTTAATTTAAATTTTATGTTTCTTTTATTCTTAATTACATTATAGTAAAATTAATATATTATATTACATATATAGTCGAATTAATTAAATTTCATACCACTATTTCAGATTCTGATGTAGAAAAATTTTATTCGATATAACAATTAGCTGGATACAACTAATGCTCACCTCGATTCTGGTTATACCTTATCTTATTTATTTGACGTCATTTTATGATTCTCTATATGCTTACGTCACGAACTAAACTTGGTGATGACGTCACAGTTGTAGATGGAGACTGTTATTGATAACTGGGTGTTCGCATCGACTCACAAAAATAAAATCAATTGATGGACTCCACCTGTCTCATGCTGCCACTACACGATAAAATCTTTTGTGTAATATAAATTTTTTTAAATAAAGTATAATAATAAAGGTTTTAGGTGAAATAGAGAAAAAAAATGTAATAGAGAATTTTTTATTTAATAAGATCATATATATTTCACTGTATAATATATTTTTTAAAATAATATATTATTAACATTTATTTATTTATTTATTTATTTATTTATTTATTTATGTTTTTTCTTCATCATAGAAATTATAGATAATATTTTGAGAGAAAAAAAATTAAGAAATAATTTTTATGAATAATGAATAAGAAGATTAAAATTAATTAAGAATGATAATTATATTTTGAGTTAAGTTTTTTAAGTTATAAATACAAAATATAATTTTATTATTTATTTATTTATTTAAAAGTTTCAGTTTTGAAGAAAAAAAATATGAGTCTCTGAGTATAAATTTATTGTAGTGTTATTATTGTTAGGATTGATTACTTAAGAGTAATTTAGAGGATTATTTAATACCTTTTCTTAAGTTTGATTTATTGGAATGGATAGGAAAAATAGTTGTATATAGAGAATTGAAAAATTACTAAATTAATCCCTATAGTATTAAAATTGGTGAATTTGCATGTTGAATATTTTACAATCTTAAAATTTGGATTCATCAGTATATTTTTAATAGATTATTTTGAGTTAGCAGGTTGAAAGCTATTTAAGTTACCAATAATTAATTGATTTTATTGAATAAATTGTTAGGATTTTAAAATAAGAATTATTATAAATTTATGCTTGAAATTTAAATTCTTTCATGATAAAATATTATTTTTGAATTGATTTAAAGTGTTTTATGTTATTTTTTTAAATAAAAGACTAACCATTGTTAAAGAAAAAAAAAAAAAACTCAAATAAGACTAGTATATCGTGATTTACCAATTATTTCTCATATATTAAAATATAATTAATAGAAAATATATATATATAATTTAACGAGAAAACAAAGTTGAAACTCATAAAATAAATTAAGAAAATCTATATTAAAATAATTTAAATATATTCTTAAAAACACAGAAAAATTTATTAAGTAAAATATTGTTTATTAGGAATATTTTGATTCCTTTAGTAAAATAAATGAGAATTTTTAAATTTTAAAGATAAATATTTAAGAAAGTAAGTACTCTTCTTACCTAAATGTCAAATAATTAATATATTTTTTAAAGATTTTATATATAAGAACATATTATTTATATTCAAAGATAATAAGATTATTTAATCAAGACATGTTAAGATTAAAGGAATTCTTTTAAGACCATCAGAAACTTATTATTTCTTTCATTGATAATGAATTTTTTACTTTTGAAAAATCAATATTTGATTAAAATTCTCTCCATATTCAATATTATTCTATAATGAATATCATCTTAAAACAATATTTTCACAAATCTTCTTAAGAAGAACGTTATGTGAAGTCACATGTATTTTATAACAAAGTACTGAGGTTTAATATATTTTGATCAATTAAAAATTTCCTCCATTTCATAATTTCTCTTTTCTTCTTTAAATATGTTTACCAAAGTTAGAAAATATTTACTAACCTCCAAAACTTTTAATGATTTCACTTTCTTTATTGGAATCTTCTATATCATTTTTTTTCTTTTTTAATAATTATATTTTTTTTATGCTTGTTCTTTAACTAATATTGTTTCAACGTTAGTAGAATTTTCTTATGTATTGACTATATTTATAGATATTTTTTTATTTTATTTAAAAAAGAAAGTAAATAAAATTATTTAAAAATTATTTTTGAAATAAAATTTTAAATAATTTTTTTATCTTAAAATAGAATTTAAATAAAATTATATTATAAAATTTTAATACAAAATAAAATTAGTTTTTCTAAAATCAAAATTTAATTAAGTTACAATATAAAGTATAATACCTTTAAAATTTTAAATATATAAAATCAAATACTAAATAATTTTTTAAATTATTAATATTTTTTATTAATAATTTTATTATATTATTCTAATATATATATATATATATATGGGTATTGAGTANAGTTTTTATATCACTTTGGATTTTTTTTTTCAAAACTGCACGGTTCGGTTCGGTTTGCAGTTTGGTATTTCAAAACCGAAGCAAACCGAAGCAAACCGCAATTATTAAATAATATTATATTTATTTTTAATTTTATTTTGTAAAGAAAACCTACTGTTGTCTATTACAACTTTCATTTTATTAGACGCATCTTAGGGTTTCTTACTTGAAACTCCCTTACTCTGATTTTATTATCTCATCATTAATTCTTATTCAAATCTATCTTTACCACACTATTTCACCCTCTATCTAATCATTCTTTTTATCTCAAGTGGTAAGTTTTTTTTTTTTTTTTATTTCATTCACTCATTAATATATTTCCTTTCTTATTCTTTCCTCTTTCATTTTTCATATTCTGATTTTAATTCCACATCAATTTGTCTTATGATTCATCTTCGATTTTCATTGAATAAATGCTCTATTATTTCACGGTTTCATGTTAGGGTTTAGGATTTAGGGTTTTCAGTTTCAGTGTAGGGTTTAGGGTTTTTATTTCAATTAATTTTGTTTTTACTAAGGTTATTATTTTTTTTAGTAATATTCATCTATTGTAGCTTATATTTTGTTAAACGCATCTTAGTATTCCTTTATTTGAAAAACTCCATTACTGTGATTTTATTTTGTTCTAACCCAATTGAGCACTTGGTTGTGGGTCAAGTTCAGGGTTTCAAAAGTTAAAAATATTTAATTATTAATAAAAAATATAAAATTAAAAATTTAAAAAAAAATCCGCAAAAACTGATCCAAACCAAATCGCTAAAATTGGTTTGGATTGATTTGAATTTTTTTTTATTTCAAACTGAACCAAACCTAACCGCAAATAATTTTTATATTTGGTTCAAATATATTTTAAAGAAAAATCGAACCAAACTGTACCACGAACACCCCTAGTCGGGAGTATGAATATTAAGATATCTATATCCATTCTATTATCCACAGTAATTAAAATAGCTTAGTTACTCACAACTATTTATTAAAAATATTTATTTGATGTCCATCATAAATATATAAGTAAGGATTTTTTTTTTCATCCTAATTTCAACTACTCATTACAATTTAATTTTTTAAGAAAAGGTATTAAATTAATTTGTTTATATTATTATTATTTGCTCTCTTTAAAAGGAGCCTCTTTTGCTGTTTCATATTACTAAAAAATTCATTTCAAATAGTCTGTTATTCTGGATATGTTGATAAATTTTGAAATATTTTTCTTTCAAAAATCTTGGAGAATTCATTAGATTGGTCCATCCCGCCAAGTTAAAAATTTAAATCGAACTACTTGTTTATTTGGATATTTTTTTATTGTAGATAGTCAAACCAATATCCAGAACGGATGGATTATTAAAAACTCACGGATTCTTTTCAAAACTGATGGAACTTTAACTCAACATTAATTATTATTAACAAGAAAAAGACAACTAACATTTATATATTTTTTTTATTATTTAGTAAAAAAAACGTTAAATTCTTAATAATATGGTCATTTGAATTTTGTAACAGTAACTTTGTTCTAACTTATTGTTTTCTTCAACACTTGTCTCCGTAATTTTTTATTTTTTAATAAAGCATTAAATTTATTTTGTAACCCTTTCTCTCATTATGAATTTACATTTTAATTATTTTTCTGCTCAATTTACTTCATATCATGATTAGGGTCGTCCTCCTCCAACTGGATGGATACAAACTTTGTCTATTTTCTATTTTAAACTGAATGTAGTTGCGGCTGTGAAGTCAGTACAAGATTTTAAGGTAGATTATCGTAGTTCAATGGTTCTAACCTATGTATCAGAAATATACGGACAGACGAAACTACTCATGGAATGGACAGAGGAAATAAACGATGAAATTAGGAGAAGAGAAAGGAAGAAGGATAATAAACTCTTTGTATTAAATGTAATTCAAGAGATCTACATCAATAAACAATCACACAACAAAGCTGGATCTACATGCACTAACTTATTATCCGTCATTTTCATTTTGGTTGAGGGCGCTTCATTTTTAGAAGATGGGAGAGTCCTGCAATAACATGTAAACGACTACTCGGGACACCTGTCTTTGCCAGGGCCTTGCCATTGTTGTCAAGAAGCACAAAACAAGGAACATAGCTAACATCATAATTAAGGAGCTGCAATAGGAACATTTAAAAACAAGTAAGCAAGAAGTAATAATGAACAAAATGGATGCTCCTGAGATTAAACAAATAATCAACATGTTCAATTATTTGTACGACATTATTCTTTAGGTATCAGAAGATAGCAAAAACACCAAAATGAAGGTAATACAATAATATCGAGAGCTTGAATTATTTCCAAAGGAAATTCATGTAACTAGATTTTATGTTCCACGATTTAAACAGAACTTCCAAGTTCATCCTAAATTTGCAGTTCTGCTGTTTCCACCAAGAAAAGGATTAAGGCCTCAAGTATCTTTATTGGAAATGTATTTTACTTTTTAATTAAAATGTAATGTTCTTCCAGTACCCTTCCCAAAAAACTGAAGTTTCTTACCAGAACCGCCATCTCAAGTTTCACATAGGAATAAGTCGAAATGAATCACATTCCTATATAAACTAGATACATTGAAGGACATATATGAAAATGGACCTAAAAAGGTAAGGTTTTGAACTTTTAGGCTGAAGTGTGATCCTAGGATGGGTCTCTCTCTTTGTATAAATTCCGGCATTGCCCATTCATCAATTTTCAATTGTATATGCTGATAATTGAGATGTCCAAGGAATAATCTAACAGTTGAAAAGTAAGGTTAAACATGGAAGCAGCATTTGTTACAAAGCATGCTGTTCATAATCCAAGACAAGATACCGGGTTAAGGACAATGTAAGCAGCAGCTGGAGTGCAAATAAAATTTGCATGGTTTGCTTGCATGCAGAGGTAATCTGAAAGAATGAATAAAAATGAAAAGCCAAAAGTTACTCAGATGAAGTGTCAAGAATAAAATACTTCTTCAAAGGGATATATTGACAATCATATTTGAAGAAAACAAATTGAGAAACAGGTCTGCATCTTGAAGAGTCACAGAACGTGAACCCAATGGCTATGTCTGGTCTGCTCAAATGTGGTTCAGCAAACTTATTCAAGGCGATAACATGAATAATTACCATATTACATTTTGCTAAACCCCCATGTCCCATTTAATTCTTCCTAATGACCAAACTGATATGTAAGTTTATGCATAACAATTAAAGAAACAAAACAGTATAGAAAAATTTACAAAAGATAGAAATTATTTATATGAAGTCTAATCAGTACCATAAAAGTTTATGAAAATTAATTTATATATCCAGAATTAGATCTATTCCAATAGATAGAAATTATTTTTATTAAGGGTTCTGCTTAGAAAGAGGTTTAGTTGCTGTAACTGAGTTTGATTTTTCCCAAACTGTCTTAGGTTATCTTTTATTTTTCCTAGTCACTTGTCAGAAGAACAGCCTTCTTAGCTGTCACTCAGATCTTCTTGTTCATCCTTTTCTCTCTGTCTCTTCAGTGTTACTAAATGGCTATTATTATTCTACAACAATCCAGTAACAGAAATAAAGTTAATCAATAACAGTCAGAGCATCATGTACACTTGTATGCAAAAAATGTCCATTGCATTTACTCAAGCCCGAGAAATAACTTGGATGAGCAGAAAGTCGATGCAATTTATGCAACCTAACAGAAACCTTTGCTGAGATCAAGTTTGATCCATGTGGAGATTCTCAAAGGTGAGCACAAGATAAACAAGATTCTGTTTCTGAAAGGTAACAACACTAAACAAATAAGGAATATTTCCCCCTTACTACAACTAAAGGTTTGCAGAAATCAATGAGTAACAATCAAACTTCCTGAAGGTACTATTCGATTAGATTTCTCCACCAGCCAATGAGATCTCTCAAGATAATATTTGAATAATAAACGCAGATCTGAAATCAGAAAGAAGAAACTGATAAAATGGGACAAGTAAACAGTCCTTATTTTAATGAATAGCCTCTCAGATTGGTACAAAGGAATGACAGCAGAACGATATAAAACTATGATTCTCTCCCAATTTCCACTCCAAACTCCAAGAGTAATATCTATTCCTTTTATTTCGATTTATACCCTCATCTCTAAGCTTATCCAACTAACTGATGCAACTAACACATGCTAACCCAATTTCTATTTGGGCGCCTGCCAGCAGAAACTATTCGTTTTCAAGTAGATCATGCTTTAATTCTTCAAGAACATAACAATGAAAATAATAATCACTTGATTAGTCAAGAAATTATCAATTGATGGGATTTTTTTTATAGTGGATGAACATTGAAAAAGATAGATATTCCACAGGTCTACATGTTTAAACTGAACATGTAAAGTTAAAGAACTATGGTTTTATTTCTCAAAGTATTATTCAAATAATCGCATTAAAGTGGGGTTTGGTCAGTTGAGTTCAGATTTTGTTCATCATTTAGAGTATACCCTTACTCTATAATCTGAGACTATAGGGGTTGGTCACTGCAGTCCTTAACTTTATAAACTCTCACTTTAGTCCCTATGCAAAACATAATTCAATTTAGGACGGTTTAGATAATGCAGAAATTAAAAGAAAGAAAAAAACCTTCTAGAATAAATAATATGGAAAAGTTCTATAAGTTTAGTTTATTTTTAATATATACATAAGCTCATTTAAGTTTGTGACAAAGTTTGTTTCATTTTTTTTTATGCACATAGAAGTCTATTGACGCAAACTCTTCTCCAACCGTTAATGATGTTTTGCAAAGTGAAGGATTAAAGTGAGAATTTCATAACTTACAATGTCAAGACTAAAGTGGGGGTGCTTTTATGCAAAAGAAGGTACCTCAGGTAGCCAATTGGGATTCTCAGCATCGGCCATGACAATATTGAGCCAGTGAGAGTTCCTGGTTTCGACTTCGGAAACAAATTTCAGCATGGAATTGCAGAGCCTGCACTTGGGCGAGTAGAACTCCACCAAAGTCGCCTCCTTCCCGCTCGCCAGAGCCGAAGCAAACGCTCTCTGCTCTGCCTCCGACTGTGCCAGACTTGTTTTCTTCTTCTGACTTGAAACAGAGGTCGCAAAATTGAAAGCGATTAAACCAAGGTTTTGGAGAGACTTCAATGGCCAAGGACCCTCAAACTTGCAGGGACTAGGGCTGGAGTTAGGGTTTGGTTCATTCCATGGCCATTTTAGGCAAAACATAGTTTGTTTAGGTTTAGGATTGGAATTAGGAATCAAACTCATTTCGCTTCCGGCGTCAGAGACAGCAAGAAATGATCAAATACAACGTTGGATAAAACTACCACAAACACCGCCGAGACTATTATAAAGTATCTTCGTGTTAAAAACTTGCTTCTGCAAAAGAATGTTTCATTTTAATCTTTCAGTGATCTCTTTTATTTAAGTTTAGTTTCCCAAATTTTTAATTAAACATTCAAATTTTCCTTCATTTTTCTTTTGTTTAAAATTCTTAAGATTTTATTATTTTATTCAAACTAACATTTTAACTTTTCTTTTTAGCAAATAATGGGTGAATACTTTTTATACATAATTATTTAATTTTATAAATTAAACACTTTAATACTCAAATAATTCATTAAAGAACTATTTTTATGTCAAAATACTTAAAGAAACATTATTTTGATGTCAAATTAAATCTTTAAAGTATTCCATTAGTGCATATAAAATAAAGAAACAAATTGAAGTATATTTTATATGGATTAAATGTTTGTTAACTTTTCATTTGATACAAAGAAAATAAAAGAATGAAAAATTAAAAAAAAAGTAAAAAAAATGAGATTAAATTTTGTAACATGATGTTCCATCCCATTGCATAACGTAACTAAACTCAAAAATTTTAGAAAAATTATAAAATCGAACTATCTACATTTGACTATCAAATCACGATTCTCTCTGACTATCAAATCACGATTCTCACTGCCATGACCTAAACTCCACCACTCCATATGAAAAAGTTTTCATCTATTGCAGATCACGATTCCGACTAGCATGACCTAAACTCCACCACTCCATATGAAAAAGTTTTCATCTATTGCAGAACACATAGTAATAAAACTATTTGTTCTAGGAATAAAAGATATAAGAATTCTTGGCTTTATCAAAAGGATATTATGTACCAGAAAGTTTTCATCTATTGCATAACACATGGTAATAAAACTATTTGTTCTAGGAATAAAAGATATAAGAATTCTTGGCTTTATCAAAAGGATATTATGTATCAGAAAGAAACATCCTCCAGAGGATTGGTCATTCAATAACGAAAGGTTAATTTGGTTAATAGGTTCCACGATTTGTACCAGGAAAGTGAAAAGAGTAAACCCTACTGCAAAATGAGTTTGCTGTTAACAAGAAAACAACATTGTAATAATACAAACTAAAAGAAAAATGTAGCTAGATATCCGGAGTCGAGACTGGTCCTAGATAATCCCCTTCCAAACTGACCAATGCCTGAAATTCCCTATCTGCTTCCATCCACTTAGTACCTAGCACTGAAAAGCGAACTGTGTCACCTTTTCCAATTTTTGACAATTTGTCATTCATGAAGCATGCGTTTTCACCGGGAACATAACTATAATCAGGCATCTTCAAATGTGAAAGATAGACATTCTCAATTGGACCACATCTCATGAAAACTCCATGCTTTAGAACCTTGTGGACAACACCCTGCAGTATCTCTCCCCTGAAAAGCTTGAAGGTAATGGCATTAAAAACAATAGGAAAGAGCACATCCCCAGTATTTTGTCTGACCTTTCCTTCCCCTATTTTCTCCAGCGTGGTCACAGCTATAAAGTATCCCAGATCTTTGGTTGCCTTCTTCCCAGCAAAGTCACTCAACAGGCGGATGATGATTGCCCTCTGAAGCATCAGACCTTGTGGTTGAAGATTTTCTGCAGCAATGATGACATTCCAAGACAACTGGACTTTGAGAAACATTTTTTATTTCTTCTTAGTCCTCCTGCCAAAGAATAAAATGATATTAGTACCTAATTCAAATTTCAAAGGAACAAGTATTCTTCAACTTAAAAGGCAGTACATGCTAATAATTAAACTGATGGATATTAAATTTTGATCTTCGCAAACTAACTTTAAATGTCAACAAAGTCGCTTTATACTAGGAGATCAGAGTTGTGACAATAAGAATTCATATATAGATAAACATATAACTTTTCTAGCTTACAACTTCTCAAATACAGACATTCCTACTTCACCACATAATATGTTGCACAACATGTTATAATTGATGCTCTTCAAATTCTCATAAAATTTTATCCAGCACGGTGGAAAACCACATTTGATCCGCTTTAAATATATATTATCAAAGCTGTTAACTTGTAACCACAACTACAGTTTCAATAATGAGGTATCATGAGTTGAGCAGCTGCGGAAAAAAGCCTAAAGATGGTGAACTGAAATCCAAATAATGACCCTATGCAGTTACTGGAACCTCTTTTAGTGCACAAATCACATTCTTGATGTAGTTCAGGGACTAATTTAAAGAATTTTACAATAATTAAAGAAATACTTAACCCGATTCTAATACTTTTAGGACTAAGTTATTTGTAAGGACCATATTCGAAGAGAGAATAATACTTTGAAGATCAAACTGATGGTTTAAAATATATATATATATATATATATATATACAAAAACACATGCAAACAAGAAGGTAGTTGAAAGGTCATGTGTCTCTGTTTGATTGCTAATTACAATTTAGCATCTCCAAAGTTGAGAGTTTAGACAACCTACAAATTTGAGTGTTTATTTAACTTTTTTTTTTAACAGCAATCAATTTAGCCAAGAAAAACAACTCAATCCATTCTCCCAATCTTGGTCCAAGACTCCTAAAAAGGAAGAATAATAATCTGCTACAGTGCTACTGCAGGAGAAAGTAAACAATTACAGCTAATGCATGGATATTTGAACCCGAGTATCCTGGAAAAAACAAAATATTTGATGGAAGAACAGGGAATTCGTTTAAACAGACTGCTACAATGGGAAAGATTATATTTTGAAATTAATTCATGAAGTTGATGATGAAATCCATGGACATTCCTGTGGACATTATGCACTTGTTACACAACAACAACTTAGAGGAAGGGCTAAGCAGGGAGGACAACGGGTAGGTGAAATGGAGGTTTGGGCCTTGGAAGGATTTGGTAAAAAGTTTCACACCTTAAACATGCATGGGTGCTTTATCAGATACACAGTTTAACAGAATTTATAAGCAAAAAAAATGGCAGAAACAAATGCACGAATAATTAATTGGCACTATATCAGACCCAGAAATCTTAAAATTAGATATTCTACGAACTAATGCTTTTCAGATTTTCAAGAGACCTAACCCTCAGCGAAACCCATACAGAATAACAAGAGACATGAAAGAAATTCGCACAACGAAAATCAAAAGGGTTTCATCCATGGGGAAAACAAACCTATAAGGATTAAACGTATTTTGGAGCAGAAAACATAGATACATAGAAACGAAACATTACCTAGAAGGAACGAAACGACAGCGGCAAGCGACAACAATAAAAAAAAGCGGTTAGTTCAGAGTGCGAGTGGCTCGAGTCTTTATTTCTCTGCAGGATGTTGCCGAATATAACCGAGTAATTATTTTATTTTCTTTTAAAAAATTTTAATACAATTAATATTCATAAAGAAAATTAATTAAAAATTAACTTAAACTATTCAAGTGAACACAAAATTGTAATAAAGGTCCAAGCCAGAAACACTACTCACCTCTCCTACACATTATATTTCGCTAATAAAGAAAAGTGAAACATGAATTAAAAAAATAACTTCTTTTTTTTTTTCTTCTATTCTTCGTTAGTTATATTTTTATAATTGGAATGATTTTTGTTAGTAAGTCATAAATTTAAATTTTAAAAATATTAAATATATAATTTTTTATAAATTAATTTATATATAAACTAATTTTAATTTATATAGAAACTTGTGTAAACAGGTTGTATATAACAAACGTATATTTTCATAAAGTTAATCCATGGTAAAAAAATTTCTTAAAACTATGAAAAAAATTATAAATGAAACACAATGAAATGAGACATATGATTTGTGTCCAACAACAACTGCGGTGAAAAAAAAACTAATATATCATTTTGAAATATATATATATATATATATATATATATATATATATATTTTGTAATTTATATTATAATTATAATGTTGACAGATCAATTTCAAACTAAAATGTTTTTTTTAGAAAGATAATATTTCTGTTGCATTGTTATATTATATTGAGGAGTGATTAAGATTTTATATTGTTTATTGATAAGAGAAAGTAAACTAATTTTTAGACTTAAATAAACTTTTATACTTTTAAAATGGGTTTGTATTGTAATTGTTATTTTTTTTAATTATGTATTGAAATTTAATATCTTAGTTTGATACTAACATTTCACACCATCAAAATTAGAATGTAAACAGCGTTAATTTGAAATTAACGTACTTATTAAATGTTATATATCAAAATATTGAAAAAAAATAAAAATTGAGATACCAATTTTGGATGTACTAAGTTTAATCCTTATTTTTACATATATCAATATAATGAATTAATGTGATGTATCTAATATATATCTATGATAATATCATAGTGAAAAGATAAATATAAATTTGAAAAAAATTTTAAGAAAAAAAAGAAAAAAAAAAAAATATATATATATATATATATATATATACACGTTATACACAAATGTAAAAATATTTGAAAAACAAATACTTTTAAAATGCATATTGATATAAATTAGAAGAGGTAAGAGATTTGAAAATATATAATTTTATATATGCAAATATCAATTAATAAATTAATTATCTATAAAAATATTAATAAAATGATGATATTGTATAAAAAAAAGTGAAATCAGAGGGACACCGACAGCATAGTATAGTATTTTTCTTAGAGAAGCAACTCAAGATGCAGTTTACCAAATGGTACATTTTTTTCATCAAAGATTAATAACTACAAAGAATATACGAAAGAAACAAAGTAGAAAAGCAAAAAAACAAAGTTGAAGAACACTGAATAACGTTAAAGAAAAACTTGTTATTGAAATATTAATGTTTGACTGACTTATAACAAAGAAAAGTAGATGACAGAGAAACAAAAATAAATCTTCCATGTAACGATTTAATTTCTCCTTTAAGCCTTTATTTCCAACCCTCATGTCTGTAACCATTCTCTTTTCTATCTGGCTATGGGACCATTGCTACTTTTACCTTTTTACCCCTGGGATGCTTTCTATTATTATTGTCTTCTTCGTATCCAATTGATCCAAAAGTGCATGGTGCATAACTCTCTGTTAGGTAGCTAGCTTTTAACACATGATATTTTCTTGTTGCGAATTAAAGAGTCCTAGCTTCATTAATAATTAACATTTTGAATAGATGTTATTTCATATACACGAACTTAAAGATGATAAATTTGAAGTAAATACAATTATTTTCTAGTAGTATTGCATCTCATTCTTAGTTTGTTCTATTTGGAGTTTGATTTTAAAAATCTACTACATAAAGTTTTGCATTAATGATTAATGTTATCGAAGTAAAATTTTAATTCTGATAAAATAATTGTAAAAAATGTTTTAAACAATATATCTCAAACTATATTTTGAGTTGTTCCTATCCAACCTTACATTTCATATTCTTTTACAATTTATATTTTTTAACAACTGTATACTGATTCCTGTAAAAAAAATGTAACTATGCAAAGGAATTTTAATCAACAGTTTGGCATAAAAATTGTTATAAAAATTTCAAAATTACGATTATAAATCAAAAAATAAGGTTACCTATAAAATTATAATAAGAATTTCATATAACCACCTTATATATACTAGAATATTTTATATATATATAAGATGCAGATAAATGGTTGAGGTTTGTATTATAGTTTGTGAGAACATTTGATCATAGCTAGAAATATTTTTATTCTTATTTTGACATATCATTATGTATCTTTCCCAAAAGCCAAAGTTTGGCCATATTCACTTGAGACAAAAGGAAAAGAAATAAATTCGGTGTAGTTCCAACAAAATTCCAATTATATCCTTAGTCTTGTGATGTCACAATTAATTTAGAGAGCTTGAGAAACCCAGAGGGGTATATTGTGAACTCCACATTGCAGTAGCATGTTTCACGTTTAGAGACCACCCGTATCAGAAGCTACTTTAATATTATTTTTCTTTTCTTCTCTTGAGTTGGATTATCTCTATGCTAAAGAAAGTAACTATGCCAAGTTTAAACTTACACGCACTCTACCCTATAAATAAGTTGAGCATCATCACCACCCAAAGCCCAGGACAAAGCTTCATTTGCTTTCAAATACAAACCAACAAAAGAGGATACACTCTCACGTTGAATCACCATGGCATTGTCTAATGGAACTTCAACTACTGCTTTGATCCCTCAAAGTGGCACAGCTTCCATCCAACATCGACCCTCTTTGCCCAACCCATTTGATCTTACTGACGATCAGATCCTCGACATTGTTTATCTAGCCCACCTCAATGATGATGAAATTTGCGACACAGATAAACTTTACAACCTTGTCTCCAACATTGTCCTTCGGGTAATTCCCATCCATTTTCTCATATATTTTTTTCTACCCTGTTAGCATTCCCATCCATTCTCTAATGTTCGTTAGCATCATATCCAGTTTTTCAATAATACGAATAACATCATTGATTAATAATCACTACAAATCTTTTAATTTGATATTCCTTATATTTTTAACATAATACACTGTAGGAAGTTGTATAAAATAGTAATATGAAAAGGCTATATCTTTTATTTAACAGATTAGCTAACTTTCAACTTTCTAATTGTTTTACAGAGTCAATCTCCGATTGCCGCAAGCAGTTTCAAACCAGAGTTCGTTACACTGAAGCTGATTTCTTGCCAGATGATATCCACACGTAGTGCTGCGCACTGCGTACACCAGACAACAATGTGGATTCTTCAACATCTGAAAAGCTATTCCTGGGATGCGAAAGCGCTGATAGCAATAGCAGCTCTGTCTTTGGATTACGGAAGTTTCGTGCACCTTACTCAGATTCAAACAAACGATGCGCTTGGAAACTCGTTGAGACAGCTGAATCAAGTTCAGAACAGGAATGTGTCTGCTGTTGCCGAACTTGTCACGTACACAGTGACAGTGTTTGAGCAAATCAAATTGTGGGCTAGGTATGCTGCTGATGGTTATGATCCAGAGGATGTGCCTGACTTGACAGAAGCCTTTCAAGCCATTCTTGTTGTTGTATACTGGACAATTGCTGCTACTGTTGCTTCTACTGGCAACCTTGTCGGTGTATCGTAAGTTTTCATTTATTCAACTCATATCCAAGTTTTTAACTCAAGACTCGAACTGAAAACATTGATCTTATTATATAACTTAAATTGTTTGTTTTTAGGAGCTATAAGTTATCAGATTATAGAGTCAGGCTTGGCGCTGCTGTTGACAGATTGACAACGCATCTTGGAAATTGCACTGTGCAAATAGGTTGATAAATTATTTGTTTCCGGGTTCTTTAAACCCTTTGGATTTGGGAGACTGATTAAGGTGTTTATAACGTTATACTAAGAGCTTATCTTTATTTGTGCAGGCTATGTAAGAGATTACGTTATCATCAGGAACATCTTTGACAGGCCTAAAGATATTGTGGACCTTTTGAAGGCTCTGATCTACCCTCAACAAAAGGGTCCTGAGAATCCCAAGATATTTCAAGGGAGCAACCTAGTCACAAAGGTTAGTTTTGTTACTTTTGTTGCAACGTAATTAGAGATGGAGACCTAGTTGAGTGATTATGTTGTGTTTTTGAATTTTTTATGTCACAAACAGGGAATTGAAGTGTTCAGGCAGAAATATGTGTTGCTCTTCCTCTCGAGTCTGGACAGCATTGAAGATGAGATTTCGCTTTTGAATTCAATGTACGACAGACTGCAAGAAGATCCAAAAGAAGCAAAAGGTTTCAAGAAAGAAGATTTTAAGATCTTGTGGATCCCCATTGTGGAGGGGTGGAGCGAGGGCAGCAGGGAACAGTTCAAAGCTTTGAAGAGTGACATCAAATTTTACGTGGTGGAATACTTGTACGAGTTACCAGGGCTGAAGATAATAAAAGATAGAGAGAGGTTGAATTATGAGAATCTGCCAATTGCCCCGTTGTTGAACCCCAAAGGTAGCATACTGAATGAAAACGCCCTGGAAGTGATCTTTGAATGGGGGATAGAAGCCTTCCCTTTCAGGAAAACTGATGGGGAAGAACTTACTCTTAAATGGAAGTGGCTTTGGGATTTAATCTTAAAAGCAACACCTGGACTGCAGGTACACTACATATTTCAACCTTCTTTATGAGATTAAAGAAGTACTTCTTTATAGTACTAAAATTAAAGTAAAAATAGGTAATACTTTAAGGACAAAAAACTTACAATGATTGACTTATGAATGAATTATTTAATTTTACGATGTGAATCAGGTTAAGGAGAACAGATACATCTTTATCTATGGAGGTACCAACAGTGCGTGGATCCAAAACTTCGCACACGAACTGTCAAAGATAAAAATGAATGAGAGTATTCAGCGTGCGGATATTATAATAGAGTCGTATCAACTGGGGAAGGGAAAGAGTGAACCGAACAACAGTGTTCCCAGTTTCTGGATTGGCGTGGAAAGGAAGAAGCAGAACAAGAAACACCAAGAAGCTGTGGACTGCGAGATTCAAAAGATTGTAAAGTGCTTATTCTGCCTGAAACGAGACCCACAAGGATGGGCCATTCTGAGCAAAGGGCATAACATTAAGCACCTTTGTCATGGCCAGGCTGTATACCAGACTGTGGCCGAGTTTCAAAATTGGAAAGGAAAAGTGTTCGAGAGAGAAGGATTTGACATTGCCTTCAAGGAGTACTACGATGCGAAGGAGAAAGAGATATCTGCTACACAACCATGTGAGGACTACACTTCAACTTCGAGTGTCATAGCTACGATCACATGCCCCAATCCCACCTGTGGCCGTGTCATGGAGGTGTCTTCTGTTAATTACAAGTGCTGTCATCGTGATGATGCTTTAAATTGTTGAGTTTCAAGTGGAAGAAGGGTTTTGTTGAACTTTTAAGTTATGCTCCCGTTTTGCTTTGTTTACCATGCATGGTGTGATATACTTACTATATACCCCTTCAATGGGTGGTTATACGATACGTAGAATAAGACTTTTTCTTCAATATGTCCCTTTCTCGTCCAATTTCTTCATTGAATAAAGTTATAAATTATGCATGCGCACAAGTTTTTTTCTTTTCTATAATTAACAACTACACTTCTATTTAACTTGTTCCTTGTTAGTTTTTTTTTTCCATATATTTTTAAAATTATAAATTATTAATAGATTCTATATTCATTAAAAATATAATATATAATTTATTACTATAAATTTCATCTTCTCAATTAGTTTTGAGATGAATTAAATTTTAAAGAGAAAGTTAGAATTTATTGATTTAATAGATTTTTAAGAAGATATATGGTTAAAAATTGAAGATAGTTACTTTAATGAAAGCTATTTATAATAAAAAATATTATTTTAATATGCATCTCATTTGTAAATAATGTAAAATTAAATAAATCTACTCATTTCTAATAGAAATTGTTTATAAGAGTTATTTATAAATAAAACTATTTTTTTTAATATGAATTTTATATACATAACTTTTATAACCAATTCATATTTTTAGAATAATATTTTTATTCACAATTAACTTTCGTAAGTAATCTCTATTAACGATGTTGAAAGGAATTTGATATATTTTAATCTTTATAGTTTTGGATTAATAAGATAAGATGAAACTGCATTGGTTTGGGTAAATTTTATATGTGTTCGAGTCCTATCTCATTTTATTGAATATTCATGAGTGAATTTGGAAATTCTTGGACCATTATTACATCTAAGGATTAGTTTGACTCGTGAGATTGTGAAACACTTATAGTATAATTCTAATAACAAAGACTACCCAGTTTACACCATTATGTGATTATCCAAAAAAAAAGGTTTTTTAGTCATATCTTCAAATTTATTTATATCATCAAGTATATTAGATAAAATTATGAGTTAAGAGTTATTTAAAATCAAATATATTAGATCAAATTATGAATTTAAATTTATTTAGAATTAATTTAAGTTTAAATATATTTTTAATTTTATTTTTTTTAATTAATTATTTTTATCTTTCAATTTTTTAATTCTTTTGAATTATTATTTTAATAACGTTAATTAGGATATTGATGTGTAAAGTATACCAACAATCACTAATTATAAATATCATCTTAAAACCACCAATAAACGATTCTTTGCTATGTATTCTTAATCACAAATTCAATTTCTCAACTTGTTACATATTCTTGATCACAAATTCAAATTTTCAACTATTAAATTTTTCCAAATCAACTATATTATTTTCTCTTTCAAAGTATTTAGAGATATTTCTCAGTAATTTATGTTTTAGCCAAAAATAGATGCTAATTTTAATAGATGCTAATTTTTGTCATCTCTTCCTTTTTTTCTTTTCTTTTCAGTGATAATCATCTGAGTAAATATCTGGTTGTCTTGGTAAAATTCCAACCACACAAAGTGGTCCCCTTAAGATTATATATCTACAATTGAAAAATAATGCAAACAAACTTAAAGAACACAAAAAATTGAAAAGAGAAAACATAGATGTCATAGAATATTTCGATTGTTAACTGACTCTTCATAAAGAAAAGGACTCTTAATAAAGAAAAAGAACGAAGCTTGATTAAAACGAATTAACTTCTCTTTTAACTTTTTTTTTTTTTTTTTTTTTTTTTTTTTTTTTTTTTTTTTTTACTTTTTTATACTCTGAGACATTAGAGAATCAAGCAAGCCTGAGCTTCATCAAGAAAAACACAACAAAAAATGCTACTAAAGTTTGAGGTTGTTACCAATCTTCTTTTTCTTTTATCCATACTTCCTACAAATATTTTATGAATATAATTTCTCTTATTACTCTTGTATTTATAAACAAATTTTACTAAAATTTGGTTAAGTGTATTCATTGGTGAATCTATTAATATTCCCACTTACTTTTTTTTTACAACAAATTCCAATTTACTATATACACACAGTTAGTTAATTTTAAACATTATAGTTATAAGTTGTTCATATTTAGGGATAGTTGACTTTTCATGAAATATTTTTTTAATCAGGGAAACAATGAAAATGATAGTTCTAATTAAGTTATGAATTATATATGTTTTTACTAATAACAAACTTTTGTGGTTTTTATTATTTTAAATCATGAAACAATTACTTTTTATTCCAATTTTTATTTTAATTTCTCCAACATTTGAAATAACATTTTTTATTATTATTTTTTAAGTTAATAAATAATGTTTATTAAAAAAATTAATTATATTTGTAATCCTTGAAATTTATAATAATTCTAATTTTTATTTTCTCAATCTAAAAAATATTTAACTCTAAAAAATTGGAAAAAGTGTAATTTTAGTCTTTATTATAAAAATCATTTTAATAAATTAAAATGAGTTTTTAAAACTGTTTTTATTTCTTGAATATAATGTTAAGAATTAAAATAATATATTATTATATTTAAGAGATTAAAACAATTTTTTTAATATAGGAGACTAGTTTTTTTTTTCTCAATTTTTTTTTAAGTATCGCATCCACGTGATACTATCAACATTGATAAATGTGACTTGACCTTTTAATACATGAGAGATGGATTAATTATCTGAGAAAAAATAATTATTAATAAAACATAGCCATATATGAGAGTATATATACCACTGATAATCCGTAATTAATAGCTCTATTTATGTTTTAAATAAAAGTAGCTTTTTGTAAACTCCCTAAAATTTCAAAGTAAATTATAATAAAATAAAATGAAAGTATCCAAAAGCAAAAGTGTGGTGACCTCCAAATTCACACACCCGCAGACAAAGAATATCTTCTTCTATAAAACAAAAAAAAAGAAGGAAAAAGCAAACCAATTAAAGATACAAACAAAAACTAGAGCTTACTACCTCCATTATTTTTAAACACTAATTCAAGACTTGGTCAATTTTCTTTATCTCTTTTCCTGTATCACATTATAACCCATATAAAAATTTATATATATATATATATATATATTTATGTATTTTTTTCCTAATAGTAACTCATCTGATAAAGTAATTATACCCTCATATTGTTTAAGAATCGAAATCACTGGAGGGTATATTGAAACATTCCCATCATTCCAACATGTTTCACGCTTATTTCATAGTCCGCTTAAGAAGCTACTTTGTGTTCTGTCTTTCCCAGCTAAACCCTCAGTGTGTATAAATATGGGGAGCAATAGCATCTTCATCACACGGCTAGGTTCCCTGTGCTCTCAAACACAAACTTCATCAGAAGAAACAAATCAGTAAACACCATATGGCACTGGCATTGCTCAACTCATCTGCAAGTGCCACCACTCCACAGCAGAAAGACCAGCTCCCCAACCCCTTCGAGCTTCAAGACTCTCAGATCCGCTACAAGGTTTATCTCACTCACGTCAACGATGACAGAGAGTACGACGGAGATGTCCTTTTCAACCTTGTGTCCATCATTCTCAACTCCGCCTCAGCTCAAGTTTCAGCAACTGCTGTAATCAAAGTTTACAAATTTATTAATATATACATCATTGTTATACCTTAACCTTAGAATACATATGTCTTCATTATGTCTAAGCAAATAACACGTAAATTGTTTGATTGGGTGGTGGTATATCACAGATTTCTGCCACAAGTTTCAAACCAGACTTCCCTACACTGAAGCGGCTTTCTTGTCAGGTTATTCGTATATCATATGATGAGTTTACTTTATGGGGTTCTTGATATTTTTTATGTGGTGCTGATAATTGATTATGGGTACTGGTAACAACAAATAACAGATGGTAACCACACGTGGAACTCCAGAATGTGCACACCAGACAACACTCAAGATTCTTCAGCAACTGAGTGGCTTCTCGTGGGATGCGAAAGCGGTGATAGCTCTAGCTGCATTCTCTTTGGAATATGGGGAATTTTGGCGGCTTGATCGGGTTCAAATAGCAGATCAATTTGGGAACTCTTTGAAGCAGCTGAACCAAGTTCAAATTAGCAGAAAGGTCCCTGCAGATATGACTGATCTGGTCACAGTTTTAGGGGACGTACTTAATTACATCAACCTGTGGGCAAAATGGTCGTCTATGGATTACGACACAGAGGCAGTGCATTCCTTGTTAGCTGCCATGCAAGAGATCCCTCTTGTTGTGTACTGGACAATTGCTTCCATTGTTGCTTCTGTTGGCAACCTGGTCGGTATATCGTAAGTCCTTTTCTAATTATCCTGAAGTATTGCAAACTAATTTATCAAGCAAATACACAATTCTGGAAATAACAGAGAATGAAGTAAAAATGTGATTCTAGTAAAATATTTTTTAATTGTATTATTAGATTAAAGAGTCTCACCTTGTTTCACTTTAACAAGACATGGTTATCTGTCGCAGAACATATAAAAGTAATTGAATTTGCTTTTTTGTTTCAGGGAGCATAAATTATCAGACTTTAAAGACAGGCTTAATAAGATTGTGAACAAGTTGAAGTCTCATCTGGAAGATGCAAGATGGGAAATAGGTTTATACGTGTTCAAGAGCTTTCTGTCCATCGAATCCTTTGGAATTTTATCTCAAATACTAATAGGATATTGTCTCCATTAATTTATTGCAGGGAGGATACAAGATTACAAAAGCCGTATCGACATTAGATATCCTAAAATTAAAGATGTTGTGGATCTGTTGGACATTCTCATTATTCCGGCTTCTGACAGTGGAACTTCTTTACCCAAAATATTTGAAGGTGGCGTCCAAATTAAAAATGTTAGTGCTAAAGCATACACCTACATTATTAACTATTATTCCATGTCTTCTCCTTTCTGTATTTGTCTGACTTAATTGGTATATATGCACTATGTTACGGACTTTGTTAATATTTTAATGTATTATTAATTTTCATCAATTAAACTAAATGTAATTAATCATTTACACTTCTGTTGTATCAATTCAATGTATTTTAGATATTTGTATTTCAGTCTTTAATTTAAAAGGTTCTCAAAAAACAGAATTTTCATTTAGAACAAACAAATTCATCAATGATTATGTCCTTTTTTTATTTTTTTCTGATTTACGAACAGGGTATTGAAGTGTTCAAGCAGAAATACGTGATGCTGTTCATTTCGGGCCTTGACAGCATTGGAGATGAGATTTTGCTTTTGAATTCCATATATAGGAGATTGCAAGAGCACGCAGGAGAAGAAATAAAAGGTTTCAAGAAAGGTGATTTCAAAATTTTATGGATCCCCATTGTGGATGATTGGAATACGGATAGAACTAGGAGGGAGAAGTTTTATAATTTGAAGGAAAGCATGAAATGGCACGTGTTGGAGTACTTTGAAAAGTTACCAGGATACGAGATAATAGTGGAGAAATTTAAATACGATGGCAAGCCTATAGTGACAGTGATCAGCCCTCAAGGTCAGATAATGAATCAGAATGCGTTGAAGATAATTTTCGAATGGGAGATCGAAGCGTTTCCTTTTAGGCAAATTGACGTTGATGATCTCAACAAAAAATGGAAATGGTTTTGGAATTTATTGGAGAAAACAGATGATAATACAAAGGTAAGCGCACCATTACACGTACATGCACAGGGAACATATATATCAAAATTAATTGAAAATTATTCTTATAATTAAGAATCATTAACTCGAACATACAGTTATAAGTGGATAATCATCAATCTAATTGTTTGCATTTCGTTTAGTTTATTGTTTTCTAATGTTTACCATGTGAATTATCAGCGGTTGGGAAGGGATAATACAAGTTACGTCTTCATCTATGGAGGCAATGACAGTAATTGGGTCCAAAACTTGAAGAACGCAATTGGAAAAATTGAGAAGCATGAGATCAATAATGTGGATGTTAACATAGAGCAGTATCAGTTGGGGAAGGATAACCCCGACCATGTACCCTCTTTCTGGATCGGGCTTGATGGGAAGAAAAAGAATAAGGAGTGTAAGGGAAGAGTGGATTGTGAAATTCAGGAAGTTGTGAGGACCTTGCTTTGCCTTAAACGAGATCCATTGGGATGGGTTGTTCTTAGTAGAGGGCGTAACTTAAAGCTACTGGGTCATGCTGGGCCTATGTATCAAACTGTGCTTGAATTTGAGAAATGGAAAAACACAGTGCTCGAGAAAGAAACCTTCGATGTAGCCTTCAAAGAATATTATGATGTGGTGAAAGAGAGATATGTTAGTCTTCCATATGATCATACTTCAAGTGTTCTAGCAACCATAACTTGCCCAAATCCCACTTGTGGACGCGTCATGGAGGTGACATCAATTAATTATAGGTGCTGCCATGGTAGTGCAACCAGTTGCAATATCTGATTTCACTACTGCCCAACAAGTATCTTCCAAAGTTTTCTTTGCTTAAACATCAAGTTTCACTGTAACTTTTGTTCTTTACTTCATATGCTTTGTGTCCTATACTCACTTTGTTCGCCCTTGAATGGGTTGAAACTAAATAATGGCTTCATTTTGTGTGTATGTTACTTAATTTTCATATCGAATAAAACTAGTATTATATGCAAACTCTTTATATTTAACTCGATTTTGATTTGGCTAATGTGATTCCAACTTCCTTATTGTATTTTGCTTATTTGATTACAACTAACTTTCTATTCTAGTTTGTATTATCCATCCTATGTTATAAGCATTATTAGTATTCACCTTTCTAAGAAAAAATCAACTTAAATTTTTTACATGTATTGGCCAAAGAAAGAGATAGAGAAAATGAAAATAGAGGTTAAAAACTAAAATGGAATAAAGATAAGATGGAAAAGAAAAAATCAACTTATATTTTTTATAATTTTTTTTTTTTATATTAAACTAGAATATTTACATATTCTATCAATATCCTTTGTCATCTGGGATGACTCATGAACCCTTGTAAATGAGGAGATTTGACACCTGGAAAGGCCACAGCAGAAGCCATTTGGAATATTTTGTATTTTTTACTTATAAAGAAGTTATACCAAGTGTAACACTCTTGGCACTCTGCAGCCTATATATACGTGGTGGCACCAACCCACAACAGCAAGCCATTCTTTTCTTACAGTTCAAGAATACTACCCTAAAGCTGATCACCATGTCACTATCTCCGTCCAGTGGAGCTCATTCAGACACTTCCAAACACCACAGACCTCTGCTGCTGAACCCCTTTTCTCTCTCTGACTCTAACATCCTCGAGATAGTTTATGTGATCCACCTCCATGGGAGCAAAGAGTGCGATACAGGGGGCCTTCGGAACATTCTCTCCTATCTTGTGCTTAAGGTATGTAATTCACCTTCTTTCATTCATTCTCCTCTCCAACAAATTCACCTTTTCAATGTTTAAATTTATGCCCTATGTATTGGAAAAATACAACAATTGTAACCCATATTCTGAGTACTCTCGTAATACATTTTGGAATTATTCATGACTCGCACTAATTAACATCTTAATTGGTTATCGTGATTCGTACTGCGTCACACAGAAAGGGACGGCTGTAGACAAAGCTTCTCTGACCGGTTTGCAACAAGAATTTAGTACAATGAAGCTGATTTCTCTTCAGGTTAATTATTCGACGGCACAGTCATTATTATTCTTTAATTACTTTATCTGCATATTATTAATTATCATCAGATGAAATTAGCCGAGCTTTATTTCGGTTGATTAAAAGCCAATTGAATGAAAATTGAATTAAAAAAACCGTATTAAATTATTATAGTGTGATATGAAATCAGATGAGAACCACACCCCGTGGTGACGAACGTTGTGTGCATCATACAACAATGCTCATTCTTAAGCACCTGGAAACCTATTCCTGGGATGCAAAAGCACTACTAACTGTCGCTGGTTTCTCTTTGAAGTATCGTAATCTTTTGCACCTCTGTGATGTTGCAACATCAGACCAACTTGCCCACTCGTTGGAACAACTGAACCAAGTTCAGACTAGAGAGGACCGCGCCATCGAGCTTATGGAGGAGTCGGTGATGGAAGTGCTTGATGGCATCCAACAGTGGGCAAGATGGTCTGCTAATGGTTATGACACGGTGAAAGTGCCTTCCTTGGTAGATGCCCTGCAAGAGATCCCTGTTGTTGTGTATTGGATAATTGCTTCCCTTGTCGCTGCCACCGGAAACCTCGTTGGTGTATCGTAAGTTAGCCTCTAAACTTAAAAATTATATTACTTCACTTTATACACTCATCACGTAAAACATTCATTAGGTTTGTTAGAGAGATTTTTTTTGATGATGATGCAAATACCACCCGGTTGATTAGAGATGTAGGTACTTACTTGTCATAAAGCTTACCCAAACATATCTAAGATCTAATTTAAAAGTAAAGACAATATATATTTATAATATTTTTCTCAATCTATCTATCACATTAATTGTATAACTAAAAGTCTTTATTGTTTTTGTTTCAGGAACTATAGATTACCAGAATTTATGCATAGGCTGTCTGAGGCTGATCGTATATTGAAGGAAGTACTGTCATTGATCAAGAAGCAAATAGGTTTACGCACTAGTGCTTCCTAATTTATATATTAGGACGCAAGATTAATGTATAGCTAAAAACATAATTCAATCTGTGTTGAAGATTATTTTTATACTTCAAAAATTATTAAATTTGTAGTTAAGGAATAAATATAATGGCACTGAATGCTAATTATAGGTTTTGTCCATTTGTTGCAGGATATGTAGATGATTACGAGATGCACAAGAAGGCATTTTTAAATTCCAAAGACGTTGTCGACCTCATAAAGCTTTTGATCGGACCCAATGCGTCTGAAGTCCAAATATATGATGGCTTCACCAAAACCAGAACGGTTAGTTTTAAAATATCTTCTTTAACAATTCTCTATTTTATCTAATATTTAGCTGGAACAACCAATAATGACGAAGTAATTTTAAAATTTTAATAACTAACTAATTCCTTAATTTTTTAGTATAAAAAAATTCATAACATTTTTGTCCATAGTGACTTTGTTAATCTTAAAAGTTTAACTAACTTTACACTATCGGGTTTAAATTAACGAAAACAAGATTTGAAAAATGAGAATTTAAAAAAAAAAAGGTTAAAACTACACAATACAAAATTTTCGATACTTTTAAATTAAGAAAAACAAAATTTGATAAAATATGAATATGGTTGGAGTTAGACTTTATAACTCTTTCTCTTGTTTAATTAAGAACATTAAATAATTTTTTTCTTTTCCTTTTTATCTTGGATAGTTAGTTTATACCTCGATTCACTGATAATTATTTTAAATTCAAAGATCGTAAAATGATTAAGAAGTCATTCTTCATTTTCAAACAAATGATTTATTATCTTATCTTGATTTAAAAAATTTATAAAAAAAAAATTAATCTCTTATAATTTCAACTAGTTTATGGTTAAGCACAGAGATAAAATGAGTAGAAAAGAGAAATAGACTACTATATGTACCTGTTAAAATATTTAAGATAGCTTAGTGATTAAATATAATCCCAGCAACTAAAAATTGAACTATTCATGATGTTGAATAACTTAAAAAATAAAAAATAAAAAATAAAGAAAAGGAGATAAGTCATGGATGAAGGTTTACATTGTACTTCCCAAAAAAATACATAGGATGTCTGTTGAACCAATTAGAACTGTTCCATATGACAAGCCGAGGAAAGCTTGGTTGTGTTTTGCTTTTCTCCTTCTCCTAAGTCACATTTTTTTCTCCCTTGGCTAGATTTTTCTTTAGACAACATTTTGGCGGGCAGGATAAATCTAGGCTGGGCTGCAAAAGTCCTGACTTTTCTAGAATATGAATTCTTTACTTTTCAGGCTTTGCTTCCTTTTTCAAATGCTTCCAAAACTCTCTAATTTCTTTTTAAGCTAAAATTAGCAAAGATAAAGAAAGTAAAATAAATAACTGTACTTTCAAGTTTAGGTAAAAATGATAAACACTATATATACACCTACGAGTATCTCATCTTAAAAGCAAAACTAATGATTATGTTTTCTTTTTGTTTTCGTTTCACATAGGCTATTGAAGTCCTCAAACACAAATATGTGTTGTTGTTTATTTCAAGCCTCCAT
Source organism: Macrotyloma uniflorum (assembly GCA_016859785.1). Lineage (NCBI taxonomy): Eukaryota > Viridiplantae > Streptophyta > Magnoliopsida > Fabales > Fabaceae > Macrotyloma > Macrotyloma uniflorum. The sequence continues at coordinate 785,606 of BDMB01000023.1, read as the reverse complement.
AGAATCGAAGATGAAATTTTCCTTTTGAATTCAATCTATGATGGTTTGAAGGTAAACGAAAAACAAAAAAAAGGTTTTAGGAAAAATGATTTCAAGATTTTGTGGCTGCCCATTGTGAATTCCTGGGACGACAGAGAGAGGGCTAAGTTCAATTATTTGAAGGATGCCATTAAATGGTATGCAGTGGAGTACTTCTCTGATTACTTACCAGGCGCAGAGCTAATAAAAGAGAAATTTAATTACTATGGTAAACCTATCATCTCAGTGCTCACGCCTCGAGGTGACATATTGAACGAAGATGCATTGGAGTTGATTTTTGAGTGGGAGATGGATGCGTTCCCATTTAGGAAAATTGATGGTAATGATCTTGCTCTAAAATTGAATTGGCTGTGGGACCCAGTAAGGAGATTATTTAATTATGCAACAGGGGTAAGCAAGCGCAATGCTGATTCATGTTCACACCAAAGTATGCAATTATGTCACTTCACCTTTCTTATCTATCTAATCACCTCACTTAGACAATAATATATATAAATAAAAAAGATATTATTAATTAATGAATGCTTGGTAGTAATTATTTGTAATGCAGTATTTTTTAGTGATATACAAGATTGGTATGAATAATTTATCAGCGTGTGTACCTTTGTTTTCAATGTAAGTTAGGCCATAGGGAACAGGTGCATTTTCATATACGGAGGTGCTGACAAAAAGTGGATTCAAGACTTCACAATGGCAGTGGAGAAAACAAGAAGACATCCATATACCTTGTCAACTGATACTCTGATAGATGGATATAACTTGGGAAAGGAAAACCCCTGGGTTGTTCCTCGTTTCTTGCTTGAAATAGAAAGCAAGAGAGTGACGGTGCCTAAGACTGTGGTGGAGTGTGAGATTCAAGCCTATATAGACTACTTGCTTTTCCTTAAACGAGATCCACAAGGATGGGCTATTTTTACCGTTGGCTTGAAGGTGAAGCTTATGGGTCATGGTGAGCTTATGTATCGAACTTTGGCCGAGTTTGAGATGTGGAGAGAGAACATGTTTGAAAAAGGATTTGCCGCAGCCTTCGTAGAACACTATCATAAAATTAAGCAAACATCTGCTCCTCCGGAACTCCATCCGAGTCCCTTTAATCTCACTGACTCGCAAATCCTGGAGAGAGTCTACGCCACCCACTTCAGTGATGATAACAAGTGCGATCTAGATTACCTTTTGAACATCGCGTCTAATGTTGCACTTAAGGTATATATATATATACGTACTATACGTACTGCATGCATGCTTGTGTTTAATTATTATCCACCTAGCTACTCCATTTATAAAATGTTATATGTACAAGGTTAAAATAATAATGTAATAAATTAAGATATGAAACAGCACTAGTTAATTTCATTTTAATCGCTCATCGTCTCGTGAGTCACTGCAGACAAGGTTCGCTGAAGGCAAAGCTTCTCCGACCAGTTTCCAACAAGAATTTCGTACAATGAAGCTGATTTCTTGTCAGGTAGGTTTTATGGCAATGAGGCACGCACATGGTGATTAATACTCATAACTTTTTTATTTTATTTTTTATCAAGATTAATATTAAAAATCGAATGAATAATTTTTTTTTTTTCACGTACAAGAACTTTTAATATATAGTATGATAACAGATGATGACCACAGACGACGGTGGGCATTCTGTGCACCTAACAACAATGTCCATTCTTGAACACCTTAAAAGCTACTCGTGGGATGCAAAAGCACTTGTAACTCTTGCTTCATTCGCTTTGGAGTGTGGAAATCTCTTGAACCTCACTGATTTTTCAACATCAGAGCAACTTGCAAACTCGTTGAAACAAGTGTTGATGAAGCAAGTTAAAAGTAGAGAGAAGTATGTGACCAAGTTGGTGATGTTGGTGGTGGAAGTGCTGGGTGGCCTCCGAGAGTGGGGAAAATGGTATGCATGTGGTTATCCAACCGAGGAAGTTCCATTTTTGTCAGATGCCCTGCAAGAGGTGCCTGTTGTTGTTTATTGGATAATTGCTTCCCTTGTTGCTGCCACTGGCAACCTCGTTGGTGTATCGTAAGTTATTTCTCAACTTACTACTTCATACAAAACATTCATTAGGTTCTATTTATATTGTACAATTTAAGTTTCAAATGCGTTTCTAACTAGTTTCCATGATTTTTTTTTAAATATAATTTAATTATATTTTTTAAATGTAATTTAATATAATGGGATTAGCTAACAACAAAATAGTTTCGTACCTAACTTTTAGGTTTTAGTCATATATAACAAGATAAAATATTGGTTAGTCTACTAATAAAATATTATTATTGTTTTATTTTCTTGGAATTATTATTTTAATTTTTTGATGCATTATATTTTTTATCTTAATGTTAAAAGATAGATAAGATAGTAGATCCTCTCTTATTTATATTTTCTTCGATCTTATAATTAGGTAATAATTATAATTATTTTTATTATGACAATCATATTATAAATTTTATTATTTTTATATTATTATTATTATCTCTATCATTATTATTTATTTATTTATTATTATTATTATTATTATTATCACAATATTACATTATATCATTATTTTATTATAATTAGTATTAGTATCATTAATCAAAATTATTATTAAAACACTCATTATCATAAACTATCAAATATTGATATTTTTTTTTTTATCCTACTTTTATCCCATAATGATTTTATCATATAATTATATTTTAACTATCAAATAGTCTAAATTATTATAAAAGTTAACAATTTTTAATTATATGAAAATTTTATAATTATATATTATTTTTTTAAAAAAATTATTTTATTAGTGAGTCTGATTAATTTAATTTTCTTTAAATTGTATGTATTTTTAATTTTTATAACTATAAAATTATATGATTGTAATTCTTAACGAATTATTAAAAATTTATTATTTGGATAATATTGGGAAAGAAAGATTTTTTTCTTTTCTGAATGATGATGAAATGTTTTTAGAAAAGGGTATGTTTGTATTCACCTTATCGACCTTGATAAGTAAAATCTAAAATTAATTATAAATTTAATAATTAATTATTATTTTAATTTTTCTCTCTAAAGTATAGTCTTTCTTAGGTGTCAAATATTTAATTTTAGAATGTTTTTTTTAATGATAATATTGATATTTGTCATGGTTACAGAATAAAAATTGTCAAATTATAGAAATTAAAGATGTTGAAATTAAAGATGTTAATCGCCGAAACCGTGCCATTAGATATGCTGAAATTAAAGATGTTGTAGAGCTTTTGTCCATTTTGATTCTTCCTTCTTCCTCTCAAGCTTCAATGCCCACAATATCTCAAGGAGGCACACAAATTCCAATGGTTAGTGCTCAAGCATAGTGATCAGTTTGTACATTGACACTTTTAAACCAAATTCTCAATTGCATTTAAAAGAGAATCGTAAAATTTGTATTTTTAAATTATAGAAACTAAAAAGTTCATTTTAATTTTGTTGTCTTTAATTTTAAAATTTCTCAAATGAAGTTAGATTGTGTTTAAAATAAATATTTCATCACCTCCTATAAATTCTAGTGAATGTCCAGTCAAATACTTTAAATGGTAAATGATTATGTCTCTTTTCTTTGTAATTTATCAAACAGGGTATTGAAGTGTTCAGGCAGAAATGTGTGATGTTGTTCATTTCGGGCCTTGACAATATTCAAGATGAGATTTTGCATTTGAATGACATTCATAAAAGATTGAAAGAGAAGCCAGCAGAAGAAAAAGAAGGTTTTAAGAAAGGGGATTTCAAGATTTTATGGATCCCCATTGTGAATAACGGTGATATGGAACAAAGGAGATCTCTGTTTGAAAATTGGAAGAAAGACATCGAATGGTACGTGTTGGAGTACATTGAAGAGTTACAAGGTTATGATATAATTGCGGAGAAATTTAAATACGATGGCAAGCCTTTAGTGTCAGTGATCAACACTCAAGGTCAGATAATGAATCAGAATGCTTTGCAGATTATTTTTGAATGGGGGGAAGAAGCGTTTCCTTTTAGACAAAGTGACGCTTATGATCTCAGCAAAAAATGGAAATGGTTTTGGAGTTTAATGGAGAAAATGGATCCTAATACAAAGGTAAGTGAAAATACACAATTACACAACACATGCATGCACAGGCAACATACAAAAACTGTTTTTATCTCATAGTTGATTATTATCTGATTAATTTGTTACTCTACTTAATATGTTATACACTATCATGTGAATCAGAGCTTGGGAAAGGATAGTACCAGTTACGTGTTCATCTACAGAGGTAATGATAAGTGGATTCGAAACTTGTCGATCGCAATGGGAAATATTGAGAAGAATGAGATAATGAAGAAGGTGAATATAAAAATAGAGAATTATGAATTGGAGAAGGATAAACCTGATGAGGTTGCTTATTTTTGGATGGGCATGAATAGGAAGAAAAAGAAGGAGGGGAAGAATAGAGTGGACCGTGAAGTTGAAGTAGTTGTGGATACCTTGCTTTCCTTTGAACAAGATCAACTGGGGTGGGTTCTTCTGAGTAGAGGGCGCAAATTAAAGCTAGTAGGTCCTGTTAGGCCAATGTATCAAACTCTGGTTGATTTTGACAAATGGAAACACAAAGTGATGGAGAAAAGTTTTGATGTAGCCTTCAAAGAATATTATGATATGCTTGGAAGACACAAACGTTAGTTAGTCACCCACATGATCCTACTTAATGTATTCTAGCAAACAGTTTCAGTATTTGATTTCTGTAGTGATGATCAACAAGTATCTTCCCATGTTTGCTTTGATTAAACATGAAGCTTCACTTCAACTTCTGTTTTTCCTTTACTATGTATTTGTCTGGTTGGACGAATGCTTTTTATTCCTAACAATTTATATGAATACTCTTGATATTTGACTGATTTTGATGCCTTATATTAGACTAATGTCATTTTAATTTCTTTAATGATTTTTTTCTAATGTGACATATGTACATCAATAATTTATAAATAAGTTATTATTTTAACATCAACAACATTTATAAAATTAGTAAATTAATAATAAAATTGAAACGTTGATATCATACCCAAGACTTCATGTTAATTCAATGTAACAGTTACTTAAAAGCAAAGCAATATGTTTGCTGCAAACCTAAATGTTTAGATGCTATGTTAATATTATTTTCATATATAAAGTGATGGTAAAAGTAGTTAGGGATTCAAATTATTTTGTGGCATCTCTACGTTTTATCCAAATTCAATACAAATAATTTAATTGTCTCTATTTAAACTACTTGAGATGTCACATTCCTCTATATAAGTATTTCTTCCATATCCTCTATATCTATCTTCTAACTTCACCCTTAATGCTGCCTCTTCTTCGTTACCTTTATGAAAATTTTCTCATATAATCATTACAAAATTTAGAATTTAAGAATCTTCTCTTATTATTTTATTTTTTGTGGTTTTGAACTCCTCTTATAGTTTACAAGTACTTAAGTATATATTATCGATAGCTTGAACCTTTTTTAGCTCAGTAAAAAACCTTAAAACACACAAAACTGGCCCTGATCTAATGAACTCCCTATCTCTAACACTTTCACGTGACAAAAGATGACACCAACATCATTGCTCATTTTTATTTTGGATTGGCATAGAAAGTGAGAAATTAAAGTAACATCAGGGAACTATGGATTGAGATTCAAGGATTTTTAAGAGCTTTGCTTTGCCTTAAACGAGATTCCCAATGATATGTTGTTCTCAACAAAGTGTAATATATAAAGCATCTGGGCCAAGGCAAACAAATGTATCAACTGTACCTGATTTTGAGATATAAGAAAAGAAAAAGGACCTCAGAAAGAAAGCTAGGTTTTGGCATATCCACTAATTAAGAACTCTATGATAGTATTAAAGGCAATCTCTCCCAATCGCTACCACATAACAATATATATAAATTAACTCTAAGCTCAACTTATTAGATAAAGATATGCAGAACTTTATACTTTATAATGTTGTATGATACATTTCTTGTAGATTTGACTCAAAAGGTATAAGTCGGGGAAAAAAAAGTAAAATTATCATTATTAAAGCACATATGCAATAATTGGTTTCGTACAAAAGAAATACTATAGATAATTTTTTATTTTTAAATGAAATACTATTATTTTACCTACAACATCCTTTAAAACTTAATTCATTTTATTCAGCTGTTTTTACTTTTTATATTTATAGCTCCCTTTGGTCCTCAAAAAAAAAAAAAAAACTAGTTTCACCTAGAGATTATAATAGATTTCATGCACATGTACAAATAATGAAGTTATTCAACTTTACTTCTTTTAATTTAATAGTTATTATATATTTTAAATTTAAAGTACATATTGTAGTTGAAGAAACATCATTTCTCGTGTAGAGATAGAGTATCATGTTAAAGATTGAGTAAAGGTAATGCTGGTTATTTAATTTCACATAAGAAGTCTCATATGTCTGTTTTCTGAGATATCTGTCTAGAAGCATCTTTGTTGATGAGTAAAAAATTACGTTAGTACATTTGTTCTTTCCTTGAAGCCGAGACATTTTTCTTTTCCTATTTGGGAAGTGTCACAAGAACATCTTCTTCTAAAGTTTTGCGAACTTGCAACAAATTGCCAATGATATCCTTTATCATCTCACAAATCCCATGAACCCCATAAGGGGTAGGCTATGAAAATCACACAAGAAGGCACATTTCACGCCTTGAAAGGCCCCAGCAGAAGCTACTTCGTATATCGTCTTTTTTCTAAACTCTTGATTTACTAATAAAGTAATTATACCAAATGTACAACACTCTTGTGCTCTCTTCAGCCTATATATACGTGGACGAGCCAACCAACCCCACAAGGCATCCTTTGCTTACAGAGCTGAGAAGTTGAAGAATACTTGCTTTGCGGCCCTAAAACCTGAATCACCATGTCACTGTCCAATGGAGTCGATTCAACTGCCACTTCCAAGCAGCAGAAACCTCAGCTTCCAAGCCCCTTTGATCTCACCGACTCTGAGATCCTTGAGAAAGTTTATCTCACCCACCTCCATGATGATGACAAGTGCGATGTAGATGTCCTTTTCGACATTGTGTCCAGTGTCATACTTAAGGTACGTACTATAATTCACCTTCCAAGCTAGGTTATTCTCTTTCTATGTACATAGATTTATTGCTAATATCACCTTTTCAATGTCAACCACGTATTTACTATGCATGTTTAATTATCATCTAAATCTAATTAACATTATTTTAATTGGTTATATCGTGAGTAACAGACAAGGTTACCTGAAAGCAGAGCTTATCAGACTGTTTTCCAACCAGAGTTTCGTACAATGAAGCTGATTTCTTGTCAGGTTATCTCATGGCACAATCATTATTATTATTCCTTACTTTATTTGCATGTATATTATTTTGCTCCACTCAAAAGGGCGAATTCGTTTGTATTATATTATGATCTTGTGCTTGCAAAAGCATTAGTTTCAAGAATATTTTAAACAAGTGATAGTATGATATGATAACAGATGATAACCACACCCCGTGGTGAACGTTATGTGCACCAAACAACAATGTGCATTCTTCATCACCTCAGAAACTACTCGTGGGATGCGAAGGCACTAGTAACTCTCGCTGTTTTCGCTTTGGAGTATGGGAATCTTTTGCACCTCAGTGACTTTGCAACACCAGATAACCTACTTACAAACTCGTTGAAACAACTGAATCAAATTCAAAGCAGAAAGGACCCTGCGACCGTTTTGGTGGAGTCGGTGATGAAAGTGCTTCATAGCATCCAAAAGTGGGCAAGATTGTCTTCTTCTGGTTATGACATACTGGATGTGCCATCTTTGTCTGATGCCCTGCAAGAGGTCCCTGTTGTTGTATATTGGATAATTGCTTCCCTTATTGCTGCCACTGGAAACATCATTGGTGTATCGTAAGTTATCTTCACAACTTAACTATATAAAATTATATATCATATTATATATATATATATATATATGAAGAGTTTATTTACTTTAATAATAATAATAAACTGATTCATAATATTAATTTATTTTTTTATTGGATTAAAAAAATAATAGTAATAATTAAGAATATAATTTCTACCTCTTTTTAGTAAATCTTTATAATTAATATATATATATATATATATATATATTCAGTATGTATATATGTTATTTAATACATGTCACCTGCTGAATGTTTTTGAGTGATAAGTGCGTAGAGTATATAGTTAACATTATCATCTAATTAAAAATCACTTAAACATAATGTTGAAAAAATTATTAGAAATTGAAAAAGTAAATGATTCAAAGTTATGATTAGATAATCAATAAAAAAATATTATTAATTTGAAAAATATTAAAATTACGTTGTTTTAATTCTTAATGAGGAAGTAAAAATATGCTATTTGTTAGAGATAAGATTAAAATAGTATAAAAAATTATATGCAGACTAAAATCTAAAAATGACATTTTTTTCCTATTATTTTAACCTACGAATAGTTTTTAGAACAAATGTAAAACTAAAGAATATATATATATATATATATATATAATATTTTCTCAATGTAAAATATAACATTAATTATATGACTGAAATTATTTATTTAATTTTATTTCAGGGACTATATATTATCACATTTTGTGGAAAGGCTTTCTTCTGCTGCTTCTAGATTCGAGGAACATCTGAAATTGAGCGAAGAGCAAAAAGGTTAGGCGTTTATGCTTCCTATTGTGTTTAATTTTGGATTGGCCAATAAGTATGATGAAACTGATCAAATGCTAATAAGAGATTATGTCTACTTGTTGCAGGTTATGCAGATGAATACAAGAAGCGCAAGAAGGCATTTTCTAATCCCAAAGATATTGTAGAACTCTTGAGGCTTCTGACCCAACATAATGGATCTAAGGTCAAAATATATGATGGCAGCAGCAGAAACATAACGGTTAGTCTCTAAAACATTTAGACTTCCTCATCTTTTGTCTGTTGTTTATGTGATATTAAGATAGAACCATTAATCTATCCAAAAGTTGAAAAATATGGCAACGTACTTTTATGAAAAAAATTATCTAGCCTTTTCATTTAGTTATTTTGCCTTATTGGGATCATCTTAAATACAAAACTAAAATGATTATGCCTTTTTCTTTTTTATATATGATTCGAACAGGGTATTGAAGTCTTCGACCAGAAATATGTCTTCTTGTTCATTTCAAGTCTCGACAAGATTGAAGATGAAATTTCACTTTTGAATTCAATCTATGACAGATTGCTGGAAAATCCAAGTGAAATAATAAAAAATTACAAGAAAGAGGATTTCAAGATTTTGTGGATCCCCATTGTGACTTTCTGGGACGACAAGCAAAGACTCAAATTCAGTACGTTGAAGGATACCATCAAATGGTATGCAGTGGAGTTCTTCACTGAGCTACCAGGCACTGACCTAATACAAGAGAAATTTAATTACAGGGGTAAACCTATTATCCCAGTGCTCACCCCTCTAGGTGACACGTTGAATGAAGATGCAATGGAATTGATTTTCCAATGGGGGATCGACTCGTTCCCCTTTAGGAAAAGTGATGGTACTGATCTTACTCTAAAATGGAAGTGGTTCTGGGATGCAACAAAGAAAGCAAATCTTGGAATACAGCAGGTAAACCTATTGTTCACTGCTGTTATCTAATCACCTCATATAGATAGATAGATAGATTATAATGTACTATTTTTTTAGTGTATATATGTAATACAAATTGATGTGAAACCTATCTGATTGTGTAACTTTGTTTTCAACGGGAATTAGGTCACCGGAGACAGGTATATTTTCATCTATGGAGGTGTTGACAAAAAGTGGATCCGAGACTTCGCAGAGGCAGTGGAGAAAACAAAAGGTCATGCAACTATCTTGAACACTGATACTATAATAGATCATTATCAGTTGGGGAAGGATGACCCCAGGGTTGTTCCTCGTTTCTGGATCGAAATAGAAAGGAAGAGACTTAAGAAGCATAAGGATGCGGTGGACTGTGAGATTCAAAAAATTGTGAGGACCTTGCTTTGCCTTAAACAAGACCAACAAGGATGGGCTATTCTTACGAAAGGCTCTAACGTGAGGGTTCTGGGTCACGGTGAGCCTATGCGTCAAACTTTGGTTGAGTTTGATGCATGGAAAGATAAAGTGTTTCAAAAAGAAGGTTTTGACGTAGCCTTTGATGAATACTATAAGATTAAGCTTAACGAGATATACGCTCGTCAACAATGTGCTATTGTTAAAAATAATGAAGATGTCTTAGTCACTATAACATGCCCAAATCCCACATGTGGACGTGTGATGGAGGTGACTTCTGTTAATTACAAGTGCTGCCATCGTGATGCTCCAAACAGTGGCCCCATCTGAATGTGTGTGGGGGAGGAGAAAGAGGTTAATTCTTAGCCTCCATGAGTCTGCTTTGCCAAAACTTTGTATTTTGATTTCTTTTGCAATGTCGAGTAACTATATATGCATGTTTTTGTGTCAAGATGAAAGCCAGGAGCGATGTTTGCCCATGATGAATGGCAAAATGAATAATGGCTTTGCTTCATCTCTATGTCAATCGTCAGCTATAAAACTGAATAAACTTAGCTTTGCATATTCATAAATTGCTCCTTTATCTTTCCTTATGCTCTTTCTCCCCTTTTGTTTTTGCAACACTTCTTTTTCAGCTAATGATATTGACATAAACATTAACGAAAATGGATTTAATAGATTAAAACAGATTTTAATCTATTAAAACTATCTCATATCTCATTAAATCTGTATGCAATATTTTTAAAATTTTTTGAAACAGGTTAGTTGTGCAGTTTGTTGAACTAAATTACAAATAAGATTAGTTACTTTAAACACTGCCATCAATGAAGTTGGGAAAGATGGATGAATTGTTTGCTGGGTGGGCTTGCGAGGAGTTTGTGAGATTTTTTCATCATATTGGTGCAAAATTGTTTGTTTGTTATTCAAATGGGTAAATATTAAAAAAATTAAGAAAATAGACAAGTTGAAGTTGATACACTTCATAAAGAAATCATATTTAAATACGTTATGTTATAAAATATAATTTTATTATTTTTTAAATTTAAAAATCATTCTTTATAATATGGTTTTATTATTTTTCTATGATTAATAGATAATTAAAATTTTAATTTTAATTAGTTTTAATTTAAGTTAATTTTCAATAGTTTCCATACAATTTTATGCAATAAAATTGGCATGTTTTCATTTAAATATATTTTTTTATTTTTCCTTGATTTAAAATCCTTATATCTTTAAATAGAATTTTAAATTTTTAAACATTTTATTTTATAATTAAATTTATTGTTATATATGATTTTCATTATTTTTTTATAATATTATTTTCTTCTATTTAAGATTTTAGATAACTGCGAAAAAAGAACAAAACAATAAAATAAAATTGTTTACTATAAAATGATGGGGTTGTGGCAAGGTGTGAAGTCCAGTCCCCTATCCACTGTGGATTTGGCGGAAGCAAAAATCAACCTGGATATTTGTTTCTCTCTCTGCAGCTTCACGAGGTAAGGTAGATGCAAAACACAACGCAGAACAGAGCATAAGCAGAAGCATTCCGATACCCCAAAACGATCATCATTTTCTTTCTCGTCATTCACTAATGCCGATGTGATTATGGCTCTTGTACCCACTCGCCCAATCTTCGATTCATTTCACACTTCTCCTTTCTTCTGCAACTCCCTCTTCCGCCACTCCCTCTCACCCTCTCTCAATTCCACTTTCCTACGTCCCAATTCACTTATCGTCTTTCGCTGCAACCCCGCCAAAAGTTTCTCCTCAGAGAAAAACTGGTTGAAACGGTGGAGCCACCCCGCAAACCAACACCCCCGTCCCAAACCGCCACGTGCGGTTGTGGACTACCAAGGTTCCGGAAATGGGCACGCATCAAAATCCGGTTTTACGAGCTCTGACGAGGAGGGTGGTGGTAACAGCCATGGAAGCACCATGGATAGGATTGTGGAAAAATTGAAGAAAATTGGGTACGCTGGTGATGGGATTGAGAATAAGGAGAGAGTGATAGAAAAAGGGTCAGTGGAGGATATATTTTACGTGGAGGAAGGAATGTTGCCAAATGCACGAGGTGGGTTTTCTCCAGAGTCTCCGTTAGGGTTTGAAAGATTTGGAAGGGATGATGAGGAAGCGAGGTTTCCGTGGGAGAAGCCAGTGGCTGAAGAGTTAGAAGAGAGGAAAGCCATGAATAGGAGAATTAAGCCCTCTCTGGCGGAATTGACTCTTCCCGAGTCAGAAATGAAGAGGCTGCTCAGGTTGACTTTTGAGAAGAAGCACAAGACAAGAATTGGGAGGAGTGGGGTTACTCAAGCTGTTGTGGACAAGATTCATGAGAGGTGGAAGACGGCAGAGATTGTGAGGCTCAAGTTCGAAGGCGAGGCCGCTCTCAACATGAAGAGGATGCATGAGATACTGGAGGTTTGCTGTTTTTCTCTGGCTTTTTGTGTGTTTAGAAAGTATTGTTTTTGTTGCAAAACTTGTAGGGTGCATGGTGGGAATGAGAAGTGAGTGTTTATTAAAGTTAAGGATGAAACACCTTTATGAAGATTGTATAAACTTATTTTGGATAATTAAAAGAGTAGTAAATTTGCTCATGTCTATGCAACTTGGGATCCTCATAGAATTCTCTAAACTAGATAGACCAACAAAGCCTTTATCAAAGTCTTTTACACCAGTTACAGAATAGCACTGTGAATTGCATTTCAAAGAACTTCCCCCAACCCCATTTTTATTTACTTTTTGTACTTAATACTGTCATATATTTAGCTCCAGATGGATTCCCAATTGTCCATCCAATTATTATTCTTTTTTGCTTAAGATATTTCAAATCAACGTGGGGATTGACAGAATAGGCAGTGAATTGTTGATAAAATATACAAATTTCTTTAGGATTTAATCCTTAATTGCTATGATCAATTTATACTCTACCAAGACTTCCTGAGATTGGAACTGGGCAACCTGATTATGAATATTATAATATCAAACAGGCTTTTCTTAAGATATTCCCGTGACCTTTCCTGATGTTTATAATTTTATTTTATTTATTTATTTATTATTATTATTTTATTTCAGCTGTGATACCTATTTTTACAAATTTCCTGTGTACTAATAAATAACTAAGTCGAGAGCGCTCAAGTGTGTTTGTGAGTTTGGTAATATTTTTCTTCTTCAACAACAACATTTGTCAAAGAGTCAGATTATCCCTAGGGACTGACTTTAGTGCTATATCAGTAGAATGTATATTACCAATACGGCTTGCTGTGTATCATTGATTAGATTTCATTTCGAGCTTTCCAATTTTTCTATATATGCCTCCTACTTTGACTATCAATAACTATTGTTGTACTTTTGTTTATTCTTAAAACCACATTCAGAGAAAAACTGGTGGTCTGGTAATTTGGCGGTCTGGCAACTCTGTTTCCTTATACAGGGGTGTGAGCTATGAAGTTCCTTCGGTACAACAGGATAAACAAATATATAGGAAAAGCGAGAACTCTTCTAAGCTTTTGCCAACACCTTCTTATAATTCTGTGAGGCATCCTCCCGATGTTGCTTCTGATTCTGGGACAAGTGAACCATTGGGAAATTTGGAATCTACAAACGACCAGACAGAAAAAGATTATTCGCCCAAAGTCAGTTATGAACATGAAATAGACAAGTTATTGGATGGTCTTGGCCCTAGATACACAGATTGGTCTGGATGTGATCCATTGCCTGTTGATGCGGATATGCTTCCTGCAACTGTTCCTGGTTACCAACCTCCCTTTAGAGTTCTTCCTTTTGGAGTGAGATCAACACTTGGTTTAAGAGAGGCAACTGATCTACGCAGGATTGCAAGGACCCTTCCTCCACATTTTGCATTAGGTTTGTTGTTGTTTCCCTTGTGCATGTGAAGTTTTGAATTTTATTCTGACTATACTAAATTAATTTTGATATATAGGTAGAAACAGACAGCTTCAAGGATTAGCTGTAGCGATGATTAAATTGTGGGAAACAAGTTCTATTGCAAAGGTTGCACTCAAACGAGGTGTCCAGCTAACTACCAGTGAGAGAATGGCAGAAGAGATCAAGGTGATTAACCAAAATTGTTTACTTTGTTTTTGTAGCTGAGTTTTCATTATTCCAAAGTTGGTTTTGCATTCCCTAGTGCATAATTTAATACATGAAAATGTTCATATTTTTTGTGTCATTTTGCGGCATCCATTTAGGTGGGCACTACAAGGGCATTTGATAGAAGGAAAATTTTTAGTTTATCAGGAATCTGGACTTTGGAAAGTATGTTTTTCATGTTTGATTTACCTTTTAAAAAATAACATTCCTATGAAATAATGTTATCCTTATAAATCATTTAATGTGGTAATCAATTAAATATTTTAACAAAAATAACATATTCCTTTTTTATTTCTAGAAAACTTATATAAATATTCCCAACAATATTTTTGACCAACCAAATAAAATTTAATCATTCCTAGGACTCATAATTGTCAGATGATCCACTAATAACTACGATATATGGACTAATAGAAAATAAAAGTCTTAGCTTACTTTGGATGTAAAATTTAGTGAGAAAAATAGTGTTTATATTTTGTGTAAATAAAAGAAAATGGAGCATAACTCACATGATCTGTCATCCTTCAGTATATAAATAATGCCTTTTCTGAATGAATTGTTGCAAACAAAACTGCGAGCTTTCTTTATCATTTACTTTCGTACTACTATGAAATGTTCTTGTTGCATGCTACTGTTACTTACTCCTCTTCTATAATCTGATATGTGTTATTTCACTTTTGACTTTTCTTTTATTGATAAGTTACACTAGTCTCTCACTGTGATTATAAATTGTGATGCTTAGACATGTTATTATTTGCCTCCATGTTGTATCGGAAACCCAAAAATCCTTAATGAAAATATATCGGAAGCCATAATAGGATATGGCGGAAGCACTACAGATAAAATATATACATATAGATGTATAAAAAATGTAGAAATGTAATTGTAATGCAAAAGTAATTGAAGACAGTCATATTAATTAGTAATAATAGCAAGTTTAGAAATTCAAATAACAATAAAATCAAAGCAAAACACCACTAAGTTCAAGACTTAAAATAATGACAAAACATGAACCAAATGTTCTAAATTTTGAATCATCTTGCTCTTCCTCAATCCCAACGATATGATGATCTTCAATGTTATCCAATAGGCATATCCCTCCTCTTCTCTTTTAGAGAAAGACTTGTCAAAGTTATGTAATTCTTTATTTTCTCCATACTCCGAGTCAGAGCTATCAAATACGAATTCTTCCTCAACCCCAGATTGAAACTTCTCTTTGCCCCTACTTCCTATTGAGGCTGAAGTTGCACTTAGACCTTTCCTGGAAGCATGGGAAGATCCAATAAAAATACCACTGCTTGATGGCTGCTTTATTTTAGTGCTTTTTATAAATTCTTGAACATTTGAAGCTTCATAAACAATTGCCTAATTAAGAGTGGATCATCATCAAAAACCAAATCATTCTCGATCAAGCAGATGATGATGATAATGAAGAAGGGGGGATTGAGTTGGTTTCTTATGATGATCTCACTCTTAGACAATTATTTATGAAGCTTCAGGTGTTAGAGAGCCAATAATTTATGCAAAGAAGAATGCTAGCAAAAAAAAAAGCAACCATCAAATAATGGTATTGTAATTGGATCTTTCCAAGCTTCAAAGAAAGGAGCAGGTTCAACTTTAACCCCAACAGAAAGGGTGGTAAACAAGATTCAATTTGGGGTTGAGGATGAATTGGGATTTGATAGCTCTAATTCTCAATCCGAAGAAATTGAAAAATTATTTAACTTCAACAAATATTTTTCTAAAGGGGAAGAGGAAGAGGGATATGCCCCCATTAGAAAATATAGATGATAATTATGTAGGGATTGAGGAAGAGTCTGATAATTAAAAACTTAGGATATTTATCTTTATGTTTTGTTGTTATTTATGTCTTAGAACTTGAATTTATATGGTTGTCTTTAATTAATTTTGAATTTCAAATATCCTTATGCATTTTCTTTGATTCATATGTATTTATTGTATTTTATATATATATATATATATATATATATATTCATTGTTTTTTTTATTCATGATGCTTTTGGCATAACCTGTTATAATATCCTACATATTTTCATAAAGGATTTTTTAGCTTCGAATATTTTCTATTGTCTAATATCGATGACACTGGGTGGCTGATGACAAAACTGCCACTCCATGTCATTACCATCTCCAACATTTTTATTACATCCACCATGTTTTGTCCTCATTTTTTTCATAAAGGATTATAATATATGTTGGGTCCTACAATGTATTTGTTTATTTATTCTCTAACAAATTTTATTGGCAGTTTAATCACTTCATTTCTCAACCTTTCATTTCATATTAATATAGATTTTTAGCAATTTGAATATTATGATGAAAAAATAATATAGATTAATGCTTATACTAGCGTGGTATTGGATTGAATTTGCTTCTAGTCTTCCAACAACAGATATCAATATCGAGTTAATTCTTATTAGCATTTACTGAAATAAACTTTTAGTTTGTTATATGCATTTGTAAGTACATTACTAGTTTATGATTTGTTGATCAATGATTGGTTTGTTTCTGGCTGCAGAAATTGACAGGTGGTATACTACTGTCCAGAAATAAAGACTTCTTGGTCTTCTATCGAGGAAAGAACTTTTTATCAGCAGATGTCACTCAAGCCTTGCTGGAGAGGGAAAAAACAGCAAAAATAATGCAAGATGAGGAGGAGCAAGCGAGACTGAGAGCATCATCATTGCTCATACCGACTAATAATACATCAGAGCTGTCAGCCGAGGCAGGGACTCTTGGTGAAACTTTGGATGCAGATGCAAAGTGGGGGAAAACATTAGATGAACGTCACAAGCAAAAAATAATGATAGAAGTAGAACAGCTACGGCATGCCAACCTTGTTAAAAAATTAGAACAGAAGCTTTCCTTAGTAAGTTCTTTAATTTCATATAATTGAGGAAGTCTCTAATTATCATGCCAATAGCTGTTGCATTTAATCTCTCCTCATCCTTTGTGATTCTAATGCCAACCTGTTAAGTGAAGTCTCATTATGTGTTATTTAAATAGTTATCAATATTGGTGGAGGTTGCAGTATGGGCAATACTGTATTATCAATGCCTGTTATTTTGAAAATTAACTTCATCGGTCACACTTTCTCTAGTATAGATGTAACTTTAACAATTATATGTGAATGCCCTCCTTCACAAAATTCCTCACCAAACTTACCTACTTTCAAGTTTACATCTATCTACTTAGATTCAGTAGTAATAATAATATAACTATGTGAAACGTACCCTCTAAAAGGTGAAGAATCATATGTGTCTCCTTAAATCATGATGAGGCCAGTCAGGCAATAATATGAAAGAGAATGAAGTAAGGATCATAGTAGGCAATGGGTTAATGATAAATAGGAGAACAGCAGCTTATTATTTATGTTGTATCTGATGTTGATTCCCACATTATCAACTAGGCTAAAAAGTTTGTTACAGCTGTTAGACTTGTTTAATTTTCTAATGTGTTTAATTAGACTCTTTTAAACCCTAGTCAATCAATGGTTTTAAATATCATTACACCAGTCTGATTGTTGGAGTTTTTGATTATCTTTATCGTCTCTTTCTGTATCTGATTTCACTCTAGGATTATTCTCCAATTAGAATTTTCTTCATTGTAATCGCTGGATTTTGCTTACCAGGCTGAAAGAAAGTTAATGCGAGCTGAGAAAGCCTTAATGAAGGTGGAGTTGTCATTGAAGCCGTCAGAATACAAAGCAGATCCAGAAAGTATAACTGATGAAGAGAGATTTATGTTTCGCAAATTAGGATTGAAGATGAAAGCTTTTTTACTACTTGGTAGAGCCCTATCTAAATAAAATTGTTTTTACTATATTTTAGGACCACTTTGGCTCACTTCACTAAGTTGGATAGAAGAAATCAGATAGAAAAAAGTTGATCTTATAAATCTAATTCATGGTAATCCTATACCTGTATATTGCCTCTCTTAAATTTGAGAATCCATTATTAGAAGTTTATAAATCAACTTTATCTCCCCTTAACCCCTGTCCTTCTCAATCACTCCATATCTTAGGTTACCCTTCATTTATTCAAATCTAATAACTTATTAATTCAGGTAGACGTGGAGTTTTTGATGGTACTATTGAGAATATGCACTTGCACTGGAAGTACCGGGAACTGGTCAAGATAATTTTAAAGGCTAAAAATTTTGAACAAGTAAAGAAAATTGCACTAGCACTTGAAGCAGAGAGTGGAGGTGTTTTGGTCTCAGTTGACAAAGTTTCAAAAGGATATTCTATAATTGTCTTTCGGGGTAAGGAGTACCAGCGTCCTTCAACATTGAGACCCAAAAATCTTTTGACAAAGAGAAAGGCTTTGGCACGTTCAATTGAGCTCCAACGACATGAGGTATGCATACAAACTCTTACTCTAAAATATCATTTTCATGTAGATCTGCAGATAAACATTGGTAACAAACATTTCTGTTTTTCACTGTACTTCCAAAACTACAATTTTATGACGTTAGCACACAGAACCACTGGATTATAACCAATACTTATTTATTTGCCATATAATTTATACACTTTTCTTCTACTGTTCTAGAAACCCATGTAAGAAATTTCCCTTTGCTCTAAGTATGGATGAAACTTAGTTGCTGGTCTCCCTGCTGTCTGCTGTTTATACTTTACGAAACTTTTCCTCAAATGAAAGTAGCCAATAATTTTTAGGTTAAACTAAATCCCGTGCATGGTGCAATTTTTTAATCAGTGTAGACTCTTAGAGGTTGATGTTATAATCCCTCGAACTTAAAATCCCCAATTTTTTCATCCCCTTCATCCATTTTATAACAATTTCTTAGCCAATTGGTCCGAAATAACATTTGGCCCAAACATGTTTAAAAGATATAGGAATACTCTAATATAGAAAATTATGTACACACTCAAATCCCAAATGACGTCTAAAACTGGCAAAACAACATTTTGGATTAGTTGACTGTACTGAATACATTAACAAATGCCTTACTCCATTAGGTGATGTCGGCTATACATAGATCACATTATATCTTTAGACTTAGTTAAAGACTATATCATCAAATGTATGTTATGTTTATCTTCAACATTATTCAAAGGCTTTTTGAGTTAACAACATTAAACTTTTATAGGACTAAAATGGAGATTCACCTTTTAACTTCTATAAGGGACGAAAAAAATGGAGATTCAAGTTTTAACTTTTATAGGAGAGTAAAATAAAATAAGGTTTTACTGCAATTCTTGATTGGCTTTTCTATCTCTCCCTCTATGCAGACCTGTATGCACATTCTTGTTAAACCAAATGATGAATTAATACTCTTTCTGTTGACAAACAGGCGATATTGAAACATATTACAAGTATGCAGGATAAAGTGGGGAAGCTAAGATCCGAAATAGTATGTTCTACTGATCTTTACATTTTTAGCATTTCTTTGCAAGCCAAGTTGTATCTTTTATGGAACCTCCGTTTCTTGATCTTATTTGGCTTGAATCGCTTTTCGTAGGAACAAATGGAGAAGGTAAAGGACGAAGGAGACGTAGCCTTGTATGACAAGTTGGATTCTGCCTATTCTACTGATGATGAGAACTCTGAGGTTACTCTCTCTGCCATAATAACCTCCACCAAATAACTTATGGAACTGCTTTTAATTTTGTATTTTTGTGTTAATACTTTTATTTGTAGGTGGAGGATGGTGAGGAGGGAGATGAGGCATATCTCGAGACCTATAATAGCGAAGATGATAGTAAAACTCAAAGTGAAGTTGAAAGTGATAATATGTATTCTCCAATCTGAGGAATTTGCCTCACTAAGTTGAGGACCAAGGATCATGCGATTTGAGGGGATTCCTAACGCTTGTGTGAGAATCATTAATAAACTGGGCCACAAGCTGACCAAGGAAGAATGTTACAGCTCCTTCAGATCAAGCCACCGAGAAGAACATGCTAAATTCAATGATATATTGTCATAGGGCACGCAGTTAGACGTGATCCTGAATCTAATTGGCGATACAACATTACATTTTCCGTAAGATGTATGTATATACATTTGTTTCGTATAGAATTCTCTGGAGATGAATTAATTCCACGGGTCAGTTAATATATGGTGGAGGAATAGGAACGTTGTTATCTCAGGAAATAACTGCTGATTTTGAGGATTTTTTTTATGGACTTTATAAATTGCAAGGGATAATTTACATATAGATTTCACCAGGAAAACGTCACAATAATCTTCCTTGTCTTAATAAAACCATACTAGATATAAAACTAACCTTGAAAACCTCAAGTAATAGTTTAACACTGTTCCAACATATGACGCAACAATTTGGTTACATTTTTAGGATGGTTTCTCTATTTTCTTAATGGATTCCCTCAATTCTTTCTGATCACTTGTCCTTGAAGATGACAGAACGATGTCACTCCAAACAGATCCAGGTTCCATTATGGGGTTGGGTTCCTTGTGAAGTTCGTAGATGGAATCAGCTTCAGCATTCAAACTGCCTAACATTTTCAAGCATTTGATATCTTCAGGATCCACTAGTAGATTGTGATCACCATCTTTCCACCCTATAAGCTGAAATGCATTTACCAGCAAGTTATCTCCATGGCATTTTTACAGTGTAAAATCAAACACTGACAGTGTCAAAAGTTCAAATTTACCTTTGGTGGACCACCAACAGCATTTGTGCTATAGAGTCTGGCATTATCAACAAGTTTGCAATATCTTGGAAATGCATTAGCAAATCTCTTGTGAGATTTCAATTGCGAATTCACCCTCACTGCCCTCCCTGTCATAATAGCTCTCCTGTCAAAATTCCAACGGGAAATGTTAATTGTCATACATATCCACAAAACCAATTCCCAAACTAGTAACATGTTAGAATTCACAAGCATGTATACCTTATGCCTCTAACAACAGCAAGATAGCCATCACAAACCACTCCAACTAGCTCAATTCTGTAAGGCTTTCGCGTGCGTGGTTCTCCGTTAGAAATTTCCTCTGATTGATATTCTTCTGCGTCATTTACTTGCTCCCAGTAATTTTCAGTGACTGTCCCATCTTCAGCTACTTTATACCCTACTCCCATTCTGTATCTGTATTTGTGGACATTTCTTGCCATAGCAATAGTCTGCTCCACAAATGGTTCCCATGATAAGGTACCATCCATGATTACATCTCGACCCTCATTTAGAGCTGTCACTAGCAGAGATGATGCAGCATCAGTAGATGATTGATGCACCTGTTCAGATTTTGATAAATATAAAGCTATTATTAGTTAAAAATGACCAATAAGGATCTAAAAATATCTCAGCCATTTCTTCATGGCTAAATTACAAAAGAAACTTTATATGAACGTGAAAGTTCTTAAAATCTATGTTGGATTGATCTATATCATTTGTCACATGCTGCACATACTGGTGGCGAGTTTAGAGGAAAAGTGATAATAAAAAGATGTAAGTGTTCATAAAGAAGCATACCAATTCAGCAGTTTGAAGCATGTCATCATGGTGACCTCTGGAGCTAAGGGCCTGATATATGACGTCACTCTCCTTAAAGGCATCTGCCTCAACCACCACAGCATTTGTAGCTGCTCCTGACCAAAATGGTCTGCCAAAGCCGTTTGATACGTATAAATAATCTTAAATAAATCTGCAAACTAAGTTCGAACGTAAAATTCCTTTCATCCTTGAATATTGGTTAATGGATTCTATTTACAATACTGTGATTGTCACATGTGCCATAGCTAGCTGATCCTATTCTATAACAAGATAGGCAGTACATGTGTAAAAAAATTATCGAGCAACAAAACTGTTTAATTTATATGCTATAGATCCGTCTTCCATATCATCATATTTACGGCCAAAGACTTGGACCTGTGCTATTAGTAATTTTTTGTAAAATTTGTTGGTTCATCATCATTTACTCGTTATTCTTACTTTTGGGACACATTCTTATTATTTTGCACCGAAACAAATTTTGTTAAACTATTAGCATAGAGAATGATAATAGTACAAAACTGGAATTAGGTTGAGTGTTACTCTTTAAGAATGTCTTTAAGCACAGTGCTCTTTCCAGCCCCCATGCCACCTCCCATAAATAGCAGCACTGGACTCCTCTCACTCAGGGCCATTGGCACCATCACGTCTGAATATTGCGAGTCACCATTTATTGCTTTCATCTCTTCCACCAAAGTCGAGAACACTCTTGTCACCTTCAGATCACTGCTTACTCTCGCAAACCTCTGTTTCCTGTAAACACCGCACCATATCGGCTTCAACAAATATTTAAATACATGTATAATTTACTTGCATAGTGCATTCCTCACCTACTTTGAAAAAATATATGTTCATAAAACTTTGAAATCTCTTTTTAGCTCCATCATAATGATGAGAAATTAATTTAAACTATTCAAAAAAGAATTTGTAAAGATTAAAAAGAAAATAGAAACTTACCTTGTAGCTGCCAATAGAATTCCCTTGAGCTTTTTTTTCTGCGGAGACTCCACACTCAAAACCTATAAATTAACCAATGAAAAATGTAAGGATATATATATAATAAGTTAAAAAAGAAAAAGAAAAAGAATGATTAGCAAAGCAGGGGGTGTGAAGTATGATGCGTTTACTGTACAGCCGAAAGCTGACATGAACTTTCGGATGATTATTCTTTGTTGTATTGCAGCAAGATTTTCAACCACCGGGGGCATATGTTTTGTTTTGTTTTGTTTATTGATTGGTACGTGCTATCAAATTAGGAGAACACTCTCCTCCACTCAGAGCAAGAGCTCCACCAGCATGGTGCATAGTATATTAGTGATATCAATGGGCATGCGTGTACGAGTAGTCTTATTTAATTTGTGAACAAAATTTGCTTCCTAATAATATTATATATATATATATATATATATATATATATTTGTATGAGTATTTTTTATGTAATTTATTTCCGAACTTTATAGATATTGCATTAAGATATATATATATGTACCTGACTAATTACAGATGTAGCTTGGTTCCAGTGAAATGCTAAATAACTGAGAATGCAACTCTCAAACTCGCCAATCAATTTCATATATAGAGAATCAGTGTTCTCCCCGTTGGCACTGGAAATATACTCATAGATGTTTTCATCACAGCCTTTGGATTTTCTCAAATACTCTTGGGCCAATATGCATAGCTCTGGAACCTCACTAGCATCTTCAAATCCCATTTGCCTTGCTGCAACCACATCAAGTAAGTACCCACCATGTGGAAAACATTACCCAACATTTATTATGCACAACCCCATCTTTACATCAATTATCATAACCACCTTAAAAAAAGAAAATGTTAGATATATACGAGGATACTAGTACGGAAATATTCAATGCACCATAAACACAACTACAATCTAAATCACTTATATATTTAAATATATTTATTTATTATAATTTTTAATTATATAAAATAAATATTTATCTTATATAGTTAATTCCATTGATGTGAAGAATAAAAAATATTTATTAACAAGAGAAAATATTTAATGACCAAAATAATTTTTTAACGATGATCGAATATTGTTGGGGTAAATTAATATTATTTAATATGAATTATTATTTTAAAAAATTAAAATTAATAAAGAAATAATTATATTTTAAAATTAATATTAAAGAAAAATCATTTCAACTAATTAATAAAAAAATATTTGAATAAATATTTATTATTAGTTAAAAAATTAAAATTAATTCATAAAATACACGATGATTGTTAAAAAATATCAAATAAATAAATGAATCAATTTTTTTTATTAATAATTTCTTAATATATATAAACCAACATAAAAAACACTATATATTTAATATACATATATTTTTATTATATTTATTAAATTCAATAAATATTATATTTAGTGATATAGTAATTAATAATATCATATATGTATATATTTATATAGGTAATATATTAATAAAATTATCATATAAATATAATTGTAAGAAAATACATGGAAATCTAATTATAAATTTATTTTTATTATTAAACATCAATTTCATTTTAATAGATGAAAACACAATGTTCACGTAGAAAACAATTACAAATTTTTTATAAAATCAAATAATAGATAAATATTCCGAAATTTTATATATAAAAGGGGACTAAATTCTGAAACTAAATTTACTGTAACGTACACAGGATAATAAGGCTAAATTAGGTAAAATATGGTATAAAATAGGACTTTTCACGCAAATATGTTGTTTCCAGGAGAGAAAAAAGAATTAACATAGCTCCCACAAATGTTCCTTTCCATTTCCATTTCCATTTCTATGTTAATCAGCTCATCAATCACTTCAAATCCGCACACTCATTTCTTTCTATATAACAAACACAGCTTAAATGAAATAGACATTCAACCAAGAAAAAAATACTATTAAAATCGTCTAATTCTTAGACTTTTTTTTTAACAACATTTAAAAAAAATAATTACTTCAATAACACATCTCCCATTTATTTATCTAAATAATACATTTTAATATTTAGCTCAGAAATGGTTACGATGAACCCAACATGGTTTTTTTAAATCCCTTAGAGGAATGGGTAGCTATAGAGAATTAAAAAAAAAAATCAAACACTAGTTACTAGTTTCTTTTTCTAATTTATTTTAAAATTGTTTTATTTTGATTTTAACTTCAGTTATTTTAATTTTTTAAAATAAAACCAAAATATAATTGAAAAATAAGTTTTAAATTGTTTTAAAAATTAATTATTTTTTAATAAAATTGAGGGTGTGGTTATAAAATAAAATTAGGAAATTATTTAGAATTGAAAAAAAAAATTAGTGTAATAAACAAAATTAAAGTTTAATTTTCTTTTCACTTAGTTTTGAAAACTGTTTTTCTAGATATTACACACTTCGGCGGCAAAATCATATTCTATTAAGTTTTTAAAAATATTTATAAAAAGTTCTTTTAAAAACTAAAAAGAAAGAGCTAAAGATATGTTCCGATTCTCTTTTTCTGATTCGTTCTATCTTAAATGTGTGGATTATCCTTGGTTTCACAGGAAAAGAGAAAGATCTGGAGTGGATTGAACTAGTTTGAGAGGATTTATTTTCAAAAATTAAAAATTCTTTTGAAAAAAAATCAAGCTCAATCTAAAAATTCTAGCCTCGGATAAACTGTGAATTTTAATTTATTCCATAAGATAAGAGTAGAGAGAAAGAGAGTTGAAGAATTGAAAGCACAAACATCATACCAACATAGTGGGAGAACTTTTCGATCTCCCCAAGACGGCCAGATTCCGTCCTACATAGCAGCGGAATCAGCTTCTTCTGCTCTCCCACCACCGTCGGCGCTGCCCGCCGGTAGGTGGAGGCGGTGGCGGCGGCAATTAAACCGGCGAAGGAGGCAGCGAGAACATGTGACAACTTTATCACTTTTCCAATAGAACTGTCTGAAATTTTTTTTTGCAATATTTATATACATGATTTCATATAAAAATATGGATGAAGCAAATGAAAAATTGCAAAGGAGATAGAAGAAAATAGCAGCACAGAGAGCACTGACCTTGCTCCATGTTTCTTGGGTTTTCAGAATCACAAATGGCTACTTCTTACTTGGTCATCCCATTCTTCACTTAATTTATTCTTACAAAATAAAATAATTTTTTTTTCATTCCCACTATTGACTGTTACATATATCACGTTTGTATGGATATTTTCACAGAGGAGAGAATATATTAATTGATTTTAAAAATAATTGAGATATACTAAAAGAGAATAATAGAACAAATTAAAAATAATAAAAAAAGTAAATCTGTATACCTAAAATGAACAAAAAAAATTCTCACCACAAACATTACAGGCTGGAAATATGTCTCATTGTTAGTAAAAATGAATTATCTGCTTTCATATGTACCACGTGCCAGTTTAAATCCAACGGCTGTAGTTTTTTTATTAAATTTCTTTTCTATAAAATACTATGTTTTAATTATCTCAACCACCTACGCGTGACAATGAAACGTCAAAAGTTGTTAGGCTTCACCCTCCATTGCACGTTTTTATAAAAAAATACAAAATAGTTGTACGTCTATTTTTTATATATTGCTCTTTCATCAAATTGATATTTTTAATATTTTATTAATTTTTATAATAAATAAGTAACATCAATGACAATTATGATTGTGTGGATAGATAATAAAGAAGATTGATTCCGTCCTTGAGATGCTGTTCCAACTAATTCCTAAATATCTATGTTTACATTTACATCTTTCTAATCAGTTAATTTTTTTTTATTTTGTAATTAAATTAGTCATTGAAAAAATAGATAAATATTTCATACTAAGAACAAAGTCCAAAATTATTAACAAGTAACATCAGAAAAAGAATTTTATTATTAGAATTATTTATATTATAAGTAAAAAAAATTTTGATTTTTATAAGATCTATAAACATTGCAGAAAAAACTTATAAAATATCAAAATTTATAACAGTGTTAAAAAACTCTCCCGAACCGAAAATTAATCCAAACTAGACCTTCATTAATATCGTAATGATAAAACTGTCTTTCACTCTTCCAGAACAAACTCGTTGCTGGCTTTGTAAGACAAAAAGTGAAAATAATGTTGCTTTAGATTTGTATGAATCAGATTTTGAGGAGTTGATTAAAGCGTGATGACTGAGACAAATTAATCATCTAACACTTTCTTAACTTGTAAATAGTGACTCCAATCACTTGTCTTCTCATCATGTTGCTGTTGTCGTCATTCTTGAAACCATACCAAGTCACATCAGGTGAACAAACTTCTTGTTGCTGCAGATATCTCACGGATATTATTACAATCCAAAAGGAAGAACATGCATATGATTGATGGGGGATATGATTGTAAAAAATAAGGTAAAGGATGTGTTTGGATTACAAAAGAAATTTGAGAGAATGAAAAAAAAAAAAATAATGAGAGAAGAAATTTGAGAGAATGAAAAAGGAAAAAAATAAACAGAAAGAAAAGAAAAGAAAATTATTTGAATTAAAAAAAAAATAATAAAAATAAATGAAAAATAAAATAATATTATTTATTATAAATAATTTTATTTATTATTTATTATTATTATAATTAAAAAAATAAATATTATTTTATAATAAAAATCATTTATTATTTAATATTAATATTTTAACTATTTATTATAATTTAATAATTATTATTATTTAAAAAAAACTCAAACATTTCATTCAATTCACCCCACTACACAGCAGTACTGACTTTTAGCTTATTTCTTTGTTGAGAAAATTTCTCTCTTTCTTTTTTTTTTTAAATTTATACATAAAAATAACAAAAATTCAATCATTTCTTTCTTTTTCATCCACAAGTACATTAATTCTTTTGATCCAAACATTATTTAAAAAATAAAATTTATAATTTTTTATTTATATATTATAATTAAATTTTATTTTTAACAAAAAAAATTTCAATATTTTTTCATGATAAAGAAATGTTTTAATCAACCGTTAACAAATTATTTAATATAAATTTAATAATATTATTAATAATTAAGATTTTATATAATAATTTATTAATAATTTTATTGATAATAAAAAAATTTCAAATTATATAAAAAATTATAATTTATTAACTGATAATTCAATATAAATTTAATAATTTAACCAAAATTTATTATATTAATTCAATTTGAATTTAATAATTTTATTAATTAGAATAAATTGAAATTTTTCCAAAAACATGATACCACCAAAATTTGTTAAACTCAAAACCTCAATTTTATATAAGATCTTCAAAAATATGTGTAGAAGATGGAAGAGCTTCAGGTTATGGAACCTGTTCTATCCAAAATCAGCCATGCATGACCTAGATAATTAAGTATAATATTTTGCCATTAATTACAAATTTAATCAATATAAAAAGTTACAAATATTTACATCTTTTACAAATAAAAAATTGTAGAAATTGAATCATTTCTTCAAATTACCATCTTATAGATTTCTAATTTTTCAAATCGTCTCACATTTTTTTATTGTAGTTCAAGATGAATTGAAATTTCAGATTGGATAGAAATGAGAAGATTAAATAATATATAAGAGAGAAAGACACACAAACCTATAACCTTAAGTTTTTTTTTAAAAAGTAAAGTCATATTCACTTGTATAATTGTGGTTTATTTTTATTTGTGAAAATCTTCTTGTATTAATTCACTCCTTGCATACATCAAAAAAAGTCTTCTTAATATTAATATTGATTTCAAATTGAAACTCCTATTGCTTATGGTTCCGCTTGAGGGGGAGATTCTTGAATATGTGAATGGACTTGAGTAATTTCACATGAGCCTTCAGTCAAATGTACTGATCATATTTTCCATAAACTAACAGGTTTTTAACAAACATGCTAAAGCTAATTCACATGTTTATCCTTCCTTTATTCTTTCACACTTTTTCTACTTCTATTTTCAATTAATTAAATTTTATTTTTTATAAAACAATTAAACGTCAATCAAACATATTCATGAGGATATATATTTATGAAAATATGATTATTTGGGAACGTAAGTTATGATAGAAACGGATGACTCCTAAATAAAAGTATAAAACAAATTATAAACATTAGCTCAAATTGGGAAGGCAATGGATTTAACTTACAAAATAAAAATTACATTCTTATTTATATGTTTTAATTTAGTTATGTAAGTGGTAGAGTCTTCAGTAACATGGCACATGCATCCTTGATTGGACCCTCTTCTGGTGGCCGCTGCATGCGGACAACCTTTGGATTTATGAAGATAGTTCATCTTAAGAACACTATGCTTTTTTCTGTTAAGGTTACAAAGCAAGGCTTGATTCAATCAGCGATTAATATATACATTTGATTTCAGTTACAAAGTGCTCCAAGGAAGCAAGCTCTTTTCGATAAAGTCTATACACACCAAATATGTACATGGACGAACTAATAACCGTGAATTGGAGTTGTTTGCATATTGATGCCGAGAAAACGATTTCATTGCAGTACACGTTCTTCTCGCTTGTATTCTTCCCTCTTTAAACCATAGGAATGGCGAAAAAACACAAAACTTGATACCTCACTTTTGTTAGATACTCCAAAATTTGGCTTTGGGATAACATATCATGCAACAATACCGGTTACCGTATTCTGATGGATTTTTCTATTTTCTGAATGGATTCCCTTAATTCCTTCTGATCTTTAGACCTTGAAGGTGAAAGAACAATGTCTTTCCAAACAGAACCTGGTCGCATTATAGGACTCGGTTCCTTGTAAAGTTCGTAGATCGAATCAGCTTCAACGTTTACTCTGCCTATCATTTCCAAGCAATTTATTTCTTTGGCATCTGGCAGATTGTTATCATCATCCTTCCACCATATGAGCTGTAATATGTTACTAGCTTGTTAGTCTTTTGACATTACATTAATTCTACTGAAGTATATGATTAATCATTTCATCGCAAGAGTTTCCAGAAATGTTCGAATTTACCTCTGGTGGACCACCAACAGCATTTGTGCAATAGAGCCTGGCATCATCAACAAGTTTGCAATATCTAGGAAATGCATTAGCAAATCTCTTGTGGGATTTCAA
The DNA here is from genome assembly GCA_016859785.1 of Macrotyloma uniflorum. Classification (NCBI taxonomy): domain Eukaryota; kingdom Viridiplantae; phylum Streptophyta; class Magnoliopsida; order Fabales; family Fabaceae; genus Macrotyloma; species Macrotyloma uniflorum. Next base: position 755,857 of record BDMB01000023.1, on the reverse strand, counting down.
TTGTGAATTCACCCTCACTGCCCTCCCTGTCATAATAGCTCTCCTGTCAAAATTTCAACGGGAAATGTTAACTGTCATATCCACAAAACCAATTCCCAAACTAGTAACATGGTAGAATTCACAAGCATGTATACCTTATGCCTCTAACAACAGCAAGATAGCCATCACAAACCACTCCAACTAGCTCAATTCTGTAAGGCTTTCGCGTGCGTGGTTCTCCATTAGAAATTTCCTCTGATTGATATTCTTCTGCGTCATTTACTTGCTCCCAGTAATTTTCAGTGACTCTCCCATCTTCAGCTACTTTATACCCTACTCCCATTCTGTATCTGTATTTGTGGACATTTCTTGCCATAGCAATAGTCTGCTCCACAAATGGTTCCCATGATAAGGTATCATCCATGATTACATCTCGACCCTCATTTAAAGCTGTCACAAGCAGAGATGATGCAGCATCAGTGGACGATTGATGCACCTGTTCAGATTTTATTCAAAGCAACCATTAGATAAAAGTAGCTTATAAGGGTCTAGTATATGTCATCCATTTTATCATGCTAAATTACAAAAGGAACTTTATGTGAATGCACAATTTTTAAAGTTTATTTTGGATTTGTATATCGTTTGAACATGTATGCTTCACATAAAACGGTGTCTAGTTTGGAGTAAAAGTGATAATAATATAGTAACATGGAGGTGTTCACACAGAAGCATACCAGTTCAGCAGTTTGGAGCATGTCATCATGGTGACCTCTGGAGCTAAGGGCTCTAAATATGACGTCACGCTCCTTAAAAGCATCTGCCTCAACCACCACAGCATTTGAAGCTGCTCCTGACCAAAATGATCTGCAAACCAGTTGATCTAGGTAAATTTTCAAAGTTCTAGGCCAATTTAATCATGTGTGTAAACCTTGCATAATCCTATTTAGATGTATTTGTCACATGTGCCTTTCTGTAGATCTTATTGTACAAAGTTGAATTTATATGGCATGACATGACATATTTGGGTTGGTATTTGTATAACTTACAGAATCGTGAATTTAATGAAAAATATCCATCATTTACTCATTTTTCATATTTTGGGTTTGCAGTAAGACGTATTGTAGAATTGAATATGATAGTAGTGGAGGAGTAAAGTTAAGATGATGATTACTCTTTAAGAATGTCTTTAAGAACAGTGCTTTTTCCAGCTCCCATGCCACCTCCCATAAGCAGAAGCACTGGACTCCTCTCACTTTGGACAGTGGGGACTGTGTCATTCGTTTTTTGCGAGTCACCATTTATTGCTTTCATCTCTTCCACCAAAGTAGTGAACACTCTTGCCACCTTCAGATTTTTGCTTACTCTCTCAAACCTCTGTTCCCTGTACACGAGCCACCAACTTTACTTCAACTAATTTCCTCTAAATAATTCATTATTATTCAAATTTGGTACATTTATATATTATTATTATTATTAACTGCTTTTCAGTTAAATTAATTATATATAACGAGAAAAGTAATTTCAAAGAAATGAAAAATAAATAGGAAAATTTACCTTGTAGCTGCCAATAAAATCTTTTTCAGCTCTATTTTCTGCGGTGACTCTACACTCAATACCTGTAATTGAGACAAGTAAATTAAACATAAGTATCTTTGAAAAAAAAAATGTTATAATCTATTTGACTTAAATTAAAAAAATAAAATTTATTAATTACCAAAAAATAATATTAAATTATTAGGAGTTTTTTTTTTTTTCAAAAAGTTATCTATAATTCTCTTTCTCTGAAAAAAAAATCTTTCTTCTTAAAATTGTTTTGGAAAAGTAAAATAAATACAATTTTTATTGTAATAAAATATTTATATTTTATATTTTTACATCATAACAAATGTACGTGTATAACCTAAGTACAAATTGTTTTGGAAGAGCATTAATTAATTATATTTCTTCTCCTAATCATTTTCTATACTAACTCTAATTAAAACATTTTTTTATTGTCTTTGTTTTTATCTATATTAGTTCTCTGAGTAGAACACTTATCTTTTATTGTCTTTATATGTGTTCTAGTTATATAAAACGTACATTAGAACATCTTCATTACGACTTTTGCTTATAAAAGAAAACTGTTTAAGTGATTATTTTCAATTCTAAACAACTTATGTATAAAAATGGCCTTAACATCTCACATCTATTAAGAAAATTGATAAGATATTTTTGAAAATTAAAATGAATAAAACCTTATTTAAAATCAATATATAATATCTTGATAAAAAAATTAAATTAATTAATTTTATTTTAATTACAATTTTAAACAAGTAGAGTTATAAAGAAAATAATAATTTTGTATTTAAAAATTATTTGAAATTTATTTTTAAATATTTAATTAGATATATTGAATATTAGTCAATATCCTAAAATCCTAGTTGATAGATCATAAATTACATATAGCAAATAATTGAGAAAATAAATGAGTGGGCTTTTTAGAAAGTTAATAAATTATAAGAGAAAACATAAATGTAGTTTCTTGGTGTTGTTTTCCAATTAAAATAAGATTTTATTTTACTAATTCAGATAATAAAAGTTGAGATAGTGAAAATAAAATATACCTGACTAATGACCAAAGAAGCTTGGTTCCAATGAAATGCAAAATAAGTGAGGATGCATCGGTCAAACTCATCCATCAATTTTGCTGGTAAAGTAGGGTCCTTCTGATCAGCAAGATATTCAGTGATACTTTCCACACATTCCTTCGATTTTATCAAATACTCATCTGCCAATCTGCACAGTGCTGGAACCTCGTTCTCTACCAATCCCATTTGCCTCGCTGAAAAACACACATGTTACTGTTACTGTTTCTGTATGTATGTATTTTTGTGTGTTATTTTTCCTTTTTCTTTTTGTAATTATAGAAAACATAAAAATCTATGAAAAACTGAACAATTCAAAGGTTTAATGACTAGAACGACGGAAAAGAAAAGTTAGACCCCATTCTAATAAAAATATTCTCAAGAGAAAGAAAAAGTCAAAGTATAATATTAAATTGCAAATTTCAAGTCTTTTAAGGTTGTAACTTATGAGCACATGGAACATTAATGTTGCGTTGAAAAATAATATATATGGTAATAATAAATTCCTCCATAAACCGCCCTAAGCTTACATGTCAACTTTTTTTGTTTTTTTTTTCGGAGATAGAAAATTTAACAGAGCTAGAGAAATGAAAACCAAGTGGGTATTAGTAATACTTGTTGTCTTACTAATTTTTCTTTTAAACGAAAAGAAAATGGATCAAGTAAAATTTGAAGAAAAATAATTTTAAATTTTTATTCTTCCTTTATTTTAAATTTCAAAATTTAATAATTATCATTTCAAAGAAATTTAAGCTTTAAAAAAAGGAACTTTTTAAGCTCTAAAACCCTCGATGAATTGTTATATATGTGTGATTGTGTGGATAAAGTTTATGTAATAATGAGGAACAGACAAGAATACGCTGCTGTTAACCCCTGAAAAGCAAGTATTGAATGTAGCACAGTAGATTTCAGAGAAAGTGGGTGTAAATTTCTTCTTACTGTGAGTTTGATTACGTCCCTAATGCGCTTAATTTTTGAACTTTCTTATCAAATCAATTGAAAAATATAAGATATGTATAGTAACTTTGAATTGGACGTGGATCTGAGATTTTAGAAAGTGAAATCAAACAGGCGCTTGGCTATTATTTCTATCAAAATTAACTTGAAAAAAAAAAAACTAAAAACTATGAAACACGAGTTATTGTACAAAACTATTTTCCTAGAGGTTACTATCTAAATGAAACGAAGAAGAAGAAGACCCATTCCATTCACCTGGGCTTAAAATTAAACAAAATAAGAAAAACCATAATCACTTTCTCAACAATAAAAAATTTCGAATATATGTCTAATATAGAAAAAAAAAATATTATAAAGTAAAATTCATTCTCTTGTTTAGGCACAATTAGGCGTGGCCCTTTTCGCTTTCTCAAGAAAATTTGATCGCTTATTTCTTATCCAATCATGTGGTAATCGTTTTCTTGCTTTTAGATGTGAGTGTGGGAAGTATCCACTAATGTTATTTGGTGTTTGGTTTCATCTTGATTACTAGATACAAGGATCAGTTTGAAGGAAGAAAGTAGCATGAGAATTAATTAATGGATAAAGTAGCTAAATTAACTAATTAGTTAGTAATTACCAACATAGTGAGAGAACTTCTCAATCTTTATGAGACGACCAGAGTCTGTTGTGCGTAGGTAGGGAATGATGTTGTGGTCTGCGACCACCCTTGACTGCTCCGAAATTATTCCGGCGAAGGACGTAGCCACAACATGTGAGGCTATGAGGTTGATCACTTTACCGACAGAACCATCTGAAACACAAACAAACAAACAAACAGAACATAGCTAGGTTTATTAATCTATATGTTTGTGTCTTTAACGATTGAAACATAGGTAGGTTTAGTATTATAAGAGATACCTTGGAGCTGCATCTTGTTGAAGAATGATTTTGAAATGAATGAGAGATGGACGGTTGAAGCAGAGTGAATGGAAGTGGAGTGAAAGGGCCAATAATGGACGTGGCGGTCGAACCTTATTATATTGTTTGTATGAACTTCACGTTATTACTTATTATTATATAGAATTGGATCAAATGAAATGAAATGAAGTGAAAACCACCCACGAAAGGATAAATAAACGTGAGCTCATTGCTAACGTGCTTTTATTGCGAGCGTGTTTTTGGTCTTTGCTATAACTTTTCAAAATTAAACCAAACACGTACTAGCGACTTCGTTAATGCTTTTACTATTATTTTAGCTGGTGTGACTTGTGTTCTATTAGAATTTTATGATATACTATAAAAGTATATACTAATTAATAAGACTCTATAAAAGTATATACAATATAGTTTTCATATATCATTAGTACAATTAAGAATACTGTAGAGATTAAATTAAGCTCTTTAATTATTTAATTTTGTTTACAGTACGTTTGTTTCAAACTTCGGGCCTAGGATTGAAAAGTGCGAAAAGTGTCGGAAGGAAGCCGTAAATTGTGCGGTCTTTGTTTAAGTGCTGAAAAACGTGAATGGAATTGTTTGTATTATTGACGGGTTTAAGTTGTAATTAATGATAATTAATTATTATGGAACAAGTAGCTCTATTATTTATTATTATTATTATCCCACATTTATCTCGGTAGAAATGGTTAAACCTAGATGATATCGATGATATAAACATTAAATAATAACATTTTTTTATTATTATTGAGAGAATTGACTTAGCAACTACTCCATAATTTCTGTCTGTTTTATCTGGCAAGTAGTGCGCAGTAGCACGGACAATCCCAACAAATTTCTTGGAGGGCTCAAATATAAAATTCAAGTTCGATTAAAAATATATAATGTTAAATTTTATATAATATTTATAAATATGTATTTTTAAAATGATAAAAAACATAGAATATTTATCAAATTTAAAAATAATATTTTAATATATATATATATATATATATAAATGTATAAAAGTTGAAAAAGGTGTTGACCTTTTATCCAAACAAATAGTTTTATTAGGTCAAGATTTAATGCTTTTTATTTAAAATATAGTAGTTTAAATATCAAAATTAGGTTGTGACTATACCGAATAATTGATGTAATTAATAATAATTTTTTATTTTGTTGAAATTATATTAGTAATATATAGTTCAATTCTTTAAGTAATTAAAATTTCACAATTTAATTGGGACATAATCCATCTAATTTATGATTAATTTTTATAGTATTTGAACAAGTTTAGTCACTTAGGGAAATAGAGATTATCCATGGTTATCCAAAAATTTCTCACAAAGAAAGTTTTTGCACTGGTAAAGTCTCTACATGCTGATGCTACTTTTTGTTTCATATAATTGTATATAGTTTGATAAATAGCGTTTTGTCTTTAATCAAGTTGCGTCCACCTTTTTTCTTAATTAAAGTTAATTTACTTGACAGTGACTTAATTAGTCTTTATTAGAATTGCAGAAGTATATTAGATAAGATGATGTTGGTGGTGGCCAACTCATGAATTAGTAGTCTCCATTTCTCTTTTATAAGTGGAACTGCTCAGAGCCATAAATTTGGTAATGGTGTGTGTGGGTTTCTTTTTTCACTTTTATTTCTTTTAGAGGATACCACTTTCTTTTGTTCTAAATACTGAAATAGATCCAACCCACCCAATTCCAAAAATTCTTGGAAAGATTAATCAAAAGTGCAGGCTAGAAGGAAAATTTTCAAAAAATAGTTCATTTTATATAAGAAACAAACATTACTAAAAAAATTTATAAAATGGTAAACAGAAAAAAATACAACTAATATCAATACTCATTCCTTTTGTAAAACTGAAATCATTTTAAACTTTATTAATATTACAGAGTTAGTTTAACAACCATACTTTGAAAGTTCCTCGCATAAAAGAAAACTAATCGAGGCAAGTTACTTTAAGCAAAAAGAATTTAAGGCTTAGACCAGTTAAACTAATAAATAATTTGAGATAACTAATTTAAAAGGACTATAGTATAGATTCGGAGAACTTGCTTCCAAATATAGAAGCAAATACTCATCATAAAAAATTCTACAAAGCAAGTTTGGCTTCATATTTTTATCAACACATGCCAGGATACAAGAAACCACGTGAAAGTATCTTATTCAAAAGCAACGTTCCAAGTTATAATTATAAATTTCAGCTGAAAGTAAGGTAGATTGGCACTAATTAAAATCATTTCAAACACAAAGCAATTTCTTGGAATGGCTCCTCTTTGATGATGCATGTTGGGTGGTTGGGTGAAAACATCTTTAACTTTAAGCTTCTTCCTTTCAGATACAACTAATTAAGTATACAAGAGAGATAAAACTCTGTCTCCAAAAGATAGAATAAACTCAGAGCTTTTAAATTTAACGGTATATACTTTGCCTCCAAAAGGAATACCTATCATTTCCTTGTTTTGATTTTTTTTCTACTTGATCTTTTCAGTTGGAATCTGATAAGGGAGAGATGGAACAAAAGTAAGCTAAACTTAATCTCCATTCTATGACTTAATGCTTTTCATGATTAACTAATTTTTATAATCAAATAGTGGAAGCACAAGGAAGCAAGTAGCTTACCGTAATTGGTTGACAATAAAAGGAACGCACTACCAGGTAGCTAAAGTTTATATGATACGACCTTTGACTGGATGTGCACAGAAAAAGCAAAAGTTCACTTTTTTGTTGTGCCACTCATCACACTTGATAATTTTGAAGAACAAAGTTTCACAGTTTAGTTAGAAACAGATAGAAAGGATGTACAAAACAATAAATATTAAGATGTATTTAATAAATAAGTAATTGAAAGTTTACTAATCCACTCTACCCTACCAGATTCTTAAACATGACCCGTTCATAAAATGTTATTAAATTATTATTGACTTTGATAAAAGAAATAGACTTGACTTGAAGACTTGTTTTAATCTATCAGCTCGTCATTTTTTACTTCGATTGTCTTGTTCACATGACACAATATTACAAATGAAGAAGTTGACTTCAGTAAGGATTTGCTTAGATATATTGCTTAACTTCTGCCTTTGCCATCTCTAGAATCCACAGAGAAAAAAATTCTTTCTTTCACATGATCAAATTTCATAGTATATATATATATATACTCAAATATCTTATAAATTAATTATTATTAATGAATGATTTAATAATTTGTTAATATTAAGATTTTAATGATACACTGCATTTATTATCGAACTCATTCTTTCATACTGAATTTATTGTTCATTTTTTTTCCTGACTCATACACTAAGAGATAATTAAATGTTTCAACCCCTACTCTTCTGAGTATAGATATTCTATTATTGTATTAATTAATATAGCATTATGAAACCTAGTTCAAACATGATGAGAAAAGCATTCATCACACTTGCCACAAGGAAACAAGAGGAAATAAAGAGTATTACAACCTCAATACATAGACAATGATATACTTCCAATTTTATATGTATTTTTATTTTTATGAGTTCATGAATTATTTCCTGTAACCTTTGGTAAATCACAAGTTGGCGAACCTCTTGTTCCCTAAAGCAAGCAAGACATGTTTCTGTGTGGTAGACTACTCTATATGTTGGCATTGTTTGATGGCACCTAATCTTCTTGCAAACATGGACACCATTGGCCTTGAATCTCTCAATCCTGGGAAAGGTGTAAAGGAGTTGAACTTATGCTTTGCTGAGCAGTATTGACTTCCCTTATCATCCTTAAGGACAGTGAAATTCTCTTTAGTGATACAACATCTTTGTAAATTTTGAGCCTCCCTGAGAAGTTGGCCATCAGCAGATTGTTCTCTGGCCTCTTCAATCTTGCAGTTGTTCAGAGAAATGTGTTTATGGGATTGTGGAAGCATTGAGCATGACGTGGAATGGTCTTCAGAACCACCTCTATCGTTAAGGTGATAAAAAACTGTCAAGGGGGAAGTTGACTTTGGTAAAAAACGATTTATCCAGAGTCCTTCCACAGTTTCACTTTTATGACAGATGTCCCTTTTCTCATACAGTGAATACGACTCAACATTCTCATTGTTATTTCTGTTTAGTCCAGTTGAGGGTGAATGTAATGGTAGTAATGACATTCCTTCCTTCTCCTTAGTTAGCACCAGCTTGTAATAATTTTCATTCTCCAATGAGTTATTTTCCCAGTGTTCATGACTGTTGAGAGAACTTATTATAGGACTAGTCTGAGGCTGTATGGATGGAAAAGTATCACGTCTCCCTTCAGATACTTCAAGTTTATTTGATGCCAAATACTGTCTGTAAAGGCTACTGTTCTCTGCATAGAAGGTAATTGGTGCAGCATCTATTCCATGTACCTTATTTCCTAGTTCAAAATCTTTCGAAGCCTCTCCTACTTTAGATATTCCTGTTCCAACATTCTTAAATTTTGCACCAAGCATTGACTGAAAATTGGATCTGAAGCCTGCAGTCTTTGGCTTCGGATCTTGATTCCTGTTGCATGTGAAAAGTTTCTGATCAGGCTGTTGAAGATTGTGATTAGGATTTTCAAGGTTAAGAGCCAGAGACTTGTCCTCATATGGAGTTGATTGTGAGCATCGTTTCATCATGTTTGAAATCAAGTTCATGAATGAGCTATCCGGTTGAACATAGGATTTAGAACATGTAGTTTCTTGAATACGCTTTTTAAATTTTTTACTCCCAATTATCACTTGTTGAAAGTTGCTTCTCTTCTTACCAGCCAAAAGTAACCCAGAACTATGGCAACTTTCTACACTAAAATGGAAGTCATCCTCATTGACATTTGAATCTCCATCTGATAAGGACTTCTCCTTACCTTCATTTCTTGTCATATGAATCCTGTTATTACATGGAGAAGGCATGATTGGAGGGTTCTTACTGCATAGTATCATCGTTTCATTAACCTGGGATTTGATTTTGTTCTCATTGGATTCTGAAACAAGAACTACGCTTGTGGCCGCACAAGTTGCCTCACAGTTGAAAGTTTGTAAATCATTCTCTGCAGTTGATTCTGGTTTTGGTGAAGGGTTGATGCCAGAAGATATTAAATTTGTTCCGAGAGCAGCAGAACCATTATATTCGATTACATGCTCAACCCTAGTATATAATCCATCTTCTATTTCAACCACCTGGTTGACAACACCAGTTTCTATGCCTCCATTGCAATGTTTCCTTGAAGGATTTTCTTCCATGCTACATTTAAGTTCATCTGCTTGAAGTAGTAAATTACTAATTGGTTTTTCGTCAACCTGACCTGTAGGAAAATCATGATGCAGGCGATAATTTAGAGATGCACAAAAGAATGAACTTGCATTTCTCTTTAACAAAAAGTTTCAGCTTTAAACATAAAGGAAATGCATTAATTTTAGAACCTATGTTAAGAAAAAAAAAAAAAAAACTAAAAACTGCCAGAATGATGAAAATTATTTTCTATGATCCAGGAAAATTGATAACAGCACATGTACTGAGCAAGAGTAATAAAAGTTTCCTAAAATGGCTAAATTCTTGTCTTGTCAGTGCCGTAGAAGTTATGATAACAGCACGTACCTGAAATAGTAGATTTCTTTCCCTTCATCTCAGATATTACAGTTGTTCCAATGTTGGCTTGAGCACAAGTATTCTTCTCCCAATCATTCATTATATTCTCCTTCTGACCGTTTGGCAAATGAGGTGTTTCTATTGCAATGCTCATTTTCTCATTGTTATCACCGTATCCTGCCAGACCATTGTTCTGGGGGATTGAGCAAAAGTAGTTTACAGGAAAAAAGTGATAATAAGGAAACAAACAAATTGAGTAGTCCCAATTAATTAACCATTTAAATAATTACGATAACAATATTTTCCCCCCTTCATTAACGCTTACTTGAACTCAAAGATGTATGTAAATCCACCTTTACCTACATCTACAGTAACCATAGTAGATGCTACTTTTACCTGTACCATCATCATCGTCACATGTTTTATGGTCTGGAATGATGATAACTGAATCACTTTCTGGGTGCCTAGAGGGAGTATCTGCGGAGAAAACATCTTTCTTTGAGCATTTGACAGCGATAGGTTCTACAAAAACGTCATTTATTGGTTTATCCGTTGCAGAACTACCATCAGTAACGCTTTGGAGCAGAGCAAGAACCATACTAGTTTCAACATCCCCAAAAAGGGGGGCCTTTTTATTAGTAAAACTTGAATCAACACATTTGAGATTGAAACCTTTATCTGGAGACCAAACTATTTCAGATAGGGGGTCAGTGGCACAAAATGTCTTGTCTATTTTACAAGTTGCATTTGCACCTGCACCGGAGTCATTTTTCAAATTTTTCCAAATGCATGGATTAGAATAATTTTGAACGAGTTCAAAATCAGTCTTTGGTTTTATTTTCTTGCTTTCTGAACTCATCTTCACCATTCAGTAGATAGCAGAGGGCCTGCCATATCATAACAATTCAAGTCAGCCTTTTATGTAGTCATATGAATAAAAAGTCTCGGTATGAATGGCTGCACAACTAGATCCTTAACACTAAGTGTGCCATCAAATTACATGATTAAACTATAGGTTACTGTTTACATTTTGAATGATAGACTTTAATTAATGTCATTATCTCCACAGATTAAAGAATTCTAATATGAAAAGGTTTATGTTTTCTTATAGACTCTTTTAATATTAATATCTCTCTGTTAAACGGAATAGAATAGGTTATGTAAAAGTGAAAAAGTTTTTCTCCATCTATGTGACTTAAAATAAGTTAATAAAAAAAAATAAGAGAAGAAAATAATACATAATATTTTTAATACAGAAAATCTACTCAATATAAGAAAGAAAAATCATGAGACAAGGTCAATATAAAATTTTCACTATAAAAATAGGATTATAAAAAAATCTATTTTATGGAAATAATATCATTTTATACTATAGGATATGTAATTTTGATTGATGAATGGTTATACAATAGTAGTCCTTATTTTTATTTTAGAGTTCAATGGAAATTAGAATCTCACATTGGATAAAAATAAAAAATTTGAATAATATATAAATGAAAAAAATTCACAAATTATTCATCAATCAAATGTTTAAGGTTTGATAATGATGGAGAATACTATAGTACTCTCAAGGCTTATTGTCGAAGACATAAATCTCTCACCATCTCGATCTTTAAAGGGAAAGATTCTAGAGGAAGAATGATATGAGAAGAAGACTTCTTACAACTACTTGAAAGTATTCATATGTACAACATTCATCCATCTACCCAAAGATGGAAAATGAAACTAAATATTAAGAGTAAGGAGTATATATACTTGAATCTCTAAATGATGAATTAGAAAGTTGAAATAATATATAAATAAAAAAAACCTAAAATTTTAGATTAAAAGTTAAATTATATTCTTTTATATAATTATACTTATTATCTATTAATAGATATTTCTCTCATATTCTATTCATAATTAAAAAAAATCAAGAAATTATCAAAATTTAAAGTGAATTAATAATAAGATAAGTCTTATTTGAGTGTTTGAAACCCTCACACCGGCCCTTATCACTATTTGGAGACACACACAAAAATCACCACAAATAGTGAAAGAACCGTTTACATGGTTTAATACCTTTTGCTTACATCTTCGAATATATTTCAACAAATACTGATTCCTATAAAAAATAATGATTACAAGTTTTCAGGAGAAACTAGAAAAGTCGTCCTTGAATTGGCGTGTACCACTCTAGAAACTTGTGACTCCCTCTCAGAAGTTACAAGGAATGATAAAAATTCTCTCACTTACAAGAGAGTGAGAGACCCTTTCACATTTCTTCAGCTCACATCTCTTCTGGATGGATACACGATTCCCTTTTTTTAGGTTGGAGTGGTGTGGTTCTTCTCATTCGAAAGACTCTAGTGTGGTAAATGACTTATAAAGATTTCTAGGAAAAGCATATCTTCTTACAATTCCAATCATTACCTTCCTAAGAAATAATCATCACACATAGCAATAGCCGCAACCTTTCCCTTATTAATTTTTTCTATCTAAGAATTACTCCCTTAATGTTTGGAAATTTGTTGTTGATTAACATGCTGGATGAAATAAGTAGCAATATCTTAATTGTCATGTCCTGTCTCAAGATAAATCATCCCAAAAGTTCAAGCCATGAATAATCTTTATTTCAAACACGGACCTCCTAACGTAGCAGAAGATCCTATGATGGCAAAGGGTTAATTTAAAAGCTTAAGCTATACTAGGTGCAGGCCCATGAATTTCTCTACAACATACTTTGCCAAAATTTGACAACTACCTTCATGAAACTTTAAAACCGAAAACAACCACAAACTGCAGATAACATTCATAGTATAGAAGAAAAACTCAAGATTTTTCTGAAACCTTAATCCAGACATAAAACATGACTATCTTTCCTAGGACTGTGATGCTTGGAAGTTGGAACCACAAACAACAATTGCTTAAAAAACTTAAATGGTCATTGCCCACAATTATCCATCAACTACTTTTGCAAAATTTAATCCTCCCAAATAAAATATCATACAGTTGGCTCTTCCTACTATCAACTCGCGATGTTTTCACTCTTTAATATAATAAATTCCCATGTTTCTTCTCTTAAATTCAGCTTATCATGTATGTGAAGTGAACAACGTATTATCAGCACGATTTTATGTACTCTAACACATTGATTTGAGTCTACTAACTATTCATAATGTTAAAAATCCAGGCACAGCAAGACAAGTACAAACCTGTAGTCTTCTCTTCGTTATAGTTGGACATAAGAAATCAATAAGCTAAGGGAATAGAAGTAGATAATTAGATGTGATCAAGTTCAATACCTCAAGCTCATTAATTCAAAGTCAATTCTTGATGCATAGTAATTGCATATAAGACCAAATATTATAAACTTCTACTTATAACAAATGAACGTGATGCACACCCTACAATCACGGGAAAAGAAGCAATTTGAAAAAAAAAAATAGAAAAGATAACTTAAAAAAAAATAGAAATATTATATGTTTTGTATCATATAAAGTCTACCATAATATAATATGAAAAGAGCATCACATCTTGTACATATGAATCTACAATAGAATATAACAAGATAAAAGTTGAAGAAGGCATTAAGAAAACTAAGAAAGAATTGAAAGAAGAAGGTTACCTCTTGTAGATTATGAAACGGAAAAAGGAAAATTGGTTTGGTGTTGTGTCTGGGCTTTAGAGAAAGAGGAGAATCCACTTGAAGTTGCTAAACGTCCTGGTGTGGCATTAGCTGTCACATAAAGCTGTTCATGTGAGGTCTACGATCTGCCACGTAGAAACATGCCATTCCACTTACGCCCATGCATTATTCTACACTATGCTCTATACCTTCACCAACTTTCCATTATTTCCTTTTACCCTAAGACCTCGTTTTTTCCTACTTATCATAAGATCCTCAAATTTAGCTTTTTTATTCTACTTATCAATATTCACAGATATAATTTTATATAACTTGGATTTTTACTCTCCTTTTCAATATTTTATCTTTGAAAAAACATACTTTGCATACTATTTCCTACTCTAACCACAATATTCTCTATCAACCATTTCAAAGATACCATCTTTTCTTATTTGTGCCTCCAAATACAGGTCATTTACATACACTAATAATAATATATTTTACTAACTATTAATAAATTGTCTTATAGCTTAAAATAAAAAATAAAAAATATTATATTTTGGTATGTGATGGGTGTAAACAAAGATAAGTATATGTACATTGTCACTTTTTTAATTTGTTACTACAAATACAGATCATTTACATATCGCTCTAGATGAGAGGTTTAATAAAATGAAGCAATCCTGTCATCTTAATATTAAATTACAAATTTATATTAAATATCTCTATAAAAATATATTTTAATTCCTTTAGCCTCTTTATTTTACCTCTTCTCTTTCTTTTTTTAGTTTACATATTTTTTTCTGAAATATAATCAAAAAAAAAATTTTATACCTAAAATATTCTCTCTTTTTTTTTTACTTTTGATTCCTGTAATTTTTTATTTGATTATCCTTATTTAATTTTAATTTCATTAATATATATATATATTAGATTTATACTTTAAATTAATCTCTTTAAAAGAATGATAGAGAGTAAAAGTAAATGATAAAAAATATTAGAAGAGACATTTTATTTATTGCCTTTCACTTGTCTCCCGGAATGACACGTATGAGTATGTTATCGATTGTTTGTTATTTGCTATTAAAGTTAATATTATCCACCGTGAAAAGCAGAACAGGAACTGTTCTAGAAAAGAATAAAGCCATGTGAGTAATTCGGAGAAACCCACGTCAGCACAAGCTCATCGATAAATATTCAATAACACCTTAGTATTAAATTCAACTAAATTAGCGGTTAATTACTATCAAATAAATTCAACTACTTTTGAAAAACTGAATTAAACTATTTTATACTTTATTTCTAAAAAACTAAATTATTAAAAGAATTAATTAATTCATTATTCGAATTATTATAAAAAAAATCATTCATATAATTAATTATCCACTATTTGTTCAAGAAGTCACTATTTTTCATAAGTTTTTATATATTTTTTTATCAAAATAATTAAATTAAATTTGTAAAATTTAGTTGTTAAAAAAATTTCAATATTAGGAATACAGTTCAATAGATTGACAGTTATAATGCATATAAAAAATGGTAGTATTTTTTTTACTAACATGGAAATTTTAACTTTTTAAAAAAAATATATAGAATGTAGTTGACAAAACTAAAAAATTAATTTAATTTAGTTTACTTGAATTATTTTTTAGTTTAGTTTAATTTGAACAAATTATTATCCTAATTTAATTCAGTTCATTTCTTTTTAACATCCCTAATGGACTAAATTTATTTTAAAGGACGATTAAATTCAATTAAAAATACGAAGGTAAAAATCATATCTATATTGAGAGATGAAAAGTATAATTAAATAAAATAAATAAATAATTTATATATATATTATATATATTTTAATTTATATTGGTATAAGAGTTTTAAAATAAAAAATTATAAAATATAATTAGAAATAATATTATAAATATAATAAGATTAGATTTATAATATTTTATATATATTTATTTTATTTTATTTTTAATCAATATAAAATTTTTAATCTATATTTTTTATATTTTTTTAGAAGCTAATAGTCTTCTATCTAAACTCGGACTTCTATTCTTGTATAGGAGTTGGTTAAGATTAGTGTTTTTCTTTACCATTCGATTGAGCTATTGTTATTAGAAAACATGAAAGGAAACCAGGTTTCAGTGACTGAACAAATGGTATAGCAACAACAATAAGCATTTTAATGTTTTCCAATGTCATGTGAGTTAAACTTGTTTTTATTTTTTTAAGTTTATCTATTTTAATAATTTAAGAAAAAAAAATGACACCACTTTAATGTTTTTTACCTGTGTATTCGTAAATGACAATAGTAATATATGGTTGTGTTGTGAATGCTTGTGCGGCAAAAGTAGTGTGACAGCGATTGGCAACAAAATCTCTCTTTCACTCTTTTTAAGTTACCTTTTGAAAGTTCTTTCAGATGTTCTGTTGAATGCTTTATGTTAGTATGTTGCGAAGGGATGCCTAATATAATGGGCTTTATCGAGCATAGGGATCAACTTTATCTTTGCGTTTGTGATGACATACTCAATGTGTCTCTCTTCTCTTTTGACTCCTCTCCTCTCAATCCCAACTACACTTATTTGTGTGCCAATATTCTATCTAAAATCCCAAATATCATCTTATTTCCCTCATCATTGCACCCAGGGTAATGCCAAACTTTCACCAAATATCTACTATTTCATTTCCTTCTTTTTTCTTCCCATGAACATCATCCTTCTTTACTATAAATCCTTGTTGAATACCAGAATATACATTAAGAATAAACGTTATATATGATTATTCCAAAACTAGATTATGGCAATTAACATACTAATTAACTGTTTTATTGTATCTGTATTATTTTACGTCTTCAATTGACCACTGTCATCTGACTTGGTTTCACTGGGTACCATATAAGGTGATGTCATTGATAGTGCCTTACCCAAAGTCAATGAAACATTTATTTATAAAACTCATCATGGTTATACGAGGTATCTCTTCATTGAACATACTAATTATAGTAAAAAAAATCTGAGTTGCATCTCTGTGTCTGATTATTTATATGAAAATAAAAATAGCTGCATAATGCTGTTTCTCGCTGACAAAACACACACAAACAAGAATGTTACGCATATATGTCATTTTAGATCATTTTTATTTCACTATTTTAACACTCGTTACATTTTCTTTATTTGTTTTATTTTTTAAAACTAGAAAAATATGAAGATAGAGCAATACTTTAAATGTATAAATGATGTACTATACTGTTATTTCACTATTTGAGCTAATTTAATGCTATCCTCTTTAACAGATTTGTGAAGTATGACTGTATCAGCAAAGGTAGAATCAATAAATTCACGTGGGGTGAGGATTGTAGCATAGAAGGTTACGTTAGGGCTGAGAATAAGATCCAAGTTGAACGGACCCATTGGTATTATGAGGGTTTGATGAATCATGCATAGTAGTCTGACTCATATGGTATCATGAGGTTTTCATGCACAATCTCTGACCCACACGGCATTAAAAGTTAGGAATGGGCTAAGAGTAAGGCAATGGTTATGATGGCAGTCTTAAGCTTGAAAAAGACTAAAATTCAAAGCTTCACTTTGATGAGTTTGGTACTCTAAAAGAACTTCTACCCTACCCTTGCAACAAATAAAGTGAAAGGTCTAGATCTTATATTCTTTGCAACTCTCCACAAGCAAAGCCAATCGACAAAAATTCAACTTTAAAAAGATAAGCCTCAACTTTTTTTCCTATCTATTCCATTTTCCCTTTTCAGTCTTCATTTCACACCAACAACTCTGTTTTTCAACGAATTTGGTGAAAAGAACACAAGGGTCGGCAATCAGGGACCGTGTTTCACATACCAATTCCAAAAAAAACTTAATGATCAGTGTTCTGGTTTATTTAACCGCATTCTGATTTCCCCAATAAATAATATATATATATATATATTTAGAAGCAGATTGGAT
Source organism: Macrotyloma uniflorum (assembly GCA_016859785.1). Taxonomy (NCBI): domain Eukaryota; kingdom Viridiplantae; phylum Streptophyta; class Magnoliopsida; order Fabales; family Fabaceae; genus Macrotyloma; species Macrotyloma uniflorum. The sequence goes on along the minus strand of BDMB01000023.1, from coordinate 738,231 downwards.
ATTTTTAAGCATATAAGAACTATACATAAACAGAAGGACTATAATGACTATTTGAAACATAGAGCTTTCATGTTTGACCAAAGCAATTGCGTAATATGATGGACAAACATAATTTAAAGAGACAATTAAGACGAAATCAATCAAGTAATTTTAGAGTTATCCAGCAGATTATGTAATAATCCATGTCCTTCTTTCAGCAAATTTTAAGAAGGAAACCCATGAACTTTGATGAAAAAGATTAGAGAAAAGAGATTTGAACTTACACGTTACAGGCAATTGAATTCTGTGGGAGATGAAAAGAATGAATATTAAATGGTTAGTTGCAGGATCAATGGAAAAAGAATGAATTATATTGTTAGTAGGAAGATCATGGCAGATACTTTGAGCTAGGGGGAATGAAGCCTGGTCCGAGATCATTCTCATGGGTGATGGATGACCTTTTGCTTCAGAATGAATGGTCTCGAACCAGACACCATTCCCCTCAACTCCTTCATATGTCTCTGTGGAGAAAATGTGGGAGAGAAAGACTTGATTTGAGACAGAAGCAGTGAGGACTGTTTGATTTTTGTTTGGCCATGCATTGTTTTTCATGGGCCCTTATATACGTGAAGATGGGGAATGTGTGGGTCAGAAAACGGTGTGTCCCACAAGCCATGGCTCCCCCATCTTATCAAGCTTTTCACACAGATTTTAAGTGTGTATTATAAAATATTTCACCCTGGTTTTACTTCAAATAATCTATGAAAATACTATTACCTTCTTTGGGGAAGAGATTTTTACTTATTTCCTTCTGTTTAAATTTTTGTTCTTCTTTATCTACTTTTTTTCCCTCCCCTCTTCGTGAAGTGAGTGGAGTGTTCTAACAACCTAAATGATTGTTCACTTTCATAGTTATTATTAATTCCATCTGTATATTAGTGCCAAAGTTATACATCTGACGTAGATCTCAACTGTTAGTTTTGAAAATTCAAACATACTAATTATGTCTTGGAAAATGAAAAAGGAATTAAACAAGGTCCATTTTCCTTATTGTGATGGTAAATGGTTTCAAATCAATAAAGGTTAAGGTGGATTAGTGGTGCAAAAGTAAACAGATCTTTTAGCATCTGTTAAAGGCTTAGCAAAGTTCCCTTTAAGTCCTACCTGCCTTGCCAATCTCTTACCAAACAATACCGCCAAGTCCTATCACAGACGTGGCTAGCAATAACATAATCCTATTGGTTGGAAGACTTAATACCATCTACACAAGTCTTGCGGTTGCATTTGACATTAATAGGTCCGTCTAAGTTCAGATTATCTCAAACTTTTCCTAGTCAAAAACCTAGGTAAAATAATTATATGTACATTTTGTAAAACTATGACAGCAGGGTCTGTGCTCCACCATTGTTCTGATGGAGCCAGTTGTGTAGTGTATTCAATAGTGACCTTGGTTCTTTACATAACATTGCTTTCTTTTTATGCATTATTGTAAATATAAATAATAAGATGGAGTTTCTTGCTTACAGAATTGATGTTGTCAGAGTGACTTAAGCAGTGAGTAAAAGTGATAGAACACAAATTATTGTGTATCACGGTATTGAGATGGGTGTTTAAAGGGGTTCTCTTTTGCTTTCCACTTAGAAAAAGGGGCAAATGAAGAGTGAATAGGAGCTTTCATTGATAAATGACACTCCCAAATGGCGTCAATCCAATAGAAAGAAATACTGTTAGTGCTACTCCTATTTATATCTTAAGCAGAGGTAGTGGCAAGTTGATAGTGGGCAGTAAAATCGAACATGCAGAAAGTATTCTTGTATCTGATATTTGATATCAAATAGAAAGAAATTGAAAAGTGAGGGCAAAAAGTTTAGGTACCACGAGTATTGTATTTGATATGCACAAATACATAGTTTGCAATACTATATGGCCATTTTAATTTCTTGATATGTTTTCATCATATAATTCCATCAAGCTCTAAACATGCAGAAAGTATTCTTGTGGTCCTAGTGGGGCAAAAAGGAAACCAAATGCACCTAGGCAAAGTAAGTATCATCACATTCACACACACAAGCCCAAAATTGATTCGGGGTGAAGAGCATGTAACCGAGAGTTTGACCTAGTAGTCAAGCAGAACTAGAAGTTTTCCCTACGTTGACTACTAATGTTTAAACCATCACCTAGAGATTAGACAATGCCACACTTGCACCACCCAAAAACTGATCCAAAGAATGAAAGGAACGAAACAATTTGGAAGGAAACTTAGGAAAGTTGTGAACTAAGGGAATGTAATGATAGGACCAATCACTAGCATGGCCAAAGAAAAAAAATGAATAAAATATTAGCAGCATGCAGCAGTTTCATTTAGACTGAAAAATGAAAAATAGGATGGTGTTTGTCCTCTTCGAAGTGTGTGAGAAGTGGGACAGTTAATTGGAGAATAACAAACAATAAAAACAGGGAGAAGGAAACAAGTTGAATAACTGATGATGCGGGGGAAGATGGATGGAAATAAAACTCACATGCAAAAAGTAATACTGAAAGGACGATAGCAACATGTCATAGAACTTCAGAAGGACAATGGCCCCTCTAGCCCCAACACCATCAAATTCCTTAATTCTTGTTCACATTTCATAGCTTAAGATTATAGTTTCCATGTGCATTTTAAGTTAACACTCGCGACCTATAAATATCATGCTAATAACTCTTTGTTATGAAAGAAGGGTCATTCTTTCAGTTCTTTCACTCTCTCACCCGTCCTTTTCTTGTAGATATCCGATATTATGCGGACTCATCATTTTAGAGTGGACAATCAGTCAGAAGATCTAATTCTCTATGCACACACCCACTCTCAGATCTAACACAACACTATACAGATATATGGAATAAAAGAAACTTCCCCATACTTCATGAGCTAATATCAGAACCATTTTTTCATTATTATATTTTATGTGTTTTTTTCTACACCAGAGGATTTATATGTGTCGGTGAAAAAAATAAATTCCATTCAGAGACTTGTTCCATACAACAATCAGCATTCCTAACTAGAGTGGTGTATTTTTATTCCCTTCAATGGTATTTGACTATTCTTTTTTCTAACACTTTATTTTATTCTAAAGTAACAAAACCACCTTTTAATCACTCAAGACTTCTCAATAATTTAGTCATATAGTGAAGTATTGAAATGATATCATCATATCATGATATTCTTAGACATGGAAGATTGATATCTTAATATTTTAATACGAATTTCAAATAATATGCCGTGATATGTTTAACTTAAATATCACACCCCAGAATACACAGGTTAGGTTAATGTTAAATACAGTTACTGAAACTCAATTTAGCATTCCATATTTTTTAATTTAAACCTCTTAAGTATCACCTTTTTCAATATTTATATATTACAATATTGTATTAGTTTTCTATTAAATATATTACAATGAAATGGATGTAACTATGCAAAGACTAATGGCCGGAGGAATGTGTCTCAGGTCTCAAGTCTCAGAATATAATAGCAGAAAACTAAAATTTGTTATAAGTTAATTTGTAGAATTAGCAGTGTTTAGTAAAATAGATTTTTAATTTTACTGTAAAATTATATAAAAGGACATAATTATATATTTTATATACGAATTCTATCTTTTTATGAACAAAAATATTTTTTTAGTAATGAATTCTTATAGTTTTTATTTATAGATCAAATATTTTATTAAAGACAAAATAAATAGTGCAAATAATACAATAATTAAATAAAAAAGTATAATAATTAAAATAAATAAATAATAAAGCAGTACAAAATAACTCGATGCATGTCATACTAATTAAAAGTAAATATTTAGGATTTTAGGGTGGTGGTGAGCACTAGTATCGTGTAGGTGTGGATAGTAAAGTGGCAACTTAGAGAGAGATATGAACGGTGAGAGTAATTTAAAATATATATATATATATATATATATATATATTGTAGGAAACAAAACGTTAAATTAAGACTGTATGTTTTTAAACATAATCATATATAGGATATGCACGAAAAGGTTAAAATTTTGTTGTTTGTTATAGAGACATTCTCTTGTCACGCGTTATTAGACATTGACATTTAGATTTAGCTCCGAATAACTTTTATACCAATTATTACATGCACAAACAACGAATTGATCCGAACTGAATCATTACTCCATGCTTCTAAAACTCTACAAGTAGAGCCTCCATTTTAGTTCGTGTAGATAATTCCGTACTTAGAGATGGCAATATGATCTAATGCAGACAGCAAGTTAGCCAACAAAAAATATCTTAGATTCAATTCAAATTATTAAAATATGTTCAAAGCTTTATCAGACCAGGGAAATAAAATTTCGTGATTAATTCATACTCAAAACTTAATTTAAATTCTCTGTTTTACCACTTCTACTCATTCAGTATACAATACTTGTACCCATATGAAACACAAATCTGGTTTGACAACTAAAAAGTTTTTCTTGATCAGAAAATCCTACAACGAAACAAGTTTTAGCATATGCTTCCACAAACTAAACTACATTTATATGCAAGCGGTATCCCTTAGACCAGAAGTGTAATGGGGTATGTTTTGTTCAAAAGGGTTTCTCTTTTGCCGTGCAAAAACAACACCATATAAGCAAGAGACATAATACTTTTATTTCTGTTTTCCAATGTAACTACTAGACATTAATGCCCCACCTAAAGGCAGCAAGCATTAGGGCCCTTCAGCCTAGCTACACATTATTCCTCTGGCATATGGCCACAGTACGCAAATGTCAGTTTTGCCACTGAAAGAAAGGAAATGATCATCTAAACAGATAATCATCTTAATTTAAACAAGGTTCCTTCATGTTGCAGGTAATCTCCATATACTCCCATAAAGTTGGAGGTTAAAATCATAGCTATGGCACTATCTTATCTTTCACATATTACTACTAAAACCCCACACAGGTTTGCTAATGAGAGAAAAAGTATCAAAAGAAATTTAAAAGATGAAGCATAATTACTGTTACTCGAACAGCTTATTTAATGATGACTTCAAACAATCTGATCCTGGACTTCAGGCAGACAAACAAATGCTGAAATTGCTCTTATGAGCAACAGGATTTAATTTTACAAATAATTTGAAATAAATTACAAATAAACATTTTCACTACTTACACAATGCACACAGCAGCAAGTGCTTATAAATTAAAGGAAAAACAAACTGAACATGCTTGTTGGGAGAAACAAGATCACAGTCTCCAGATATATATAAATTAGAAAACTGAGAAACTAATCTCACTGAAAACATAACTGGCTGCCAATCTCCAAGTCTGCTTGTCCAGTTACATTGCTCATATTAATTTCTTCAATAAGATTGGTCTTGTTTTTTAGGTCAGACAGGCCATTCACACCATTCTTAGCATCATAGTTGTTGGTCTTCAGTGTGTGATGCTTTCTCCCGATACCAACTCCTTTCTCCTTGACCCTTTCAGATAAATTAACTGCACCATTGTTGCTCTTTCGCCTGCCCAACTTTGGAGATTTTGCTCGTGTGGCTGGTAGCTGACCCAGATATAATACTCAACTTTTGTCAAGCACAGAAGTTGAAAATCTGTCTATATAACTAGATCTTTCACAATTATAATGAACAGTTTTTCAGTTACTGTTGAAATTTGGTTTTAGAGCTTAACATGAACATACATTGTTTTTTTTTTAACTGAACCCCATACATATATTATTACAAGTAAAAGAACATTACATACCTTCTTCAATTCAACCTTAGGAGGAGGCCCCTCATGGTAAAAGCTTGGCATAGGGCTCGCTTTAAAAGTTAAACTCTTCCTTAGCTGCTTGATAGCTTCCTCCATCTCTTCCTTAAATGTTTAAAAATTGATGAAGGAATTGGAGTGAGAAAACAAACTGTGCTTAAGAAAGAAGTAACAGATGGCAATGTATTTCCTAGTTTTGAATATACTGGAGAAAGTGTTGCACCTTGGTCCTTGCTTCACTTTGATTCTTCTCAGCTTCCATTGCTTGGTGCTTTTCCTCCAATTTTGAATAAAACTACGGAAGGGACCATGCACAAATCAATTTGAGGTAGGAAAACTTATCCACACAAAGTTAACTAATATACAGGTTGTTACCTCCTTCCTTTTCTCTGCACGTTCAGTGGACCGAAACACAGGAGCAGAAGCAACAGTTGCCCTGGATTTGATTGACGGCACAGAAGTTCCAGTTCTTTACATGGTCAAGGAGTAATAGCAATTTCAAATTCTAAAAGGAAGTAGAACAATTGCCAAAATAAGAAAAACATGACGTGAGTATTTGACACTTTTTAACTACAACGTTTTTAAGAGGATACATTGAAGCTACGGAGCAAGCATCATCCTCATCAGGATGCTTCTTGTTATCAGGTTCCAATGGCTTTCTTGAAACTAAAGGAGATTTCAACTGCAAGGTGAAAGCAGAGAAAACAAAAGCTTCAAGACTAACTGTGAATAAATAGCAATAAGACAAAATTAACCATAAACAGTTTAGCAATGACTTAGTCAAATCAAATTTAATTTCATTTAATTGCAATATTTCAACAGTCCTTATAAGATAGCTAGTTTACCAATCTGAAGAACCTCTTCATCAATAGAAGGGTTTATTTTTAAAACCTTCCAGAAATATAAAGGCATCAGAATAATTAAAGTAGGAAACAGATTTAACATCAGCATATACCTGATTCTGTTTAAACATATTGGGAGATAGCACGCTTTTTTTATTTAAAGATTTTCTCTCATTACAGCCCTTGTTGTCTTCTTCAAAAGCAGGACGAGTTCCAACCGAAGCACGCTTCTCAGTTGCTAAGGAAAACGGCTGTGGAACCGTGGGCTTGATTTGGGCATTGCCTGTACACCTACTTTGAAGATTTCCAGCAGGAGGTCTTGATCCATTCTTTGCAGTATCTCGTGGCTTGTGTTTACCCCTTGTTTTGTGGGATTTAAAACTTTTCTCACTGAGGACACCCTCAGAATCTGAGGTTAACTTCTCCTCACATTTTTTAACATTAATGACATCAGAGACCTTAACAGAAACTTCTGTGGTACATTCCTTCACCTCATACTCTTTTGCACTCTCCTCTGAACTATGATGCTCAGTAGTCTCGTTGATTTGTTCATAAGACTCGGTAATATTGTGATGATCACCTCCAGCTTCGTGACCTGAATCATGGGAAATGCCATCCGAATAGACTACGACATGATCTGGTTCTTTGATGATACAAATATCTGTATCTTCTATTCCCATTGCACTATAACAAAGAAATGTCAGAATAAATAAATTGAATTGATTGAAATGTCACAAATCATCAGGATAGTTTGTTTTACAGTTATGTGTTACTATTGACATACATAACAGAAAAATCAGTACATATATGATTGTGAAGGGTGAAGTTGGGATGAACTTATTCAGTGGTGGCCCTGAGAATGGTCAAGGTGGTTGACCGCCCAGGACCCCAATTTTGGGAGAGCACCACAAAAACAAGTCTATTGAAGAATCTTTTACGATATCTTATTTTTATATATTCCTGATCAAGAAATTGGCTCACTTAATGAAAATTCGAGCAATATAACACATGAGAATATTTTTGTATTTTAGTTTAGTATTGAAAGACTTAAATCATTCTCTAATAAAGACTTGAAATTACATTACAAACATCTACATACTTTTCTAAAAAATGACAATTCTTATGATCTTGATGGTGAAATTTTGTTTGAAGAATTAAAGTCATTAAAAAGATTTTAACAATTGAATCAAAATCAAGTTTTATGATATTGAATTCTTTGAAGACATTTAGTTGTTTCCCTAATGCATGTATAGCTTATAGAAAAATATTAACTATTCCTATTACTGTTGCATCAGCCAAAATAAGTTTTTCGAAATTAAGATTGTAAATCTTATTTGCAATCTACTATGTCACAAAATAGATTAAATAGTCTTGCTCTAATTTCTATTGATTTTAAGAAAAAAATCTTGATCATGAAAGAATTATTGATGATTTTGCAACAAAAAATACTAGAAAAACAATATTTAAATGATAGAAGGGCATTGTTTTATCAGTTTGTGCAGGGCACCAAAAGTCTCAGGGTAGCCCTGTACCTATTTTTGGGTAGAAAGATAAGAAAATGAAGCCAAAAAAAGTTTGCACTTAACCCTTTAAGAATAACCTCTCTCTAAAAAAAACAACTTACTTATATACTGGCAACTTTAAGGTTGAAAATTGAAATAGACGTTATAGAATGCTTCTGAAAGGATACAGTTTGAATAATAATTACTTGTTATCAGAATTTCACTTGAATGATTCAACAAAATAGTACTGTATGAAATTGCAATGATGGTACTCTATATTATATAAATTTCTTCCACTGAGCCAAAACTCAAGAGTCTAAAAGAAGAACTGGCGTTAACAGTTGTGAGAAAAAAAAGAAAGAAAATCTAGATTAAAAAAGTCTTGTAAGGAAAATGATATTCTAAAAGTTTCTTCATGAAATCTACAATTATACATTTCTCTTAATTTGTACCTATAGTTCGGAGAATTATCTAGGTGCTATGGTTGAAACTGCTGTTCTCACCTGGAAACATTCATTACAACTATTCCAGCTTCACTGATCATACTATCTTCTCCTCACTACAACCACAGTTGTTTCTGACACTCACAATATAAACACTGTTACAACTAACATGCCTAAATGTACTTATAAATTTAATATACCCAAGTCAAGATGAGAATATTCTCTAAAATCAATAATCGTTGTGTTCAACCAAAAAGGTGAAACCAAGGGGCAAAAGATTATTTAAAAACTAAAACTAATGAGCATGACAAGTTTTTTTCTATGAAAGTTATTAAAGATAAATCATATGGAATAGAATCAATTGTTTACCTAATTCCAGGCTTAAAAGCACTCAAGAAAAACTAAAACATGTAAAAGGAAAGCAATCAAATTGGTTGGTGGGTGTCTCCAATCAATTAAGACTCTAATAATACAAAAATCAAGAACTCAACTACATAAAATAACAAGACATCATATCTGCAAGAAGAAAGATGGGTGTTAAGCAAGGAGAATAAGAATAGTCCGGAATAATTTTTTTAAAGCATAATCAAGAAGATCATCCCAAGGAAAATACATTGAATTTTCTCAAGCTCCAAAATGAAGAGAATATCTTACATAAATGGTGTTCACCGACACATTCAATATAAACATAAATCACACGTGAAGAGCGTCTATAGTATATATGTTAAGTTACAACAAAAACGGTAAGTTTAAATCTCGAATGGATACATTATTTTTCCAAAACTGGATCAACACATGCAAAAGCTATAGGTACAGAATGCTTCGCAAGAAAAGAACCAAAAACAGAAGAAAAAAAAAGGGGGGAAAAAATCAAACTTTTAATTATCTATACTTTGCAATAGAAAAACAATAAAGAAAAAGCGAATTTCATGTAAACAGAGTTGCCTTCTTCTTCCTCAGCCCCATTAGACATTTTCTGAACAAGTAACCAAACCTTCACTTAAATTATTTTCCTATAAACCAAACAGAACTAATTACAAAAAATCAACCCAAAGGGTCAATAACCCAGAAAGTTATAATAGCAATAATTGAACAGCCCATTAAATTAGGCAATAAAAAAAAGACACAGAAACAAGGATTAGGAAGGATCTCAGAAAGAAAGAATGTGCATTTTGATGCATAGGAATGGAAAAGGAGTGGAGAATGACTCACATTCTGAGTTGGATCTGGAAAGAAATAATGCAACTATGTTGGTGAGTTGTGTTTTGAGTTTGAGTTTATGCCTTTGAGTTTTGTCCTGTTCTATGTTGTGTTGTCGCGCGTTTATATCAGCCTCGTCGGTCAGACGCCGTTTCTTGACGGCGTTAAATTTCGCCTTTCCAATTTGAATTTGGATTCATCCACTTTTGTTGTACTGAACAATTGTAAATAATTGTTTTCTTAAACCGCTGGATAAAATTATAAAACGAACCCTTCAATTGAAAATTGAATTATTCTACCAAATACTTTTTGTCTTCACTTCTATTTTTCTTTATAATAATTGATAGTGCAATGTTTAATCAAATAGACAAATACCCTCTCGTTTTTGTCTTTACAATTCGATATTTGTGTCCAGATACATGATTGCATGCTTTGGGTCTTTTCTTTTTCTCTTTCTTTACAACAAAACTTGATAATTGATCTACTTTTGCATATTTCTTTTCGAATTAGTCATGTAAATTAGAGAATGTTTCACTTAAATTTGAATTTAAATGAACATTATTTTGAAAAATTGAGTTTGAAAAAAGTAATTTTTCATTTCCTTTTTCCTATTTCAAATTGAATTTCAAGATAAAACTAAAGTAAGATTCTATATAAAATTAAACCTACTTGATTGTATTGATTCAATATAAAAAATATACTTTTTAAGTGAACGTTAAACCAAACACACCCTTGTTGGGTTTATTACTAAAATCAAGATTAGGAGTATAGATAGAGTATAAATCAAACAATAATTTGGGAAGTTCAAACACACGTTTCACAGGTGTATATATACAATTCTTCCATAATCAATACAGATTTGATATCCTGCTGGGACCCTCGTAAATAAAAACATAAATTTCTACTATAATTTTTTTAAAAAAATAAAAATTGGTTAAATTTCATATAAACAACCATGCACAACTCATATAGGATTGCATAATAATATCTATCTATAATAGTGTCAAGGATCTGATTCCCTTCAATGATATTACAAATTTTTATCCATTACTAAATCAGTATATTCTTCTAATGATGTCATGAATCCTACAGAATCCCCACTATAAGAAGAGTTCTATTTAGTCATCACTTGCACTTACTTAAGGATTGATCTCACAGTTAAATATGTAGATATATCATTTTAAAGAAAAAGTAATGACATTTTCATTTCATTTTTAATACTAAATATGGAAGATATATGTATGTATAACATAAAATTACCTAATATAAAAACACAAATTCAGGATATTCTTGAGCATGTCATAAACAAGTGACACAGTTCCAGTTAAAAAGTGTTCGACTACAGTTATTTAAAAAAAAAAAAAAATACTGCATCAATATACTCTATTGTTGAAAAATATTTTATCAAAATGTTTATAAATCAAAATTAAATATAAATAATTCTAAGAATTTGAGTGTCTAACTCAACTCCAATAATTTAAGAGATGAAAGTGGTGTATCACTTATGTACACTTATTAGTCAAAGTACTATTATGTGTAAGATTTTCAACACATGCTGTTGTGCTAAAGTTTGGAATATTCAAATGTGAAATTCAAAGGACTAAACATTTATAGTTGTGGTTCGATTTCTATCTTAGAATTGATATTTAAATCAACTCAATTCCAAGAATTAGTTTAAAGAGAGAGAATTATCTCTCTTTATGTACACTTTTTAATCAGGTTTCTATTAATTCAATGTGGAATCTCCATCATAAATAAATGGGAGTAGTTATAATCTGGTTCATGATATAAAATACTAATTAATTTTGTCATTTTCGTTGTATATTGATACATACTTATGCAAGTTATAATAATATTGATATTCAATGAACAAAAGTGTCTCCCTCAATCCAGCTAATTAGGCTTACCTCTTTTAATGTATGAGTTAAAGGTCTAAACCTTTTTCATGTGACAGTTTTAGCTGAATTAGCATATCTTATGACTCATTAAGGGTAACCAGTGAGGATCACTAAATCATGATGGTAATATCTTTGCAGAAAAGCAATTAGAGAAAAGACACCCCATCTAATGCATTGCTTAGACCCTATCCATGACTGTTCCTGCTTAACCCCTCGAAAAATGCCCAACACCCTCCCATCATTTATTAATTCATTCAAAGCCCAGCACACGTCCACACTAACGTCAAACAAATTAGTGTGGGTTTGAAGTTTTGAACTTGAAGACGTTACTCTTTGAATTTGAGTTCAAGTAGAGTTCTTGAATTTTGTCCCTGGTCATAACAATGTAATTATTTTAATAACTAGAGCACACAACGGACCCAAAATTTGAATTTCATGGATGTGGTTTTTTCAAACAAAAGCTTGAAGCTTCGATCAAAGCAATGCATGAAAAGGAGTAAAACTTTCCTGGGAAGTGCATGTTTGTCGTGAAGTATAGAGGGTTGGACAAGACTGTATGTCCTGTCCCAGCAACTGTTCGGTTAGCATTGTTTTTCATAACAGCTATCTGGGAAAGTGCGTGCATTAAATTCTCCAAATATCAATAATGCAATTTACATACTGCTCTATCAAATAGAAAATGATGCACACTGAAAATTCAACCAATTTTAGTTTAAATAATAGCTACTTCGTTTTATAAGAAAAAGATTGCATTGATTTTTCGTTTAGCCAGAAATTTAACATAAAGAAATATAATGAGCAAAGGTACATTTCAGCATTCGTAATTAGTGCTTTAAAATTGCTTTACCGTAATTTGCCTTGACAAAAGTCATTATTATTATACACTAACAGTAGTATATTATGAATATATATATATACACGCAGGCTACATTAAAAAAAATGGTTTATTGGTCAAATAAATAACAAGCTAAGTACAAAATAGTAGGAACAAAACTACCCCACTTCAAGATTGAATGTGAATTTGAATCATGATTTGAGAGTCAAGATTAAGCCGTTTGTTCTTTTGAATCTCTTCATTGTTTAAGCAATAAACAAACATAAGAGCAAAACTACCCATTCGAAGCATGCCAACGAAAATCTTCATCCTAAATTTAGTAACTTCATTCTTCTTGAGGAAGATCTTACAACCCACAATATCATTTTCTAACTCAACGGATCCATGAAGGGCCATTCCAACTACCTAACTAAAATATATGTATTTTCCCACTTATTTTCTAATCACTTTTATTTATTGAATCCAGCTGTTTCAACTATTGTAATCATAGGTGGGATTTTAAAGGCAATGTGGACAATTGAGAAAAGTAAGATGTCTTTTGTCTCCCTACAAAGTGGTCCTACTATTTAAGATTTAAAAAAAGACTATTCTGATTGGGGTATATGCAAATGGTTTCTCCAATATCAGTAGTTCCTTTGTCTTCGAGTAGTTTGATGAAGTAAAATTCACTTCTGTGAGTCCTTCCACAGGCAGGCAATTATCATTTTACTCCAGTAAAAAGTGTTTCTCATAAATCCACTTTTCATATTGAATGGTTCAACCCTTCATTTTGATAGACTAAAAGGGGGTATTATATCAAAGTTTTAAATTATTTAATCAGTAGGCTGTAACAGTCTAACAGAAATAAATTACACGTTTTTGTTCTACAATGATAGTTCATACGAACTCACTACAGAAGAAGTTACTGACTAGACAATTTGGCTAGGGTGAGCGCCAATACTTTTACACCATTTGACAAATCTTGAATGGTGGCAAACTCTTCAGGCTTATGGCTGTACCCTGCAAAAGCAAGAACAAGAATATTGACAAATTATTTTCTTCATGAACCTCTTTGAAAAAAAAAACATTTTTTTCATGTTGGAAACTGGAAGGCACATCCTTATGCATGTGAATGTATAGCAACAAGGTTGGGTGGGGAAGGGTCTCGTCCTCACTGACCCCAAACCTGTATAAACTCAATTGTATGATTTTAATTTTCTATATAGTTTAACTATTAACAAGATAATGTCAAGTTTGAGTTTGAGACGAAATCTGTATCTTCAAATTCACTTGGCACCCTCCATTTACACGTTGGGAAAACCCAACCCTGACCCGGTCAAATTCGGTTTTCTAGTCAACGTTTGGGTGTGGTAGGATGGGCATCAAAGCCTATGAAGACGAGTGCTTTTGCCATGTCTAATTTAACAAGGAAAAACTATATGCAATGTTTCTCTACTCTAAGTTCATTCATTAGATGTTTATGTACACAAGATTAGAGCCCTACTTTCCAATCACTATTGGCGCTTTAAAAAAATTGTAAAAGGAGAACAAACTACATTTTGTTCCCTTTCTTTAAGATATTGATTGCAGAAAAATGCTGAAAGTGCAAGTGGTTCACAAACAATGTAAATACCTTTGTAACATGGAATGAAAATCATGCCCATCGGAGACAACCTGCAATTAAATAATGTACAAGCATGAGCAGCAGATATTTAATTCATATGATAGCAAACCACATGGTTTCTTGTAACATAATATAATTAAATTAAATTATGCCAATGGAAGTCTGTTCAGCTACAGTCAGAACGTTTGCAAGCATTAAAATTATAGGTATACATGGAAAAAGGATGAAAAGAGAGACAGGAGGCTCTCAATAATAGATTCTTCTGATTGTATGATATTATATTAGATTAGATAGATATAATAAGCATTAAACAAGAAAAAAAGACTAAGCACCAAGTTATATTAATAATTAGATACCAGTGTAATGCTACTACTAGTACTAGCACAAAAACATCCTAACAAGTCCAAAAACATGACAAGACTCCAAACGTAATAAGAATCCCAATATTCTATAAAATTAAAATATATACAGGTTATATGCAAGTCAAAATTGTTAGAAAATGTTTTGTGGGTCCAAAAAACTTATTCAATCCATAGACCAGCATGCTGAAAACACAACTTTCTTATCCTTATTTTTAATCTCCACCCATTTGGTTGCCATTCTGATTTCTTTATGGAAGGTTTAGTCCTTGTATAAAGAGAGAGAAGTCAAATAGTGCATTATCCCCCACATCATGCAAATCATAGAACCTTTAATGAACATTTTTCTTAGTTAGATCCTATATCATTTTAACATTTGAAAAATTTAAGAATGGATGTTTTTGGGAACTTCATACAGAAATAATATCTGCTCAAGTAAAACCAACTGTCATCTCTCTGTCTCCAGCATTACCTTGCCATAAACAATGAATCATGATAGGCTCTACTGATCATCAACTTGCTAGTCAAGTTTAGTTCTCTTGTTGCAGTTTCTACTGCGTTGATGACTGCTTCATCAGAAAGGGCTGGTGGATCTTGATTGATCACAAGAAAGTCAGAGAGCTTGACACCTCGTGTTTTGGTTATTTTAATTGCTGATTGATGAATTTTCTCAACCACTTGGTTTCTTCTTTCCTCGTCAATATCTCTTGTGTCTGTAACAACGCAGAAAAATTACAATCTAAATATTTGTATAAACAAATATATAAACTAGTAACTGAAACTATCCATAGGTAGAGAAAGAAAAAGCAAAAAATTCTCTGTAACAAGCATAAAGAAACAACTATTGTATGATAAAACCAGTTGTAATTCAACATTGTAAGAATGCCTGGTACAACTGCAGGTGTCCTATAAATACACATACCAATTTCTAGGTGAGATTTGCTAGGGATGCTGTTGATTGCTCCAGGATGCAGTTCCAGGATACCTTGTAAAATAAAAGAGGTTAGTTTAAATGAAAGTCACAGACTAACCAAGGTATTTCAATAGTAACTTACCAACAGTGCCAACGGTATCAATTGACCCAGAATCCAACACATGCTTCTCCACAGCCAGGGCTAATTCAGAAGCAGCAAGACCAGCATCATTTCTGCTCAAAAGGATATATACAGTATAATTAAAACATTAAAGTTTGTCGACTAAGAAGTTTCAATTTCAAAAGGGATCAAAATGGTGTGGACTAGAAAATGTAATGGATTCAAAAGATAGAATGCTATTATTTGTTCACTCAAAATCATGGAAAGATATTGAATATCATAAAAAAATAAAAAATAAAAAAATTGAAAAAATCTGAAAACTCTAGAAAGAAGGTATCTGTATCTTCAGTTCAAGTTACCACAATACTAGAAAAGGATAAGGGTGTAATGCAGAAAAATAATATCTGTTTTAGGATGGCAGCCACCTATTAGGCATGAGAACCGCGCCTGCATGGCCACCATTGCCTTCAAATTCAACCTTTAGACTTGCTGGAGCTGCAATGGCAGTAACTATGCCTATAGATATACCTGGGTCAAGAAACAGATTTCATATGATCATTGAAGTTATGGCTATATCAAAGGTTATGTTAGCTCCAAGATGTGTACCTTCATCTTCCAGAATAGGTCCTTGTTCTATATGCAGTTCTACAAAAGCAGAATATGTTCCTTTGTTTAAAAATACACTGGATAAGTCGTCTTCATTTTTCCCATAGCCAGCAGATCTTGCAGCATCTAGGAAGGATATGTTTTGAATATCAGTTGTTGTCTTCAGAGCATTTGCAAGATCCTCACTCCCCGCCAATAAGCGGCTGCACAAAGGTAACAAATGATGAAACTTGAAGTATAATACGGAATGTAGCTTGGTTATCAAAATTGAGGAGGCAACATGAGAGGATAAAAGCAAATTAAGGATTTGTTGACAAAAATAGCACCAAATAGGAATCCCATTCTAAGACAGTTTATAAATGCAGTTTCTCACCTTCCCAAACAACCTATTCCAAAGCGTGTTGGCTCTTCTGATGTGAATGATATGACTTCCAATGGTCTTTTAGGTTTAAAACCAGACCTGTGAAGGTTTACAATCAATATAAACATCACTACTCCATACAGAAGTGGAGAATGATTGTACATTGTAACTCTCATCTTGGGAATTTGGATCTTTCATGCATATAAGAAATTAAAGGAATTATTTACCTGTGGAACATCTAATTTCTCTCTAGTTGTAAAAGTTGATATTTCGGTATTTGTCAGAGCATAACAAACAAAAAACTTGTTCTGTTTTTATAAAATGGTTTAGAGCCATAATATGCTAATTAGCATCAAGTCACCCACAACATAAATAATCCATTGATACTGTTCAGGTCAAGTATCAACTCATCACACTACAGAAATACTGGAACTATATAAAGATTGTAGTAATTTATTGAATAGAAAATATAAGTTAGTTTTGTCTCTAAAGCCACAATGTTTGAACTTTGAAATTATTGTACTGAAAGAGATGATTGTCTTTATTTGAAATAACTTCTGCAGAAGCCAATATAATACACCAGGATAGTGAAAATACATCAGGAATTCAAGGTGCTGAAACTTCCAAACCTGATCACTTTAATTCAGAAGATAGACAGCAATTAAACATTTTTGTATTATGAACATTCAATTAAGTCCTACATCAGCAATAATAAGGAAAAAAAAAAAAAAACCTTTTTAGGACTCTGATGGATTCAATAGCGCCTAAAACACCAACAACTCCATCATATTTGCCAGAGTAAGGTATGGCATCAATGTGGGAACCTGTTGCAACTGCTGCAATCTCAGGTTCAAGGCCATCCCTGCATAAAGCAAGTAAAAGATAATGCAGTGAGTGTAATAAGTAAGTTACAGGCATACCGCCACTAAGATATAGAAGGTTATGTAGTTAACATGAGATTGATGACCCAGTCAAATATAACAGAAAATTATAAATATAAATATTAAGATAGATGTTATTTTTATTTTGAAAGCTTTGGAGTAACAATTAGACACTCACCACCGTCCAAATATATTACCAACAGCATCCTCTCTCACAGATAGGCCGGCTTGTTCCATCTGGGTTTTTACATACCTAAAAATAAAAGACTATAAAATCTATAAAGGCAGACTTTGGTCAAGGACATATCTTTATAAGATTGAATAGTTTATTCATAAGTAAACATTAGAAGAAGAAAAAAGACAAAACTTGCACCTCCTTTCTGCACCAATATAAATTTAACTCTACATATTTGCAGTGTATATCAACACTGTTCTTTTACACAATATCACAACCAAAATATACAGCCCAAACACGATAATAAGAAAATACGGAACTTGATCTACATACCTGCGACCGAGAACATCCTTGTCAGTAAACAGGACCCTAGTAACTGATGGAGCAGGTGAGTCAGAAAATGCTGCAAGCTCATCAATCTAAGAACAAGACACAGTTAAAAAGATTATAAACAATCATCACAGCCCAAAAACAATACCCCAATTGGATGAGTAGAGTATTACCTGGTTCTGCAGAGCCTGAGCATCAACATAGAGTGAAGTGAGTTGTAAAGAGTGAGGTTCCTGAATTGCATAACCAGAAAATTGTTCCATGGTGGCTGTGATGGAAGGGTCATCATGTTGATGTTGCTGAGCAGAGACAGCAGTGAGAGCCAGAAGATAAAGTAGGAGTAGAGATTGAACCATTTTTGAGGTATTAATTGTTGCTATCAACAACCACACCAACCCCATCGTCAGTAATAAAGGATCCTCTCTCTCCTTTGCACGTGTTCTGTTCATTCACTTGTAAATATCACTTTAGGGGCATCTTGCCAAGATGCTCTGGGCCCTACCACAAAACCTAATATTCCATGATTGTCAAGATTCTCAATGTAACTTTCCATGTAAAATATAGAGTGTCAAAATATTCTGTACTACTACTAATTGACCACAAGAAAAATTAAAAAATTGTACTCTAATTCATGCCAATTTTATACCATATGCTTAATCCATAACCTAAATAGATTTATCTGAACAGTCTTTTTTAAAAAAATATTATAAATAAATTATTTTATTAAAAAATATATAATTATAATGTATTATAAGTTATATTTTAAATAACTATATAAAAAATAATTTTATTGATATAATTTAAATTTTAAAATTCTTTTATTTATTTTTTAAAAAGTATATTAAAATTATTTATATCTGATAACATATGATGAGATTAACAAAAATAACCTATTTTGATATTTCTAATAAAAAAAGAATAGTTTACTTATCACATATTTTATATATGTTAAAATTAAAAATATATATTTATAAAAAATATTTTTAAAGATATACATTGAATAAAAGAACTCTAATTTTTTCATATTTGTTAATACAAAATTATTGAACATTATTTCCTTAAAATAATTGACAAAATTTAATAATTAATAAATAAAGAAACTATCATACAAACTAATAATTATTAAAATACTAATGATAAAATAACTTATATAATTTTTTATAATTAAGTTAATAAAATTAGTAAAATTTGTCACCTTGCTAATTATGATAAATATAGACCATCATCCAATCATGATGGTAAACTTAAAAAAAAAAAGCTTAAACATTTAATGAATTTTAATTTCTTTAAAACTGTGATCAAGTTTCAAGTAGAATAATAATGAGAATGGATTTATTATATAAAGTACAAAAGATAAAAATTAAAAGTATATAAAAAAAAAATCGAAAGATTTATCCTATATTTAGAAAAAATTAAAAGTTAATAAAATATAAAGATTAAAAAATTGTATTAAAAAATCATTTAAAACATAAAGAAAAAAAGTCTATATGGGATTAGTTTTTGTAACGGTCTTTTTTTTATATAATTTTTTGTTTGTAATTTTATTCTCAATATATATATAATGAATTTTTATTACTTTTTATAAATTTTTTTATCATTTTATCTTTAATAGTTTTAAAAATATTTTCACACAATTTTTTATATTTTTTAATAATTTTGTTGTAATAATTTAATATTAAAATTTTAATTATATTAATTATTCTTTATTAATATAAAAATATATACCAACCAATACAATTGTATCTATATTTTTATTAATATAAAAAATATAAAAAAGTTTGAGAAAAAAATATGACAAAATAAAAAGTTATCTTAAACTAAAAAACAAATATATATAAAATATATTTAAAGAAAATAAGATGTTAATAGATAATTTCAATCAAAGCATTACAATTTAAACTTAAGAACAGAACATTTTTATTCAGTGATACTCAACATATTAAAATTAGTGAATTAGAAAATCTTTTGACACAAAGTTTTTAATGTCTTGTCATTTACATAACGTTCAATAAATATGTTCTCCATAACCAATTTGTTATGTGACTTAATATATATATTTGAGTTCGAGATTAGAGTAATTTTTATATAGAACAAAAATTCTCAACAAATTATTCTCAACAAATTATGCAAAAAATATTAATTATTTAGAATTATTAGTTTATTTTTTTATTCAACTTTTTTTTAATATTTTATTAATTTTTAAAAGGTTTATTTTACAAATTTTAAACTAATAATTATATTAAATGAACTAACTAGTAAATTTATGTTTGAATTTTTGAAAATAATTTTACTCATATTTTCATCTTCTAATTCTTATTTAAGAACAATAATGGATATAATCTTTAAAATAGGTTTAGTAACAATATTCATGCATATAAATCAATAATATTTCACCGTCATATATTATTTTCATATCAATTTTTCCTTCACAAACAAATAACTTTCAGCCCAAAAATTTTTAATTACAAATAATAATTGTGACTAAATTATTTTTTAACATTCAAATAATCTACCCTAAATTTCTATAATAAATATAAATGAATTAATTTTTTTTATTTATAAGTTTTTCTTCTCTAAATTAAATATTCAAATAAATAAAATTGAGATACAAGTATTTTTACCTTATTCTAAAAATATTTCATTGAAAAATTAACTCTATTAATATAAATTTAAATTAATGTAAAATATTGAAAACTAAAATCATGCATAAAATTAACTTATTTATATTTAATTTATATTTTTTTATTAATTTATTTAAATCTGGTTTTTAACTTATGTATTAGTTAAAACTAATATTTTACATATACATTTTTTGTTTTGGTTATTATTAAGTCAAAGTCAAATTAGAAAGATCAAAATAGACAAAGAAAAAGAGAGAGAAGACGGAGATTGGGGGAGTGGTGGAAGTGCAGGGCAAAGGTATCAATGGCGGAGGAAACAGAGAGGCACTCCTGCTCCAAGCTTCTCATCCCAAAGGCTAACACTGCAGAAGAACAACCCATTTTCGTCAAGACCGCTTGGTTTCCCAACCACTTCCGCCTTGCCGTCACCGACGGCCTCACCGCCTGGCATTGCCACGGTACTACCCTTTTCACTCTTTTTATCATTTTCAGCTACACATTTCTAAATTCGTGCAAAAAAATCATCAAGTTCTGATTTTTTTCCTTTTAATTCTAAGCATCGGAAGAGGAGGTGAAGCAGCGTGCTGCTCAGTGGGACCTCTCAGTTTCAGAATACTTGCACTTGTCTGAGCGCTATTTGGGGCTTCAACAACCTGGCTCTGTCTATGCCTTTGACGATGCTGGTGATGGCCATAAGAGGGTTACTATTACTCACACACTCATACCATTTTAATGCTTTGAAATCCGGTGTTATAATATATATGGTTGCTACTTTTGCTATTGTTTATGTGGTTGGTATGAATGTTGCAGTTGTCGTGGACGTTTGAAAAGGAAGGAATGACTCTGCTTTGGAGATGGAAATGCTTGCTGTCTCCTGACTCTAAGAAAAGTAATGTGGAAATATTGGACTTTCTCATGGGTTCAAACATAAACCTAAGTGTAAATTCTGCTTAACTTGTATAATGTCTTTCCCTTAAGTCTTTTTATACAACTAATTTCAGGTTCACTGTGTGTGTCATTCACTTGTCTGTTTTATGTTTTTCTGTTTGTTTGATTGTTTTTAATAGGCATTAGGTTGGAGATGTTAGGAATATCCTCTGTTTATTTCAGACAAAAGGAAATGAAGGAGGGGATAACATTTGGAAAATTTAATTGGAGAGAAAATGAAAGAAAAGAAATTTTTGAATTGTTGCTTCCAGAAGTTTTCTTTCTTTCTCATTTTTACCCTTTTTTTTTTCTTTTCTACTACATGAAAAAAAAAGGAATGTTATCAACATTTCCTGTACTGTTTATTACTTTCCTCTCATCCTATCAAACCATTAAGTTAAATTTGTAGTTTCTGCTTGACCAGGTAAGTAGTAAGCTACTCAGAAACTGTCTTTCTGGTATTCGTCAGCAAGTGAAGATAGCAGCATTTTTTTTAGTTAATTAGCTTCTATATACTAGTGGACTTAATAGAACCTATGCATTAGATTTTAGCAACTTGTAGAAAATCTAAACTCATAGGATGTTTTGACTGTTAACAAAGAGGACTCTTCAATGGGGTGAAATAGGGGAGTAAAAGGCTGCCTTTGTCACTTATGACGTTCTTCATTGTTTATAGGGAGACCGATAAGTATTCTTGTTACTCCATACTTGGTTCTAATCTTGAGAATGAAAAACAGAAAAAGTAGCTAGAACTGAATCAGGAAGGATATAAACTCTTCTTCAGTCTTATTTTTCTCAAATTTCTATCATCTGCATGACTTTGAGGGAAAGTCTTATACATACGACAATTGATTTCTGCTTGAATCATTACGGAAGGTTATAATATCACCTTTCCTTAAGAAAAAAATGGGCAACAGTCTTTCTTATGTTTTCAAACCCTGAATATATTTGTAAATAATCATTGAATAGTATAGGAATTGTGTAGGTACACAGTGGTGGCCCTGAGCACGGTTAAGATAGGTGACCATGCTGAAGTGCCTTTTAGGATACATTTTTTTTAGATAATGTAAATCAAACAATTGACTCACTTAAAAGAGGATTTGAGCAATATAACATATGGCAATATTTTTTTTATTATTTTTTTTCGTATTGAAAGACTTTAATTCTCTGATTAAGACTTGAAATTATGTTTCAAACCTCCAAAAACTTATCTAAAATATGATAATTCCTATGATCTTGATGGTAAAATTTTGTTTCAAGAATCAAAAGTCATTACATATATTTTAACAATTGAATCAAAATCAAGTTTTATGATATTGAATTCTTTGGTGACATTTAGTTGTTTCCCAAAGGCATATATAGCTCATAGAATAATATTAATTAACCATTCCTATTACTATTGCATATGTTGAAAGAAGTTTTTGAAATTAAAATTGATAAAATCTTATTTGCGATCTTTTATGTAACAAAATAGATTAAATAGTCTTGCTCTAATTTCTATTGATTTTTTTTTAAATAAAACTTGATTATGAAAGAATTATTAATGATTTTGCAACAAAAACGTAAGAACAACATTTAAATGATTTGGAAGACATTGTTTTATCAGTTTGTCTAGAGCGCCAAAATCTCCGGGCTTGCCCTGTAGGTACATTGAACCCTCCTCCTTTTCATTAGTTTTGAACATGACAATTTGTCATGTTTGTTTACATGCATGTACAGGGAAAAGTTGTTGGAGAAAATGAATTGTTCGAAAAGATGAAAGTGGAAGCTGAGAAGTGCTTAAGCCAGAGTGAGAGAATTGCCAAAGAGAGGGTGGAATTTGAATCTGAAATATATGCAAAGGTAACTTCTTAACCTTTACAATGTGGTTGTTTTATTGTAAACCCACTAGAGTTCCCAGCATAGCATGGCTCAGCCCTGTGTCAAGAGGGCAGGATTGTCCCAGCAGACTGGTGAGGCTGTTAATTGATTTGAAAATCTTCTTGCTATTTTAGTCATTCTTGACTGTATGTTCAATTCCCAAATCACAAATCCATGGTAAACATTTTCTGCTTGAAATGTTCAAAATTTATAGTCCATCAGAGGCATGAAGTAACTTGTGTTGTCTTGTTGGTTCTCTGTTGACCGCTTTATATATGGCTTTGTGCATGAGAGCCTTTTCTGTGTTCTTGTAAAACTTATTGTTATAAATATTTTTAATAACTTGTTCTCGTCTTTACCTTTTTTAACAGTTATAAATCCTTTAAGGTAAGATGACTGACGTAGCAAGTGAGTGTGGGGGTGTTTATTTATTCTGGGCCAAGATTTTTACCATTAACTTATTAGCTTTTGAATACTTTAAGCACATCTTATGCTTTCAAAATTACGTATCTTGAATAAGTTTTACTTATTAGAGTCTTGTACTTCTTATTAGGCCAAAAAACTCTGTAGTTTTTCTAGTGTACAATCAGGAAATGAATCAAAGTATCTGAGTAAGACAGTACCTGGATGCCAGGTCTGAAAACTTATTTGAGAGTCTTAATAGTAAAAAAAAAACCTCTGTAGCTGTTCTTATTATATATCATGGTATGAAGCACAATACGTAAGACAGTACTTGGATGCAAGCTCTGGAAACTTATTTGAGATAACTACATCTCTTGCTCTCTCCTCTTTCCATGCTAACCTTTTTCTTTCCTTTAAAATTTTCTTGACTTTCTTTTCAACAAGGATTTATTTTGTTAAAATATACTTGCTGCTCCTCTATTTTGGGCAACTGCATTTTTTACTTAAATAGTTTTTCCTTTGGTATAAATTAGACACTAGGTGATTTCACAATAAATATACCAGCATGGTATACGAGCCCTTCTGCCAATATTATATCATGGTCTGTAAAGGGTCAGATGTAAAAATGTAATTGCAAAATATTTGTGTTGTGACCACTAAACAATGGTTATAAATGATATAGATGTAAATAGTTTTCTCTGAAAACTTCTTATACTGTATCTCAAGTATTTTGGTACCTAACTAATATTTACTTTATGAATTTGTCCTTTACTATGACAAAACATTGAACATTGAGCAACATGGTACACTTGCAATATTAATGTACTTCTATGTTGTTGATTACCTTCTGAATAGCGTGACTTCCTAAACCAAATCTTTCTTTTTTTTTTCTTTTGTTATTTATCTGTGGCAATGCCTAAATCACAGGCTGAATGCCATTTCTCTTTCATAAGATACTAAAATAGTTTACCAAGGACAAGGACTGTACCAAGTTCCAGTCAACTTGTATTGTTGTGTTGTGTTCGAAAAGTCATGAATGGAAACACAATTAATAAATAAATAGTTGAGGAATTTAAGTGAGGCCAACTTTACTAGCGGAAAGGATTATGTTGTGTTAATAGTAAAATTTCTTCATTGTGTTTGTATGCTTTTCATTACACGTACTCTTACTAATTTTGTATTGTTATTTCTGCTTTCCGTTTTTCATAGTTTCAACCATCAAGGATGACCTTCCGTTTTGTTTTGTTTTAGTTTCTGGGGGTCTTAAATTCCAAGAAATCAAAACTGAGAGAGCTTCGAGATAAGCTGTCAAAACAAGAGAATACTGAGAAATATCCTCAAGAGGAAGACACAGACAAAACTGAGAGTTTCGATGAAGAAAGTGATTTTGACATAAGTGATGAAGATCCTCAAAAGGATATTACTAGTTCTTCAAAGGATGTCATGGCAAATAAGCCTTCTCGTCCAAAAAGAACTAAACGGTCTTGACAATATCTGCAGCAATCAAGAGTTGATTTCCATATTGGATTTGACATCTTCACAGAAATTAGTTAACTAAGATATGCACGATGTGCTCCTTGTTGTCCAATATCCATGCCTCGTAATCCATATAGAACACTGTAAACCTTAGCCTTGTCTTGTGTATTTCTCAGATTCTATGTAGAGGATTTATTTGGAAAAATGAAATTTGAAGATATTCTCGATTTTGTTTGTATTGAAACATATTCTTGACATACATAAAAAAAATACAAGGCATAGTGGATGTTAATAAATTTTTAGATAATCGTAGTATTTATCACTTGTATTAATAACTAGTTTTCATCAAAAGAATTGTCTGATAACCTCTATTAAGTTTTTTTTTTTTCAATTATCCACAAGTTTCAAAATTATTAACATAAAAAAATGTAATGTGTTTGTGGCATTTTCTTTTCACAATTATGTCCGGTTTTTAAAGTGTTTTATTATTTTATTTCATTGAGATGAGAGGCGAAAAAAAGAAGAGAAAATTGAATATTTGAGAAAGCAAGGTTTAAGTTGAGTACAAGAAAGGAAAAAGAAAATAAAAATACAACATAATGAAAGAAAAGTCAGAGTCAATGTTGGCTTTCAAATTAATCCACACGTGCAATTGCACTTCTAAAGACCGTGTCTGTAATTATCAAACTTCCGTACACATTTGAATAGGATTTTGAGTATTGGATTGAGGAGGGGATGAAAAAGTATGGCCTATGCATCAGCCATGTTCAAAAGGGGATACAGAAAAATGATGGGAAAAAACAAAAAAATTATCGTTGTTCTTATCTCCAAAAGAGAGTCCACGTTTTTGCAAGCCTACCAGCATAGAACCAACTTGATAAGCAAAATCTTTAATAGTTTTGATTTTCCAAACCAACATTGAATAATCAAAGATAATTCAAAATCATACATTTCGAAAGGGACAACTATACTGGATTCAAGACTTTATCACTTTTTTTTTTTCTTTTTACAAATGCCTATATTTTGCTTGCTTTTAGACTTTGCATGAATATACAAAAAGTGTTGAAAATTAAAATAGTACTTCAAAAAAATAATGTATAGTATTTTTAATAAAAAGTATCACTATATGTAAATTTATTAAATTATATGTGAATTTATACTTTAGGCAATGAAGGTAACTTAAGAGAATAAACTATATATGCATGCAAATATTATTGCAAAACTGATGAATTGGTAAAACCTTTGACACCGACTCTGACCTGTATATATTGTTTTTATACTTCTCATTTTAATAGCTGGTTTGTGTCAATCTATTTATGTATTTATCTCAATCCTTTGAACTACAAATTTAACTTCTCAATCAAGTTACAGGTTGTTGTTATCTTTGGATCATGATGAAAGATTAAATTTAAATGTGAAATCGATTGAATTGAGAAGAGTTCAGCAGCATATATTGAATTCTGATAGCGTGATATTATAAGTTTGACAATGTACGACGAATAACATGCACGTAGCATGAGCTAGCCACAAAACAAAAACTATAAATACCCCCTCCCCAGCAGAGGGTTAGACACAAAAAAAGTCACAAACAGATAAAACTACGCAGTAATCTAAGATGTCTGACGATTGCAAAGGTAACGATTATGTTAAAATATTTATAAGATCTCTAGTTATAGTGATTTAATAGTCATAAATTGCAATAAGAGTGTTGTGGTTAATTGAGGGTTTGGATTGTTGTGCAGGTAAGAGTTCATGGCCTGAGCTGGTTGGTGTGGAAGGGAAAGTGGCAGAGGCTACAATTGAGAGAGAAAATCCATTGGTGAATGCTCAAATCGTTCCAGAAGGATCTTCGGTCATTCTTGACTTTCGATGTGATAGGGTTTGGGTTTGGGTCGACAAAGATGGAATTGTTAAACAAGTTCCTCACATTGGATAGAATCAGCTCCACCTGTATACCTAGTTGAAATAAGGAATTATAACTATTCCAGTTTTATTCAGAATGTCAAAGCATTAATGTTGTAAACCCATTAGGGTTGCCTTGTGTATGTCCTAGGTTCAAGCTTTGTTGTTATTATTCATAAAAAAAGGTATAATAATATAATAGTTTTCTATACGTAAATTTTATTGTTATTATTATTATAATTTGCTAGGGTTATTTTTGACATATAATTTAACATGTTAATAAACCTCTAATCACTTAGAAAATATTTACTTCAAAATAAAAATGAAATTCAATTATAATATATATAAGTGAAAAAAAATAAATCTTATCTTTTAAATTAATTTTAAAAATAAATTAAGTTTATAATCACTTTTTATATTATATTGTATAAAAATCTGATTAACAAAATTATTATATCTAAATATTTAAATGGTATAATTTGTTAATATATTAAATTCTAATTAATAGATTATTAAATCTAAATTGAATAACATATTAATAAATGATAATTTTTTTTATATAGTTTAAAGATTTTTAGTTGTTAATAAAATTGTTAATAAGTCATTAGATAAAATCCTAATTGTTAAAAAAATTATTAAATATAAATTAAATCACCTGTTAATAAGTTATATTCAAATTGAGAATGTCTCTTCAAAAACAAATTTTATATTTTAAATCAATTTTAAGAATAAATTAAACTTATAATTATCTTTTGCATTTAAATTATATAAAAATATGTAAACTGTAACTTGCTTCATGTTTATTAGGACAAGATTTCTTTAATATAGAACATTAATTGTAACTATCAATTTGATTTATCACACATGACTAATAAATCGATCTAAAATCATTTTTGAGACTTAAAATAAAATTTGAAAATCATCCTTTTTAAATAAAAAAGCTATATATTGGATTTTTAAAGAAAATATTTTCTTTTTAATTTTAATTTGTTTTTATTAATATGTTTTTTTATTCCATTCATGACGTATGTGACAGTATGAGATTCATACATTTTAGAACGTATTAGTCATTCTTCCTTTATATTTAAACTCATATAACGTTATCTTCATATAGTCTGAAAGTTTGGAAAACCTTTAAGACGTGCCCCACCTATCATATATTAGAAAATCATGTTCAATATATGTTTTTTTGTCAATATCTTTAATGTGTACAATAAAAGCATAAACATTTTATTAAATTTTTTAAATTATGAAAAACTCAATTAATATTTTTTGCGTTTTCATACAAATATATTTTTATCCTTTTACTATATGTATATTGGTACATATTAAAAATCTTCTTTTTATTTTTATTTTTCTTATATCAACTATAGTTAGGGTTCAATATCTATGTATAAGTAAATCAAATTAAGTTAATTTTACACCTCTTTTTTTTTTTGGGCGAATGTAAACAAATATTCCTTTTATTTTCATTAATAAAAACTTTAAAAACAACTTGTGCATTTTATTTATTTATTTTCTGGCTATTTATTTAATTTTCATATTTGTCAATCTCGATTATACTATAAATTTATACTATAGAGGAAATTGAATAATTGCACACTCCAATCTCACGGGTGCGAGTCTCTTATCCTTTTTCATCCATTTTGAAAACTTATATTACAATGTAAACAAGGAAAAGTGAATAAAAGTAGAAAATTAAAAAAAATAATCTAATTTTAAGAATATTATTACGTCAAATAATTCATATTTTTAAAGAATTTTAACTTGATATGAGTTTTATATGAGTGAGAATAATTTAATTATATTATGCTAATTTTAGATATTAATTTTATATGATTTTTTATGTAATTAAATATATATTAATTAGATAAAAAAACTTAAATTTATAGTAAACAATTTTTTAATGAAAATATTCATTTTTGTAAGAATAAATTTAAATACTTCAATTACGTATAAATATATTTTGGACGTTCATTTATATTAATAAAAAAATCAACCATATATATATTATTAATTTTATACACTTATTTATTATGAAATAAAAAATATAATAATGAAATAAAAAATAAATAATTTTTTATTAGACAATAAATTATAATAAAAAATTCATCTTTATTAGTAAATAAAAAAATAATTTAATTTTGTGGAATATTTTTATTAAATTTAGAATATTTTATTTTTATTATATAATAAAATATTATTTATCAAATATAATAAATTTAAATTTGTATCAGATAATTATATATATTATTAGATGATGATAATAATGATGTTGTGAGGAGTAACAGTGAACTTTCTTTAGGATACATGAGGTTAGGTTAGAATTTTGAAGTTTTATGTGTAAAGATTTGAAGACAATTCAGCAGCAAAAGAGTTTCAAATAGAACAGTATTTGCGTGATATTGTAAATTTTCACAAATCTTTCCTGTCTAACTTTGACAATTGGATTAACTTTCACCTACTTCACATGAAATTGGAACCAAAACCCTAAACTATAACTCAACCAGATATCGAGGTAATATATATATATATATATATATATATATATATATATATATATATATATAATATTTCCCTTAGTAACAATTTTTTTTTATTTGTCTTCAGACTAAACCATAATAAAATTAGAGTGTTTGAATGAACTTTATCTTATAACTCATTAATTATCTATTATTAGATAAGATCTGCTATCATCAAACATATCAGGCGTTCATGGCATATTTTTAAAGTCAAGTACTCCACATATGAACAGCAGAAAAAGGAAAAAAAAAGGTTAGAAGAAAAATCCGAGTCAATTTCAAATAAAAAAGTCAACATTTTACACTTCTACATGTACTTGCACTTCTAAAGTTTGTGTTTATGATTATCAAACTTCTCTTTTAGTCCGTACATACTCAAAGGATCAAATTGGAGTATTGGATATGGAGGTGTGGATAAATTTAAGGTCAGTGAGGATTGATGTTAACCAGAATAGTACCTAAAAAACTACAATAGCACATAAAAGAATCATTTCCAACATTTTTAATAGAAAATATAGTCATGATTATTATACACCACATTACTGGGTCATGTTAATTGTTATATTACTTTTTAAATTTAAGCTGATTTTGATTAAGCTAACAACTTCTTCGTAAATAAATATGTTTTCCAAAATGAGTTATTTATGTTTTAAAAAATAAATAAAAAAGCATATATAATTTTTAAATTATTTAACATTATTAGTTGGTATAACTACATAGAAGTGAATGAACTACACCCAAAAAAATTAGTCTTATAGTTATTATGTGAATATTTCAATTTATTTATTTATTTATTTTTGAAAAAGAAGAAAGATGCATCCGTAAATTTAAATGTGAATTGAATGCAGTCCACATATTGAATTGTGATTGCGTGATATTAAAAATTTTGACGGTGTGTTTATTTAGAAAAGTCACACCATAGACTTAGACAATAAGTTAAATACTGTTAGAAAAATTAAAATCTGAACAGAGTTTTGTGGATAAGAATATCTCACAATTTGTAATGAATGTTCGATTAAGATAATTTGTAATGGATTTTCCGACAAATATTTTTGTTGCTAAAAATCCTGTCAATCTGATAAATATATATCAGCGATTAAGTTTGTGACGAATTTGAAATATTGTGACAGTTTTGTGATGGATTTTGTCATTGAAAAGATTCCGTTACAAAATGTCTCATTGCACTTTATTATTGAAATACATTATATGTGCATATTTATCTAAGTAGAGGTTCTCCTTCATCTCCAAGAGTAGTATTTCATTGTTTTGATCTATCTAAATTACAAAATGAATTATCATATTGGATATTATGATAATGAGTGTTGGTGTCGAACCAATGCATGTTAGCCTATTTAGAAAAAA
Organism: Macrotyloma uniflorum; assembly: GCA_016859785.1. Taxonomy (NCBI): domain Eukaryota; kingdom Viridiplantae; phylum Streptophyta; class Magnoliopsida; order Fabales; family Fabaceae; genus Macrotyloma; species Macrotyloma uniflorum. The sequence continues at coordinate 707,361 of BDMB01000023.1, read as the reverse complement.
AAAAAAAATCTTTTTAAGCGAAACATTATTATAAGTGAATAAAAACTAATTAATTTTTATTTTGAATTATTTCTATAAAAAAAACTTGAAAATGACATGTGGCAAAAGTTATCTTTTTGTATTATCTCCAAAGATAATACAAAATGACATGTGGCACAATTTTTCAACTTTGCTTGATGAAGAAAGTATGGGGTTAGATTAGAATTTGGAAGGTATATGTGTAAAAGATTTGAAGGAGAATTGAGGAGCAAAAGAGTTTCAAAATAGAACACTGTTTTCGTGACGTTGTAAAGTTTGACAAATCTGTTTTCATAATAAATATTGACAATCTGAGTAGCTTCCGCCTGCATCACGCGTTATTCGTTGAAAATTACGCGCATTTCAGCAACACATGAGATTGCCTTGACAAACTATAAATACCCCCACATATCAACTCATCTAAATCACAAACAAGAATTGCATTAAGAAAGAAGAAAATATGACGGAGTGCAAAGGTAAATACATGTTCGATGCCATGCATGAATACACGAGTTATGAGTCGTATAATTACAATATATGCATGGTGCAATGAGTGTCTGAGTTTCATAATTTGATATTTGATGTGTTTGCAGGTAAGAGTTCATGGCCTGAGTTGGTTGGAGTAGAAGGATCGGTGGCAGTGGCTACAATTGAGAGGGAGAATCCTTTGGTGGATGCAAACACTGTGCTCAAGGGATCCGTCGTCACTGCTGATTTCCGTTGTGATAGGGTTCGGGTTTGGGTCACTGAAAATGGAATCGTTTATCAGACTCCACGAATTGGGTAGCAAAGCAACTGTAGTTCTAAGTCTTCAATATAATATTTAAATAAGGACTTATCTTCCAATTATATCATTCAAAATAAAAGAAGAAGGATCATGTGTACCAAACTAGCTTCTTTTTCTCATTTTTAATTATGTTCAAACTATGTTTCATTCCTCAACAGTTCTATATGTACGAAACTAGCCTCTATTGTAAACTTCTTATTTATTTATATTATTTAAGTGATTTGGACGGTTAAATCGAGTACCTAAGATGTGTCTGTTTGTCTCTTTCCACTGCCGTACATTAGCCCACTAATAACTTACATAATGGCCCAAACTTGTTCATAATTTATTGACCAAAAAAAATAATGCATTCACTGTTTTTTGGTGAAACATTTTTCATTCCAAACAAAAAGGATCATTTTCGCATGAGCCGAACTAAATCTTCAATGTCAAAGCTAGAAAATAATTTTGTATCACTATAACATTAGTAAAAATACATATATATATATATATATGTATATATATATATCGAAATTCTAATCTGCAACACCTTACATCTGTTCTCATTCAATGTATTTTTATCAATAAAGAAAAAGATTATCATTAAAAGGAGCAAGATGTACCATAACAACCAGAGTACAAATGACTAAACCTACTGTTACAAAACTTTAGTACATGTAAGTACTACATCACAGTTTTATAGCAGTAAACCAACCTACAAAGCAAGAAGTTAAAATATGAACTTGGTCATGTGTCACACATAGGTAAAAAATATTGACTAATCTCATGCAAAAGATTTTTTAAACAATCTTTGAACATTTAGGTTCCTTATATCGTTGCTTTTGTGAATATCGTTCTTTTTCTCTTTGTGAATCTCTAATAATTTGACCTAATCAATTAGTCTTTTCTAAACATCTTGATCTAGCCATGTAGGTGTGGTGTGATACACTTCCTTGACCTCAATACATGTCAGGTGAGAGCATAAATAAGTGTTGCATTTAATTTGGATACAACATGTTGTCTAACTACTTCATACGCTGTTCTATAGATCATCCAAAAATGACTGAAACATATTATCTAACTACTTCATGTATTATTCTAGATCATCCAAAAACAACTGGGTGGGAGTGTGATAAAGATTGTAGAGAAAATTAACCACTTGGGTGAAAACTTGATTTGTTGAATTTCCACAAATGACAGTAGTTATGCATCCGGGATAGAATTTGATCAAACTTGGTTGACGTTGATTAAATCACTCTCCATGGATTTAAGAATGAAGTATGAGTTCTTAAGAGAATGGTGTAACTCTGTAGAACAACTAAGACATCATATGAACATGGGATGGTTAGCTAGAAAAGGCAGATGAATAAGGATGAGTAATGAGTTGAAATAAATGCTTACCTACTACAGTGGTGTTGATTGTATTTATTATATTTTAAGATAGAGGTTGGATTTGCTAACACAAGGTCCAAGGTCTCTCAAACAATGTTACTTTGTCTGGTGTAATGACAAGATAATTATCAGGTCTAGATACCGTCTATGTTCATAAATGTATCAATCTCTAGAGCCCCGCGTCTAAATATTTACTTCAATCAACACTATAATTTCGAATCACACAACACTTTGACCTCTAACCCAGTTCTGAATTTATAACATTATAGCAAACAAAATAAAATTTCAAATTTATTAATGTTACATGAATCTAACATAGCTTTAGACTTCATAATAACAATGCTTTAAACTTCATAATATAATAGTACCCTATGATACTGAAAAAAAAATATATATTTCATAGAAACTTGGGTATTATGGGGTCCTAGCTTTAACTTTTTTATAAAATATATTTCTCTTCAAAGTTAAAAAACTGAATCTATTTTATGTTTCTAAAGTATTAAATGTAAAATTAATTTTTTCTTCTTCAATAATTACCTTATCGAGTGCATGCTTCCCAAGCATTTTTCGACTTTTTATCTTCTTTTTTTTCTGAAAATTTGTTTAACTATGTTAATGGTGTTTTTTTAAATAAAATTATTTCAATAACTTATATTTCTTCCCATCTATATCATAAAAAACTTTAGATGAAATCACACAAATAAAAGAATAATTAATTCATCTTTTTTTTTTAATATTATTTAATTTTTATTCTTATTAATTATCATTAAATTAATTAATAATATCACAAATACTCATGTCTCTAATAAAGATATATAAGAAAAGAAATTATTTGAACGGTAAAAATACATTAAAAGTAGAGGGAGTAATATTTTTTATACGCCACTTCAAGATGTCATCTTTAGCTTTTAGTTTCCAAGTTCTTATATTTGATTTCTTTTTCAACCTTAAAATATGTTAAAATTTACTTTTTACCCTTTTTACAAAGATAATGTTTTATTATACTTTTTTTAGTTTACCTGCTTCAGCTTTTTTGGTATAATTAAGTATATTTTATTTTCAATTGAGTTATAAGAATAATTTAAGATATAATATACGGTTATTAATAAAGTACATATAATGCTGAAAATAATAATTAGAACTAAAACATATAATTAAAATAATGAATCTTTAAGTGAAAAGCCATAAAATTTCAAAATTAACTAAAAAATTATATAATATAATTACCAAAAAAAAAAACATATTTGTCTCTACAATTTAAATTGAAATTAGTAAACTATTTCAAAAATAAATTTAATTAACAAATTTCAGCTATGTTTAGAGTTCAGCTATAACTTTTCATCTTTTATTATACTGTTACGAAACATGATCGAAGAGAATATAAGATATTGAAAACAAATTTGTGATACGTAAAACACGATGTACACCCTTTAATTAAATTTTGTATTCCTTGTTCGTGTAAGACGATTGGAGTAGAACTGACCAGTTCTTGGGAAATGCAGGCTTAACAAAAATTGATGATAATTAAGTCCATGACAACCTTAAGTACATGCTGTAAAGGCAATGCAAGCTGTAGTTCGGCACTCATGTAATTGTCAGTGACAAACCCTGTTTTCATCCCATGACCAACTGTGATTATTATTCTCATTAGGATTGAGTACTTAGTCTTTATCATATCTAGGATAACGTCACTAGAACTTGGAATGAATTGATTACTTGGGATTTAGTTAGCTTTTTCTACAAGGAAGCTAATTAATCAGTGGTCGTTTCAAAGACGTATACTCTTTCTACCAAAAATATTATAAGAAATTGCCAACATTGATCACTATAGTTCATCAGGCACCAGCTAAAGAGGTGTTTCACAAGGAGACATTTGGTCGTGTAGAGATTTTTTTTCTCTTTAAAAGAACCAATGGGTTATCCTGAATATTATTCCTTTTGAACTGGCTCCATTCCTCTCCTTTTGGTCATTAATTTGAAATAGGGTACAGTGTGATATGTGTTTAGTTGGAGATATTAATTGAGTTTGAAGGAATGAAACTTAGTGATATAATAAATTGAGTATATATGATCGCATGCAAATATAGGTTGGCTTGGGATCAAATTAGGGTACACCCTACAACGCTAGATGGATGATGCTAATAGTTCACATGTCTCTTCCTTTTGAAGAAGGGCTAGGAAGCCAGTTAAATGCAAGAAAATTACTAGCGCTAACATAAATGCAGCATATCAAGAATATTATTTTCTTTTAGGAGTATGATAAAGACATTTAAGGATACTTCAACGCGTTTTCTGCTTACATGTCACATTGTGCATCATATCCTCGGAGTCTTCTTCATTTGTTAAATTTTGCTTTCACATGCAAGAGACGAATATTTATATTTAGCAGAATTACGCCGTAAAGCATGTGCATGGGATCATGCAAAACAGTAAAATCTTCATATTTTTTTACTTTGGGTGATGTGAATCATCGTGCATTTGTTAAACAAGGAAAAAGTATATCGCATTCTCTTGCGCATTCTGTTTGCCATTTTGAATCATATTTAGAAAGTTAATTGACAGCTACGAACGAGAACAAAGTGGGAAACACTAAAAAATGATACGTTTCTTCATAATATTGTGGTTAACATTACAAATGCTGTGAGTACGCGAGAATCAGTCAGATTGACGCGGCAAAGGAAATTACAAGAGATGCCAAAAGAAAACCACCACCACGTCATGAAAGCAACATAAGAAGAAATTGTAACCAAATGAAATGGAAGAGAGAGAGGTGGAAGTGATAAAAATATTCTCAAGGTTTAGACCCATCATAGAGCCGGCTAAATGGAAAATCCCATGAGAAAACGCCAAAATTACACTCTCTCTTGATCGAAAACCGCTACTGTGCTACAGTCTTACCCAACGTTTTCTTCTTGTCTCTATATTTCACACCTTTCTTTACATATCCTTTTCTCAATATAAACCCCTCACATCTTCCAAATCTCTTTTGACATAAGAGATTCACAAATTTATTTCTTTCTGATAGAGAGACCGTTGATTGATTAATACTGCTATGAATTCAGAGAAGCCAGTCAGCCCTGAGAATTTAAGTGATGATAATGATCAAGAAGAAGCACAAGATGACACTGGTGGAACCAAACGCTCTTATGAGTGCACATTCTGCAGAAGAGGCTTCACAAATGCTCAGGCTTTAGGGGGTCATATGAATATCCATAGGAAAGACAGGGCCAAGGCCAAGCAATTCACACTTGACGCTTCACCTTCAATTAACAAATTCAACAGTGATGAATCCATGGTCTTTCCCTTTGTCTCCGAAAATTTAAATCAACCCACAAGGCCTTACTCCATTTTGGAGTCTCAGAGGAACTGTGACATGCACTTTTATCCACCAGCACCTGCACATGCACATGCCTTTTATTATGAGTTTTATGACCCCAGGCCTCGCTCCTTAAGTTTGAACCAAGAGCTTCGCGGCGCCAATTTGAGTCTCCAAATTGGTTCAAGTCATCATCACGTGGATGATAATATTCATCAAGTCAGGAGAGGAAACCAGAAAGATAGTGAAGTGGACTTGGAGCTCAGACTTGGCCATGATCCATACTAATGGCTATTTATAATTAAGGTAATATTCACATTTCTTTAGGTCTTTATATAATTAATTGAGAAGATTGCTTGAAGCACAAATCAAATTAAATTCTTAGATAAAATTTTAGGGCAAGCTTCTTTTCTCCTAATTAAGACATATATATATCACAGATTCTCCACATATTATCAGGTTGGATGCCTAGAAAGGTGTATGAAGAAGTATCAGAACCATAACTAACAGTGAGGTATATAAATTTTATTGTTGTACTTTACTATTATATATATGTAAGAAGTAGGAGTATTATAAAGAAAAAGCCAGCTAAATGCTTAACCTTCGCCTATGCACGAGCATTCGACAGTTGAATATGTGTATATATAATGGGAGCAGCAATAACCTAGGTTTTTCTCCTTTTGTTTGTATTTCGTATGTGTGTTTTCGGATTCTTATTATAATATACAATTAACAGTGCTATATTCAATTTATGATCTCTGCTTGCCTTCCTGTCTTTCTTTTCACTCTATGGTAAGTAATTTTTTAAATAAGGGGATATAGGTTCATGTTAATTTGTTAAGAGGGTTGAAGTTTGCAAATAAGTCTAGTCTCTTTTCTTGTTTTCAGTTTATTATGCACTCAAATCATGGTTCATTCTTACTAATCAGAGATTGATTTTGATTCGTAGACAAGATACTCTCTCATTTGTTTTCTGGTCAAACATTGTAATTGAATATATACTGCACATCATGCACATCATGCACATGCTTCGACTGTCATTGACTAGGTTTGAATTTAGTAGGGTAGATTCAAGTACCAACCTTAAAGATCTAGAATTCCAATTTGCCGATTTTGAAAATTACATATAATAGTAAGGACCTAAAATTAACGAAGAAACTCATAGCCCATATACGCATGACACACCCTGTTACAATCATCAATCTCAAGTTTTCCTTTAACTTCTAGACATTTAATTAGGGGTGCAATTTATCCAATGCTTCTGTATGAATGAATGCTTTTGAAGTTGATGATGGAATAAATATTCAATGGAAAAAAAGTTACCTTTTTAGCAAGAAAAAAATGACATTAAAAGTTCTACTATAACTTTATGAAATTTGTTTGAGCACTATTGGGTAAATGTAATGCAAACATATAATACCCATAAATCCATAGTATTCTTTAGCTAAAATTTTCACGAGTGTCGAAAAACAAAATCAATGTTGCTATGAGAGTTTATTCAAGAGTTTTGCTTATGTGAAAAGTAAATTGCAAGAGAATGATGGTGGGAATACCTATTAGTAGTTCCTTTCTCTATATTTTTTTGTAACAATTATTTTTCGCTGTATAGAAGGCACTGTAGACCAGAATATGTATTTTCGGATAAAAGGAAACCTAAAAGAAATAGGGACAAGGGTTAAATTGATGAACATGACTCAGTAAATCAAAAGGATATCAGTTTCACGTGGGTTTCATTGTCTTGAAACCAAAACATTTGGAGGTAAAAATTACAAAGAAAATTAAGAAATAGACCAGACAATCTTTAATGCTATTTAAGCTAATAAGGATAATTTAAATGAGTGTTTATGGCGTTTATTCCACATCAAACCAGAGCCTAAATTTATCATGCACTTGACTCACAAATTGCTCTGTATGCAGAAAAGGATTGTTGAAAGGCCATTGAAAATATATATACCATCTACTTGTTTCTCCTATATAATGCTGAGTCAATAGTTTATGCAGGTCACAAAATCTTTCTGTATTCTAATTCCCTCACACAAACAAACCCTCCCCCTATATATACACATGCATGCATTTTTAACCCTAAGAATGTTGGGATTTGATGAATTATTTCCCAAGTAAAACAAATAATACCATGAGTATTATATATACATAATTTCTCGACAAGTTTTAGGTCTTCAAATAAGTGTAAAGCATGAAGTAAAATTACTATGTAAAGATTTTTATAATACATGCAGCTCATGCAGCTTAAGTAGCATTTATTAATAAACTTTTAAAAATGATTAATTCTAATATTTTAGTAACCATACGTGGTAAAAGCTAAACATGCACGTTGAAAATTAAACGGTGCAGTTATCTAAGTGCAGAAAATTATTGTTTCAGAAGGACATGGAGGCAAGTGAAGCCAAAATATAGATGTAAATTGGTATTGTGCTACTAAAAAAATGGTATTGTGTTAAAAAGAGTAGTTACATTGAGTTCAAATTGGCCATTTCGTAACCTGACTTATTTAGCAAAACAGTCAGAATCAGGTTTAAACGAATTTTTCTTCCTCTTTTGCTATGCATGTTAAGCAGCGGGCTTTTATAAAAGCCTACATACATTTTTAAACTTCATGGGCTGAGCTATTTATAAATATTAACTTTAATAACTTCCTAATATTTAATATATATAATATTTTGTAACTGGCTAAATTTTGTAACTTCATAAATTGAGCTACCACTATTATTATTATTATTAGTTTTACTCATATTTTGAAAATATATATGAACTCGTTTTATTTAAAAGTTGAAGTCTGAAGACTCGCACATAAATTTATACATTAATTTATTTGGCGTAATTATTTTCCTATTTAAAAATGGAATAAATTTTGGATACACACACGCCTAACACATAACTTTTGCACAAAGTTAATTAAAATTTAACAATTGATTAAAATAAAAAATAAAAAAGTATTACGTAAAAGATGAAAGAAAGTGCGGTTTAAGTTTTTGGTCATGCTCTTTCTCAATCTTGTAGAATTTGTTTTATGCCTTAGTTAACATCAAAATTTGTATCTCAGAAATTTAAATGTAGAAGTATGTTATGGAATAAAAGAAAATTAAGAAACTTAACTATTGAATAATATAGAGGTAAAGTGAAACAAGTCAAACCTTATGAAACCAATGTCCACCCTTCTTGCAGGGATGTTTATGCCTGTTAACTGTACAATCTGTCTACATGGTTGAGGTGGACACTTGACATACTAATAATCAGTTTCTAAGTAAGTGCCACAATTGAGACGTGATTTTCTATGTAAACTGACAGACTGAGATCAAATTAAGAATGAACAGAAGATCATGGTCATAATTGTAGAGATCCTGAAGCCACAACTGAAAACTCATCTGTAATCAGTTTTTACTGGGTTAACAAAATGTAAACTAAGCTACCACTATACTATCAAGGTTAAACATTATTAAATGTTAGGTTAAATGGATTACCTGTTATCATATAATTAAAGGTGCTGATTGTCAATTCTGACATTTCTCTAGTTTTTATTTATACTCTGGTACCGTAGAAACCACAGGCATCTATCATTCTTATGACATGATCTTTATGTTCACCTTTGAAGAAAAATACAATGTCTGGAAATATTTTCCTCTGTGGGTCTTCTAATCCTGTGTAGCTCCCTTTTAACACATCTTGAATTCTGCCAATGGTGTTCACGAGTTTGATCAATTCACTGTGCAACAAAGATTAGATTTGTTGTTGTTATAATAAGTTTACTATCTGGACCTATATAGTTAAATTGTCTGCAAAACACATCTAATTGATCTTATCTAAGCTATCCACATCATCCAGTACAATGAAAAGTTTTCTATTGCTGAGCCTCCTCATAATGACTGTGGATCCTACAAGATTATAACTATGATGTGCATCCTTGAGTAACTCAGAAAGAAGCTTATCACATTAAGATATTTGTCGTATCCTTTTCCATTCCTCTCTAACATTTGCTAAGAAGCAGACAACATCATATGGCGGAAGTTGAGAAAACAAGGCTTTGGGAATAGTTGTGTTGCCAATCCCGCCCATACCCCAAATTCCAATTACTTGAACTTTGTTTTGTAAGTGACATTTTTGGTTTTTTGAGAGCATCAGTTTGATTTCTTCACAGTTGTTTTCAATTTGAACAAGGTTGAGTACGACCTCAGGCTCCAGTTCTCAGATACATCTTTCACAATATTATTACTTATTTATAATATTATGGTATTAGAATTTAAGATATGGATCACTAAACTTCAATCAGGTAGTAATTTAATGAGATAAGATTTCTCTATTTTATATATTAATTTAATTTTACTTTTAATTAATATAATTTTTTTAATAATTATTATTATTAAAAATATATTAAAATATTTGAGTATTTACTCTATCACTATTTTTATTTATAAAAACTTTAATTTTAACTTAATTTTCATTTTTTTATTGATCATTATGAGATTAATTTGTTTATAAAGATTATGATGATAGGTAGATTTATTTTGTTAAATTTTTTATACACACAACTACATTATTATGTTATAGATATCATTTGGTTTAATAGTAATTTTATTTATTTTAACAACAAAAAGATTTCATATATGAAATTTAAAGATTATATTTTTATTGATAGTAAATTGGTTTCTATGCTTATATAATACATTATAATATAAATCTGATTCTATTCCTTCTATTTTACTTGTAACATAGTTGTCTATTCTTTATCTTTAGATTAATTAGATTAAATATAATGTGAATGGTATTACAAATTATAGAGATATCTTTAGAGATTTTATTGTTGTTTTTATTGCTTATTTTTCTAAATTTTTTAAGATACATACTTCTCTATATATTGAACTTCTCATATGTTATAATTGTTATGAATTTTACTTCTGAAAAAGATGGACAGAAATTTGTGAATTGAAAGTGATACGTGCTTGTAATTCAAATTTTTTACAAACAAAATATTTTTTTATTTTATTTTGTTTGATAAAGTGCAAGATGGAAAAGTAATTGAAGGAATTCACATAAATATTGTTTCTCTCTAAAAGTAAAATAAAATTGAAGAATAAAATCTTATTTTTTATCAAATAAAAAAAGATTAATTAAATTTATTTTATCATATTTCTTTTCTCTTTTTAAAATACTTTTTATTTGTTTTATTTTACTAGTTTCGAATTTCTTCTCATTTTCTATTTTTTTTCTTCTTTATTTTATCTCACCTTATTTTCTAAATAATAAAAAAAAAGCATAAACTTATATGAAAAAATCTATCATTTTCTTTAGAAAAAAAAATGAAAATCTATTATTTCAAAAGAGCAAATGCTGAGAGAAATTATTAATATCAATGATATTAAAAAAAAATAAAGAGGAGAGAAAATCATAGATGTTAATTGTGATATATGAAAATAATAAAAAAAAATGGAATATAAATGGGATAAAAAGGAGAATTGATTGAGGTTTTTCTTTTTCAATTAATACACTTAAATTTTGCGTAGTACAAAATTGAGATTTTCAATTTATAAAAAATATTTTAAAAAAATTAATGTCATGAAAAAAAAATTATTCTGAATCTTATAGTATAGTCATTGAAAAAAATTAATATTTTGTGACACATAAAAATTAGAAAAAGAGAGAGAGAAAGAATAAGTACAATAACTCATGTAAAAAGAAAAGTTTAATCATATACTTTACTTACAAATTTTATTATTCTAATTTTTTTATATATTTTAGAATCATATTTTTTTAATTCTATGCACTTTAATGGTGCATTAAATTTGTAATGGTACGTTAACAAATTACGAAAAAAAAAAACTAAAATAACATAATTTTTTGTTATCATTATTTTTAAAATAATGTCGTTTTTTGATATTTTTTTTTTTTAAATGGAATTATGACATGTTATCACGACATTTAACATACCCATAAAAATGTATGAAACTAAAAACAAAATAGTAGAGGGCGAAAAAAAATAGCTATTAAAATTCGTAAATGAAGATAATTGACTAATAAAATATTTAATTAAGTAATAAAAATAATAATATATTTTTATATTATTATATATTTTTTAATTTAAAATAAATTAATTATAAACATTATAATAAAAACAATAACCTAGAGACATATAATTCTCTCAAATTTAAAAAGTTTTAGAAAAATTAGAAAGCATATATTGTGGAACTTAAATATATCTTCGATTTTTTTTGAAAGAATTAATTTAATATACCTTGTAAAATGCTTAGAATTAATTTTTAAATTAAATAAATTAATGACGAAAAATAAGATTAATAATTTTTAATTTTTAATTTTTTTAAAAATAATTATTATAAAGAATACATCAAATCAATATTAATAAAACATTTTCAATTAAAATTTTAATTATAATTACATAAAATTTATTAATTATTGACTCAGTGCGACTTAGATAATTTGATTCAATTTAACCGATTTAATCATATCTAATTTATTCTAACTCGATTTGTATTTTTTAAAATAAATAATTTTTAGAATTTTTACTTTTAAATTATATTTTTTACTTAAAAAAATATTCTATAAAACTCAATTGAAGTTAATAAAAAAAATATATCTAATAAATAATATATAAATTGGAGGTTAACCTCAAGAGATAAATATGAAAATGATCTCGAATGTCTTCTCTTTGCATATGTTCAACCATTTCAATGTGCACTTAACATATTTCCATGTTTTTTTTGCTATTTGCTACTACTTTTTTCACATTAGTGTGTAGTGATGATTTTATAATGATTTACTTTTTTTAATACTTATAATTATATACAACGTGACTTTTAAGTTAACACCTTAATTTTTATTTAATCATATTTTGATTATGGAATATTTTAAATTGTAGATAGGTATATGATGAATCTTTTATTGAACTGATTTTAATTTTTTAAATTTATGATACTTAATTTTTATTTTCAAAATTAAAAAGGTAAATAGTGATTAGTAATTTTTCTAATATTTTTGTCATTTATATCATATTAGTATATAACTATGTAGCTATTTTTTTTTTTAAAATTATCAATTATTTATTGATATTATTTTAATTTTTAAAATGAGATGTGTATGTATCAATATGTAAATAAATAGTTTTAAAATCTGTAAACACACATGAAGAAATGCAAATAACTTTGTTAGGGTTAGGGATGAGGATGAAGATGTGAAAGGCTATAGGTAGCATGGATGATGCAGAGTGTTGAACCACAGGAAGAGGAGCACTATGACCAACCAGTGGTCTTGAAAGTTAGAGGGACATATCTAATTATTAAACCAACGACCTCAATACATAACTGTAAACCAGGAATTATTCTTCTGAAGAAGTAACCAAATTATAATAACAATATATGTTGTTAGGGTTTTTAGCAAAGCAAATTTGATGGAGCAGTTTGTGCACTATATTCATTCCCATCTAGAACTTGATAACCACAATGGATAGTGGGTAGTGGGTATGAGATCCTTCAACGTAAATAATATTTCTCCATCTTCCTCTTCATCATTTTTATTCTCTTTTTCAGATACCTTTTCTTTGTGGAACACAGGTCCCCACCATTACTCTTTCCCACCTTATCTCCTCAATACATTTCTAAACCTAATCTATCAATTCTTTGTGCTCTATAAAGGCTTCTAATTATTTTCATATATTTCTTTTAAGTTCTACAAATACTTTCATCTTTTTTATTAATTTGGTACTGTGTATCATATTTGTCTATTCATTCTAATGTCAATTATCAATCTTACATAATATATATATATATATATATGAGAAAGTTATCTTATATAAAAATTAAAAGAATAAATTTAGAAAATATAATTAATCATGATGAATACTCAAAGTTTAAAATCACACAATCATTTCAAAGATTCATGACTTAAGAAAATCACATAATTGTTCTGTTTTAATTTTTAATATTTATTTTTTTCATTTTTCATATAAAAATTATCATTAATTTATTAATATTTATTATATCATTTATAGCGTAATCTTTGACTTTCAATAGAGATAAAAATCATGAATCATATAGCTAGCAACAAATTTCTCAAAAACAAAATTATTTTATTACAAATTTTAATTATAATAAATATATTTTATTATCTAATTCATTCTCAAGTTAAAAAAATAAAATTTATCTTTTATTTATATATTATAATTAAATCTTTTTTTTAATTAATAAAAAATCTATTTTATAATTTCTTCATAAAAAAATGAAAAGAAAAAGATAGGTAAATTTTTTTTTAAAAATTAATATATTTATAATTAATAATATTATACTTAATCCTTTTCCACGTCTAAAACTCAGGAAAAATGTAAGATTATTTATAACTATGATAAAAATAAAAAATAAAAAGTATCATTCCCCATCATCTAGAGTTATATATAATCATCTCATTTTTGTAGTATAATCATATCATTCACACGAAAATAGTTTGCAAATAGGTAAGTGCATAAGTAATCAACCATAATCATTATTCCACCCAAACTATAAGGAAGAGAATTTAATATTTCAGAAAATAAAAAACCAGCATCACTTGTTCTGATACAAAACAGGTTGGTCGGTAGCACTAAAGTCACATTGGAAAGGATATATGAATTGAAGGACTTATATTTGTGAAAATTTCCATGATCGCTTCTATCTATACGTGCATGATATCCACAAAGTTTAACGTGGTTGATCCCACTTAACATGTCTACCTCCACGATCCAAATGAGGTCAAATCTATAGTACGAACAATATTACAATACAACTTTTGAATGAAAAAGAGTGAATTGGCCCTCTACCACTGCAACTTTGCACAGATAAAGCAGCTATTACTCTACCACGATGCAGCTTTGAGGAACAAGTTGCAAACCCTCTTTCACAATATTGTACGACTAAAGCAGCTATAACTCTACCACTACAACTTCGTTGCACTGAAAAAGCTGCTATTACTTACAATTTAGTCTCTTCTACCGTACCTCAAACATCCCCTAATGCTAGTTTTCTATAACCCACAATAACTTGTTTGACAAGCAACCAACCAACCTCCATTACATAGGGACACTCCTGGTTTCAAGTTTTAAATAAATATCTAATATCTCTCGCATATCTTCCATATTTATCCTATTTTTTCACTTATCTTGTTAACAAAATCTGAATCTTCCACTAAAATGGAATAACAGTTAATCTTGAAATTAGAATTTGGATATAAAGCCAACCATTTGTGACTCAACTGATGAAAAGAGACTCGAGGGGTTAAATGATACACATAACATCTCTAATTATCCAAAAACATGTATAGAAACAACCTTTTCTTTCCCTTCAGGAACATTCAATTTCATGTTCGTTGACTTGAGCATTGGTTGTGGAGGTGTCCTCAGCAGTGACAAGTGGTCCTCTGGAACTTATGGTGCAGACACTACTGGACATCATAACTCTTGCATGAATGAATGAATATATGCGGACATTTTTGTACACATAAAACATGGTTTAAACTTCTCTATTTCCTATATATATGAACTTACCACTATCTTTATTCATTGACTTATGTAGAAATTTCCAAAAGAAATAAAAGGTCAAACTACCATTGAGAGAGAAGCAAAAGCAGCTCATTTTTTTAACAAAGACCAACATCTCCAAAAGGCTTGCTGCTTTCTTTACACTCAGTAAAAACTATGATGAAAACCAAACTTCCCAGATTCCCTGTCAACATCAAATGCAAAATAATAGAAAGCATTCTCCAACTCAGATCCTTTTTTGCTAGGTGTATATAAAATATTCATATAAAACAACTAAAGTTGATGTAGGTTGCGTTTTCCTAAAGTGTTGTAACTTTTACAAGTATTTGAATGTGTTCAGTTAAATTCACAGAACTCGTTAAGATCCTGATTATACGTCTTAAAAGTACCTTTTTCACTGAACATTGACTTCAATATAACCAGATTACTCACAGGACCATTTAAAATCATTAAGTAAATTTGCGTTGCAGCAGCACCCAACACAAGGCCTTGCATATCACGAGAAGCTAATTTAGTAAGCAACCATCCAAGTGCAGTCCCAATGACAGGTGATATTTAGTGGCAATATGGCATGAACCACTCATATAATTGACGAAAATTATTATTCGTTGAAGGATCTAACGTGGAGAGGAGTTAAAAGTTTTTCTAGAGATCAAAATAGAAAAAATGAAACATATTATGTTTAAGGTGTCCAAAATTAAACTATTTAAACCTACCTTAGATAATAAGAAAGAGCTTTCTATGATGGCTTAAACAACCCATTTTCTAGGCAACTTAAGCTAAATTTGAGGAGAAAAGAAACAAGTTTGCAGAACGTTTAAGTAATCCATTAGATAGATAACATAAGTGTTTTTATCTGAAGTTCATTACAAGAAAGACTTAATGTCTATAAAAAAACAAATTTTAAACTTTATTTTCACACTTGACCAGAAAAAACTCATCTTTTGATAATTTTTCTTTCATGATTATAAGTAATTAAGTTTTTCTTTCAATGAGATTTAATGTAATTGAATCTATTTTATTTAGCCGTTCCTGTTTTTATTCAAATAATAATTATTGATTGTTGATTTTCTTCTATATTTTTTACTTGTGTTGTTCTAAGTGAAAAATATCAATTATAAGATTTTATAATTTTAATTTTAATTTTAATTATAAAAATAATTTCGAGTTATAAACCAGAGAAGACAATCAATTGTTTTTATGCTTAAAGATAGAATAAATAGGAATGATTATAGTTATTAGAACCATTTTTTGTAAATATAGTATCTTGAATAGATTAATTCAAGAAATTGATAGTGAAATCAAGAGACCTATATGCTTTTTCTTAAAGAATTAATATTCGAATAATTTTGTAGATGGATGATAACATAATATTGATGGAATAAAATCTCTTTATGAAATTAAATTATCTTGAATAAGAATATAATAGCTGATATAGATAGTATGTCTGATAGTGATTCTATCCATCTACATCAAAATAACAATAATTTTAGAACTGTCAAATCTAATAAAATTAAATTTCAACTAGCTTCTTTCTATTGCACACCAATTATTTGATTCTTATTTTTTTATTTAATTGATATAAATTTAATTATTTTATTACTTCAATTCTCGTAGTCTTAAAATAATATTTTATTTATCAAATTATCGTATAAATTTCTACAAATACAATCTTATTTATTATTTTATTATTTGTATGATTTTGTAAATTTACATAAGGAGTAACTATCTTTAATATTAATGAAATGCTACAAAGACTCATTTTCCATCAACCATTAAGAAAAGACTTTAATTAAGAGTATTTTTATAAAGTAACTTATGTAAAGGACCTTATAGAATAGTTCTTATAAAAAACATCGAGTATATTTTTATTTTAAATCTTATACAAAGTATAATAATAAGGAAATAAAAATAAATATCAAAATAGAAAAATGGTATATATAGAAGAGAAACAAACATAAAAATTAAAATATTAAAGAATATTTTTAATGTAGTTATTCTTAAAAAAAAAAATATTTTTAATATCAATTCATCGTGGAATATAAAACATATTATTATTGTTGAAATAATAATTGTTGTATTTTTATTTATTTTTTAATTCATGCATCATGACAATTTTAATTCTTCTTTCAGAATAAACACAGAATTTACAACTAAAAAC
This sequence comes from Macrotyloma uniflorum, assembly GCA_016859785.1. Lineage (NCBI taxonomy): Eukaryota > Viridiplantae > Streptophyta > Magnoliopsida > Fabales > Fabaceae > Macrotyloma > Macrotyloma uniflorum. The sequence continues at coordinate 690,176 of BDMB01000023.1, read as the reverse complement.
AGATTAGGCTAAATCGTTTACTATTGAACATACTATCTATTAAAAAATAAATTTAAACATACAGAATTCAAGTTCTTCCTTTCTTTGTCTCTCATAGAACATCAAAGCTATCCAATGCAAGAATTGTCCAACATATGTAGTCAAGAGCACCTTAAGAACTGGCATTAATGCAGTAACAAATTCCATTGTCAATTCTTCTTTCTTGGAATTAATATGGAGTAGTTGTCTTATATCATTCCCACGTGCACTGTATATACATAAACAAGCATAAGAAAATCAAGTAAATATATCAAATTCGCTTAGAATAATGAAAATGATAGATAATTTTATCATGATTAGTTAATGAATGGATGGTAGGATAAGTGACTACCATATTATTAATATGTAAACCGAAGCACGTGAAGATATCACGTAGTGACAAATGTTTTATTATAACAGTGTATGTAACCAAATTTCAGAAAGTAAATTAGTCAAGTGAATTTATTTATGGAATCAAGTAGCGAACATATAAAAACATGGCATGTCCATTTAAATATGAACATTATGAAAATGAAAAGGAAGGTAGGAGTTGAAAATGGAGATACCAAAGAAAAAAAATGTGACATGCAAGGGAGAATGAGACAAGTGGCGAAGCACTAGTTAGTGAATGTGCTGCTGCTAGAGTCATCAAAATCAGTGGAGAAAGATGGAGATGGAAGAAGAGAATATGGATCACGTGGTTAAACTTAAAAGCAGTTTGGTGGTGACCATTTGGAACTGCTTTTAGTTGCAATAATATTTGGGCTTGTTGGGTTCCAAATGGTTCCATTTGAATCAGAACAAAAATGGAAGTTCCCAGAAAAAACAATAAGAGGGAAAAAGAATTGTGCAAGTGTACTTATCGGTGGTGGAATCATAAACTTTTGGGAATTGATTTACTTTTTTAAGAAAATACTATTTTGTAATTTCTTTTTATCTTACTTTTCTAAATTAAAAGTGTGCGTTCTAGAACTGTTATTTGATTATTATTACTTTTCTGTTTTAGCTCTGTTTTTTTTTTAATAATATTATATATATATATATATAACAGTGAATTTAAAAAAAAAAAAAATTCATTATTACCTGTATAACTTTTGAAATTAGAAAATAGAACAAAACAAATACCAGTTTCCTGTAATCTTTAGCTGCGACAAAGAAGTTGCTTTAATATTAAAAAAGCAAGTTTATTGGAGGAATGAAAATAAAAATCTAACCTGATAGATTTTGTCTTCAACCCTTTATTTTACAATTTCTTAACTAAAGAGAAGCTTCAGTGGCCAGAAAAGATCTAAAAAGATAAACATCAAACACATTACATTTCTTTTTTTCCAATCTTGTTTTTTTCGAGATGCATGTGACATTTCTCGAAGGTTACAAAGGATAAGGAAAAACGATCACATGCTAAAACGACCCCCAATAACTATAACTTGATTAAGTTCTCTTCTGAAGTGGCTTCCAATGACCAAAACCATTCGAAAGTCAACAAGCACACACCCCACAGACACACACATACTTAGTTCTTTGGCCATGCAAATTTGTACATAACAGCACTTTTGAAACTATTGGGTCTTAATCTTCTCCCTTTAATTAGATACCCAATCAACTAGTCTTTGGGATTCACAACGTTGGACACTGTCTTTTCCTTCAGTTCTTTTGCAAGCACGTCAATGGAATCTGAAACTTCAACCCTATATACATAGAACCTAGTAACAAACGCGAAGAAGATGAGGTTGAGGAAGTTTAATACTGCGAAAAATGCGTAGTAGTAGTCAAGATGAGACTCATTCAGATTGTTCAAAATCCACCCCTTGTGACCATTTTTCTTGGTGAGATGTGACACTGTTGAGAGAAGAAAGGAACTGATGAAGTTACCAATGCCTAAGGTAGTTGTGGAATATGAAGTTCCAATACTCTTCATATGTTCCGGGGCTTGATCATAGAAAAACTCAATTTTGGCAACCTCTAAGAAGGCATCTGCAGTTCCCATTAGTATAAACTGAGGAAGCAAAATGAATATGCTCAAAGGAACCTGTCCTCCACTTTCAACTACCCCATGTTCTCTTGCAACCTTGAGTCTATAGCTTTCAGTCCCAGATGCAATAATCATGATCAGTGTGTGGATTACAAGGCCAATTCCCATCCTCTGAAGAAGGGTAATGCCTCTGGGGTTCTTGGTAAACCTTTGCATGATCTTCACGAAGAAACGGTCATAGAGCACAACACACACAAGCAAGGACACGGTAACAAATGCAGCCAAACTTGCTGCGGGGATTTTGAAGTTTCCGATGTGTCTGTCAAGAGTAGTTCCTTGCTTTACAAAAAGGGTATTTATCTGAGCCATCATTGTACTAGGAACAAATGTAGCAACCAAGATTGGAATCATCCGTAGCATTTGTTTTGTCTCCTCTACTTGTGTAACAGTGCACAACATCCATGGACTAGGGTTTGAATCTGTTTTGACGCAGGCCTTATCAAGGAACCTGCAGAAAGATTCATGATTGTTATTAAGAGCATGATGATTGCATTGTAAAACTACGTTCATAAGTGTAGAAATTGTTACTGGTCCGGGACCGCATGATCAATCTCCAAGTGAAATTTATTAAATTTTTTTAGTAAATTGAAAAAAATATTCATGCCACGTGGAGATCAGTTGGAATCACATAGTTTGGATCATTAATAATTGTTCTATCAATTGGAGAAGGTAGGATAGAATTTTGTACCTCAGTGTTGGAGTGTGATCAATTCTGTAGCTCCCTTTCTTTGCATACTCTTCCTTGTCAAGCTCATATAGTTCTTTGGAGTTACTAGGGACAGGCACTTCCCATTTCCTCAAAGCAGCCACAATGACCCTAGCCATTCTAGTGAAGGTACTCCCAGCAGGTACTTTGTGCCTATAGAAGGGTGTGCCTGCCAGGAAGATCATGATTGACACTAAAAGGCCAAGAGTTGGAAGAGCATACCCAAGAGTCCAGCCCACATTATCTTGGATATACACTAGAACACTGTTTGCAAAGAGGGTCCCAAAGAAGATGCTGAACATCCACCAATTGAAGAAAGAGAGCTTATGCAACTTCTCTTTAGGGTGAAAATCATCAAACTGGTCAGCTCCTATAGTGGAGATGTTGGGCTTGGTTCCTCCAGTTCCCACTGCTAGAGTGTAAAGCGCTCCATAGAACACTGCTAGCTGTAGGGTGGAAGCTTTCATGCACTTTGTCACATCCTTTTCAAGGCATTGAGGTGGCTTTAGGCTTGGAAGGGACACTGCCAGTGTAAGAAGAGACATACCCTGCCATGACCAATCCCAAGACAGATGAAACAATCATACAATCCCAACGAACTAAGTTGACAGTTTAAACAGTATGCATAACCACCAAATTCTAGTCCAAAAAGTTATCCTATACATTAAAAAATTTCATGTTACAAAACCTACTTTATGGGTCTAACTCTGACTTTCATGTCTCAGTCTATATAATTAATTCTGAGGTGATTCTACGGCGCCTTGCTCCTAATCATGCATACATATAGAAATAGAGTTGGGGTAGGGATTAAAAGAACAAGAATTAGGGAGCCAAACTAAAAATTATTGTTCAGATTTCTCTATGCAAACAAAGAGTTTATCTGAATATATCATTGGATTTATTGAGTGAAAAATACTAAGATCAGAATGGAAGTTATTATATAATTACTTGCATAATCATATACAGTAGGTGTTATAAAAACACGTGTCAGATTTTCACGTATATGTTCATTATTATCCATCCATATTTTGCACAGGTACTATTTAGACAATTTTGTTATGTTATTGGATTCTCCTATACAACTTGTTAGGTGTCTTTATTTGTGGTTCATTCTCAAGCCCCAGGACCGCACCTGCCCCAGTACCTGACTTGAGTTTGATATATAGTTTTGGACTTAGTGTGGTTTACTTGTTTATGACTACACTTTTACTTCATGCAGGTACCAAAACATGATAACCTATATTGTGGACCTTAAAAGCCATACATACTTTAGAAGGGTGCGCACAAAACCATGAAAAGCGCGGTCCACTAGCGTCACAAGTATGAAAAGAATGCCACATGCTTTGAACCAAACTAGACACTAGATAATGACCGGGACACTTTCCTACTACCTTTCATGTCTTTTTCTTAGACAACACTGTCATGAGGTCAAATTTTAATACTTTCCCAATATCATAACATCTTCTATCTGAATTCTATTAGAGATTCACTTTTACAAAATTAATAATGAAATAATCAGAGGGGAACAACACTTCAATTTCTATCCTCACTCTTTATTATTGTTTAATTACATATTATGAGATTTAATTATGCAAAAACATATTCAACTTTAATGAGTTTTCTCTCTCTCTCTCTCTATATATATATAAATAATTACTGATAATTGATAAACATTACTCTAACTTTTCTCTTTGTTTTTTTTACCTGTTTCTCTAACTTTTCTTGCATACAAAGATTATAATTTTGGTCGACTACTAATTATATTTAATAAATACTTAATATAAAACTAGCAATATTTAAATATTTTATAACTCATTAAACATCACAGTCATAGAAATAGTATGCCATCTCAATAATCATTCATCCTCAAAAGTCAAGTTCCGAATCACTGGCTGAGCTGCAAGATTCTTTTGTTTGTCTAGAATCAATAATCAAACGCGAGAGTTAGTGTATTATTGGTCCAGCGATAGCTATTCTCCACTTATCATTCTAGCCATATTACAAAAGAAAAAAATGCCAAAAAGTCTTTGATCCAAAAGGCTGAAAGTGTTAGGCTATATAGTAGCTTCATTTGGTTGGTTGGTTCTTGACAGATTTTTGTGTAGAGTAATCAGCAAGTGACATGTAATATGGTATCAAAATACTAAATCATTTGAATTAATCTTATAGAAAAAAAATCATAATGGAACATGTATAAGAATTTTCTTAATAGTTTACACAAGAGATTCCATGGATAACAACCAGAGAAAAATCTTTACAAAAAAAAAAAAGGTTTGTAGAGCTTCAAATTAAAGTATTAACAATTAGAATATACCATATGGCATTCAAATTTAGGATGAAAATCATAGAATCATAGTGATGGTCAAAATAAGCGGGCTTAAAAAATGAAGAGTTAATATATAACTTTATGATAATTTTTATATTGAGAAAAACAAGCACCAAGGATCTTGGGCGAGACTTTTCCAAGTATCTAACATGTGGGAGTGGGGTGTTGAAAGGTAATGATAATGCCACCAAGGCCCCAAGGCCTAAGGTATGGAATTCACCAAAGGTAGACAGAGTGTGCTTTGACTTATATCATCATTTTACAGTTAATATTTTAAAACTTGTATCTCCATCTTATTCTGCTTCACACTCACACTTTCCAGAATTTTCAAATATATTAATAAAATTATCAACTCTTTTCTCTTACCCATTTATACAAATTTAAGCTTAACAGAGGAAATTAACTTCAAACATTTATCTGTCCCACCCAGCCACTCCATGTGAGATTAGAAGGGATGAACAGCCAAATAATTGAGGTTAAATTATCAAAGGCTTACTAGACACTTCACATGGTTTTGTTTTGTTAAAAGAGTTCAATGTCTGGATTAAAGTATTTGTGACATACTATTGAAAATGAAACAAATAGTAATTAACATGAGAAGTCAAACTAGTTGAATGATGTGCCATCAACATGCAGTATAGTATTGTAAGAGAGTATACTAAATGAATGAAAGACAAAAAGTAGGTGAAAGAGAGTTAATTACCGAGAGATAAATGGTAGAGGCTATGACAAAAGTCCAATAGCGACCAAGAAAAGCGTCAGCAACGTATGCACCCAATATTGGTGTCATCCAAATGGTGCCAACCCAGTTGGTGACATTGTTTGCAGAGGTTACTGTGCCTTGGTGAAGCTTTGTTGTAAGATACAGGATCAAATTTGATGATATTCCATAATAAGCCATCCTTTCGAACACCTCATATACTGCATCAACATGTTCATTCAAACCTCTGTTACCTTTCTTCATCATTCAAATTATAAACAATTAACTGGGTTGCTTTAACCAATGTTCTTGTTTTGGTCATTAAATTAAGTTACGTCTGCATAGAAAAAGAGGAGACACGTGACCTCGTGAATTATATATCTTACTAATAACTCTATGGATTGGTATCAGTGACAATTCAACTTGAACCGTGTTCGTCAACGGTTTGTTTTCAAACCCTTCTCACAGCAGATATAGAATAAAATGTTCATTATCTTTTGAATAATGAAATTACTAATAATGTATATTTTTAATACTCTTCGAGAGACTTTTTTTTTTTTATGCAATTTAATATTTGCACATCATGTGCGATACTAAAATAATTAAAATAGAACAATGAGTCATGAAATAGTATGACGTGTTTGGTCTTACAATAATTTTCATCATTTTAGTAAAAATACGCATATTTGTCTTTTTTTATGTTTGGTCCTACAATATATTTGATTATTGCAAGCCAAAATTGTTCTCAAACCTTGATTTGACTAAAAATGATAAAAAAATAGTAGCTTTTACTTAAGTTGAAAATTTGACAATAAAAGTAATACTAAATTTGGTTTGAAAGAATAAATGTTTAATAAAATTATTTTTACAAAACGAATTTCATTGGAAAGCAACACAACTTACGCTCGCACTTCAGTCGCCTAAGTTGGTCGCAGTTAGGCAAGTATGAGGGGTCAGAATAATATTTGTTTTATACAATTTTTCATATCAAATCTAACCACAGTTTAGGTTAAGTGTTTCATTATTATATAAAACGTATTCTAATAGAAAATAATTATATTCAATTTAAAAAATAAAATACCTTATCTTACACAATTTTTTCATTGCAATTGTTTGTCACTGTATGTGCAAAATTCTGTAGCATATTATGAAGTTTAAAGTGGGCCAACAACTAAATGCAAGTGCAATTTTGAAACAGTAGCAAAACCGTGTTAGGTTTGCAATAAGTGATTTCTGCAAATTAACAGCAACTTCATTTTTGGAATTAAAATATCACGCATTATTTAATCCAGCTAACGTACAATGATATGCATCTTTGAAAGGTTTTATTCGATTCTGATTTGAGTTTTTAAAACTGATTTCTAGGAAAAGGTTTTGAGACAAGAAGGTAGGAGAGATGAAAAATTTGGTTAACCAGCCTTGATTTGAATAAAAATAAAACATCGTTTTCAAAATTGTTTTTTGATTTTGGGAAGCATGCGTCTGGGTCCTACGATTTTGGAAATTTGGCACTATCGAAATGGAAAAAACGGTTCCACGCCTTAACCTACTATAATTTGTACGATCGATAAAGATCCATTACAATTCTGATAGATGATGTGTTGTGGTTTAATGCAGAAGAACAACTTCTGATTCTCTCACATCACGAGCCCACCAGCCACTACCATGGAGAGAACCAGTCCGAGAGGGACAACTCCAGCTTCCATGCATTCGTTTCAAACACCCTTTAAGATCCTCAAAATAACAAAAAACACACACACCCTCGTGAACAAAGAGGGCCAAGGACACTCTGCATAAATATTCCTTGCCTTAGCTTCTTAGAGGTTTCATCCCAACAAATTAATCTTTTCAAAAATCATATTTTTTTATTAAAGTGTAAACCAGTACATGTTACAGATATAAAAGATTCTTGCTTTGTCCATATATATACAAATAGTTATGTATGATAAATTTATTAAAAATCAATTTTGTTATTATTATATGGACAATAGTATTTATTTCGAAAGTTTTAAGAATGTGTGAATGTTTTTTATTGACTTGATTCAATAAATTACAAAAGTACAAAAGATGTATACAAAAATAATACGTGTATGGATAACCTAACAAAGAGAAAATATTAAACAAAATGAAATAAAAAAGTATATTATTAAAGGAAACAAGGGTGATTTAATGGTCAAGAAAATAGTAAGAAATAGTTTGAGTGAAAGAGAGAAATGAGACGACTCTTTTCTATTTTTTATGTGATGCCAAGAGATATTTATGCAAGGACTGAAGCTGTAGGTACAACATCACTTTGCTGCCCAGCTAAGCAAAAGGACAAAGGTGAAAAATGGAACAGTAAATTTCTCTTCTCAGTTCTCACCATCATCTTGCAGTTCCAGAGAACAGCATAACATGGTACAGTACAACTGAGTTCAGAGTTTTGAAATTGGAAAAGCAATCACAAATCAAAGAATACCCATCTCAGAGACATAGTTCTGAAAGCTTGCGTTAACATGATAGGGGTGTGTGTTTGTAAGAGTTCAAAACTTGCTCAGACTTGTTAAATGGTTTGTGATTATCTGAATATTAATCTGGTTGGATAATTAGATAAGTACTATTCCCTTTCTTTCTATTTGTCTTTAACGTAACTGTCCAGAAATGAAGAAATATAATATAGTTAAACTTTGGAAATCACAAATAAACTTAAACAAAAAATGGATCCCAGAAGAACAAAATGGAAGCAAAAGGGGAAAGAATAATAATGCATTGGAGAAACTGAGAAGGAAGCGTGTAGGGTTAAAAGGTGGAAGAAGAAGGAGAGGGTGTGTTGACGACATTGGAAGATAGAGATAGAGATAGAGATAGAGAGAATAAGGAAAATGAGGGAATGTTAAAAGGAGAGAAAGGTTACCAACAACAAAGGAGCAAGCTTTCCAGCCACCACTTTTGGATCTAAGAATTGGTTTGCCTTTAATGTTGACAGTTCCATCTTGTGTGTAGTCCTGGTTCACCACCCTCCCCTCTTCCATAGTCATGTCTACTTTTGAGTGTTGTTTAGTCAAGACTCAACAAACAGAAGTAGAAACACCCTTTACTCTTGAATCCCTGTGGGAAGGGAAGAAGGATTTTTGAATGAAAAGGAGAGATGAGAGAAGTGAATGTGTGGTAGCATGGTCTCCATTCATAAAACTATGCAGAATTTATAGACCTCATTCCCTGCTCAGTGGATACACTTCTACTCCACATGGGCCCAGAATCATCACCATCATCTCATTTTTTCTTCCTTTCTTTATTTTCTATCCAATAATTAAATACCAAATCAAATGTTTTTATCTCATTTTAATACAAATCAAGTAAATGAGTAGGTATTGCTGTTAAATTCAGATACACCCTTCCCTTATTTTCACCCTGCACAACTCACTTTTCTCAGTTTCACCTTTTCTCTTACTTCACAAATTTACAACACTTACCTTTCATTTTCTTTTTATCTTTTTTTTATATAATGATTCTAAAAATAGTGTATTAAAATAATTATACTTATCTTTTCTAAGTTTATTCTAAATAATATTTGTATTCCCTTTAAGCTTATTAAAATAACATTTTATTTTTTTATAATTTGTAAATAAATATACACCTCTATCGTTTTTTAATAATATAATATTTATATCATTTTTTAATAAAACAATATTTAATTTATATTTTTAATTTTGTATTTTCATAATATATAAACTTTAATTAATGTGATCTTTTTAAATAAAAGAAAATCAGAATTATTATATTACTAATATAAGAAAGAAAACTGTCATTTGTTAATAATAAATAAGATGAAGGTAAATGTGTATTTGTTAAAAAATACTGTTTGACTATATTATGTGTAATTTTAAACTTTTTTATAAATATATCGTGACATATTTGTATTTATATTAGAAAAGGATATTGTGGATTTTAACGTAAGACCAAATTCAGTGCAACGTTTGCATCTTTCACAGTATAATAAGAGTATAATCCAGTGTGACATTTGTATATAATAGAATACTAGTTCATCCAGATAAATATTATTTACTTTATAATTTATTTGGAAAAATATTAAAATTATATTTGATAATTTTACTACACATTTTGCTTTCTATAAAAGTACCCTGATGATTTAATTAACATTAAGATTTTCAAGATTAATATTTGTATTATTATTTGGTATATAATAGGATACTAATATAGTTTTCTGTATACATAGAAATACTTTATGGTTTTAAAAGAAAATTATCAAAAATATATTAGGATAATCATGAACAAGATCTTACTTTTTATTTTTTTTATATTTTGAATTAGCAGAATATTCATTTATACAAATCATTATTATTGAATTTAAGGAAAATTTCTAAATATATATATTATGTAAATGAATTCTATGAAAGTAAAGTTGTTGAATTTAATGAAGATTAGGATATTCATTAATGGGATCTTACTTATTTAATCTGTAAATTATAAATCAATAGAATATAAATTGTTAAAATTCATTGTTTAATTTATAATTTTAAAAACTCTACAAAGTCAATTATTGAATTAAATAAAAATAAGTTATTCATTAATAATACCTTGCTTTTTTATTTTTGTATTTTATACATATATGAAAAATAATATTTTAACATTATATAACTAATTTATACAAATAATTAGTTTTAATTTATAATCTATTGAAGAAAAAATCCAAGAATATATAATAATTTATTAACCATTTTTTATTATTTACAGAAGTAATATGTTGTATTTAAATAATATTTTAAAGATATTAATTAATAAGACTCTTATCTTTTAAGTTAACTAGTTTCATTTATAAAAAAATTAAAATAAAAACTAAAGAATTAACAATTAGGATCGTATGTGTGAATTGTTGTTTTAGTGAGTTGTCTATTACTTATATATTTTTTTATAGTTATATGTATTGTTTTATCTCTCAAAAGATCGAATATAACTTATAATAAAGTTTCTTTAAAAAATGTGATAAAATTTAAATAATATTAAAGAAAATTATGGGTATTTTTATACTAAATGATATTCATATTCTAGATTTAAACTTTAATTTATGTAATCATGTAATTAAGGAATGAATGAGATTTATGTGGGTTAGTTATAGATTGTATTAGAGTAGAAAAGTTGTGTTTAAGTTCAGGGGTGGGAGTAGTAATTCTGAGAGGTGAAAATATTAATCATTTTTGGGCTTTCTTTTTGGAATGGATGATAAAAGAAATAGAAAAGGGAGTGAACTTAACAAGTAAATGGGGTGGCACTAGCAATTTGAAAATTTTCCATTTAACTTATTTCTTAGAAACAGAAAATATTTCATTCTTCATTTCACATCTTTAATTCTCCTTCTTTATTTCTTCAAAAGCTACAAACATTTTTTTAAATTTTTATCTCTTCCTCTATAGCATGTCTAGGATTGTTAGGAAATTTTGAATTTTTGTGAACTTTAAATTTATTCATAGGGTGATTGATAATTAAAGTTAAGATCTTTAAGGTTATATAAGAAATTTCTTTATTGTATTTCTTTCTTCTTCTTTTTCCACTCTTTTCTTAGGATATAAGAAAAATTAATATAAAGCAATCTAATTATTTAAATTAAAAAATTTAATTATAATTGATAATTTATTGATATATCAGGTTACGATTTTATATATGATAATTTCGGTTATATTATTTAATTTAAAAAAATTGTGTTTTAAATGTATAAGTTTGGGTTTAATATTAGTTTTGATTGAGTTTTGATCATAAAAATTAGTTGATGTTTTAGAATTGGAAAATTTTATGTGATATAGATAAGTAAATAAATATCTTTAAAGATTAAATTATTGTTATAAGTTTATATTTTGATTTATTCATAAGTTAGATTAAGCATTCGTCTTTGGATTTGATGTTGGTAAGTTCTAATTTGATTTTGTTCTATTTTCAAAAACAATCTTTTAAATTTAGGAAAATTTAGATAATTCTTGAGAATCGTTTTATCTTTATAATTTAGATGAAACAATACTGTTACAAGAAGTTTATTAATATATTTGAGATAGCATTCTAATTTTGAGTTGAGTATGATAACATAAAAAAAAAAACTAAAATTATATAATAAATATATCGAAAGATATTTAAGTGCATAAATGTTAATTGGAAGGGAAATTAAATTTTGAGAGGTATATCGTTTAATGAAAAATATTTTTAGATTTGGATTATTGTTTATATTTTTATTTTTAACTTTCTTCTTTTATTAGATTTATTTTATTTATTAATTTAAAATAAATATATTATCACTTACGTAAAAAATTATTATGAATCTAATTCAACTCTAAAACTCAAGAAATGAGATTTATATCTTATTTATATATATTATAATTCGATCTCATTTTTAGTTAATGTGAGATTTTTCTAACACCTTTTTATTAACAATCCATATTTTTAAAATATTGTAAAAGAGTATAATCTATTAACAAGTAATTAATCTAAGTCTAAAACTTATTATTCAAAATTTAATATATTAATAAATATTAATAAATAGTTTAGTTTAAGTCAATAATTTTATTAACAAATTATAATAAATATTGATTATGAGTTTAACTCATTTCAAAATCAATTAATTTATATCTTATTTATATATTATAATTTAATTTATTTTTAATAAATATGAAATTTTTTTAATATTATAATATTTGAACGAGAAGATAATGTTAGAAAAAAAAAATTGATGTAGTTTTAAAAATGTTAATGGAAACAGATTTTATTAGATGATAATATATTTATTTTAAATTATTAAATTGTTAAATTATTAAAATTACATAAATGATAATTTTGATCGGTTAATAATGTAAAACAGTAACAGTAATAACAGATGAAAAATAAAATGTAGAAAGGTTTCCTTATAATTTTGTTGAAAATGCTAGTTCTGGAAAAAGTTATGAAGCTTTAGACTTTGGGCATGCAGATTCTTTTTTATTTTTTCCTGTTGACTTTATCAATCGTTTCCCTGTTTTTCTTCGAACCTATCATGTTAAAGAAACACTTTTGATGGTTTAAATTTCATCCAAGAGAATCTCCAATTCAAACTAGAAAATTTTGGTATTACTAGTCCACAAAATTGAATCCTCAAATCAAAATACAAAATGTTCCTATTACAACTCCACAAAAAATATTTATTATAACATCTCAATAATAACTAATTCATATATTACGTTTTTTTTTTTTTTAAATACATGTAAAATTTTAAAAACTATAGATAAAAATATAAAATGTGTGAAAAATATGTATAACTAATTATGTAATTTTTTACGTTTTTAAGTATACGAGAAAAAAAAAATGCATAGTTAATTTTGAAAATTATTACTGTTTTAAATATAATAATACGTATGATTCGTTAAAAAATAATAGATTAAAATCATGTCATTCTTGAAATAATTGAAGTTAAATATACAATAAAGGTAGATAGTGGGGAATCTTGGAATTTCATCCAACCGAATCCCTGTCTTAGTGTTCCACGAGTTGTGGCAAGGGAAGTTGAGTCCACCCAACCCTATGGTTGAAACTCGTTTTCAAATTCAAGTTCATGTTTTTCTTCTTAACCCTAATTTTTATATTATTTTAATGTAAAATAGTTTTAAATTTTTTTAATTTTATGAATATTTTTGAAGAAATAATATGACACGTCAACTCGATTTCGATTACGTTAAGTCAATTCAGATTGAGATTTTAAAAATTTTAAAACTTAATGGGAAGTTGTGATAATCTTGACGAGGAAACTGAAAGCTGGAATTTTGCAAAAGTTGGAAGCAATATAGAAAGTGCAAATCAAATCAATGCGTCCAAAATGAATTGAAACCCACAAATAAAAGATCAGTTTTTCTTACATATTATTTGGGTACAGAGAAGATGCAAAATATATGGTCCTTGCACTTCAGTCAACAAATACATAAAGGTTTGCACAATGCTATCTCAATGATAACAGATACACAAGCTAGCTTATAGATTCCCTCCAAGGAACCACAGAATCCAGAATCCTCTGTTTTTGTTTTTCAAGAATCACATCCCCCTTTAAAGATCACACCAGAGACTGATATGTTAAACTTCAAACTTTAATATGTAGTTTGTATTTACTCAAAGCCATCAATTTTTGAGTATAATATAAAAGTGTTACTAGATTTTATTCATTCCATAATCCTCAAAAATATGCAGTGAAAAAGAGAAACTCCTCTGCTTCTCACATAGTTCTACTTTTCACACTCATGATGGAGTTAGAGAAGAAAAGAGGAAGTAATGGGATGGTTGGAATTTGAAAAGGAAGAGAAGCGTGGTAGATTAAACTTCTTAATAAGCAGCCATAAAGAAGAATTTGATTTTATACTCAATTACTGCACCTTAAAAATCCAACACTTGTTTAAGACTAAGGTTGGGTGACATCACAGAGGATGTTTGCAACAAAATGTTGCACAAACTGTGGCAAACAACGCACCATATTACACGGCTTATTCATGGGAATAAAGAGAAAGGATGTGTTATTATTCTATATATATCTATTTAAAATATATACAATTTTTTTGTTCTTATTGCATTTTTTTTTTCAATTTTCCTATCTTCTTGAATCCAGAATGGATTAAAAAAAGACCGTTTCCACATTTTGTTTTCAATGCTTCCTTTCCTATTCAAATCATACAAATGGTGGAAAGAATAGATTTGCTACTTCTTTTTTGTTGTTATTCCTTCTATCACATTTTCCTATTTCAAACAAAGCATAAGTGTTACTTGATAACAAAGTATAAGAGTTATTTAATAAAATATGGTTGTATAATTTATATTTAACTTCGAATATCCAAACCGTATGTTTAATTAGTAGGATGAAAGCAACATGGAGGAGAATTTTCTTAAACTCTATTTTTTTCCTTTTTTCTTCCTCTTTATTTTCTCTTTAACAAACAAAAACAGATAATCATCATCCATGTTTTTAAAATCTATTTCCCCATTCAGATATTTATGAATGTAAATAGTAATGACCATCAAATGGTTGGTCTAGCTGGTAAAAAAACTGATGTTACAGATTAAAGCAAGTGGTTAAAGAGTTTGAATTATGAGTGTTATGTATGGATTGGAAAAAGGAAGCCAATAAAATATTCCAGAGCACTCGTAACCCAAAGTATAATACAATAAATTTATGCAACTTTTATGAGTAGTTTTGACTTGACATATACGATATTTCATTCTCAGTTAACACCTGAGCTAGTAACAAGTTTAAAGCAATTTGTATAGTAAAAAGTTGATTAGAGAGTGATAATCGAGAATATATTATGAAAGAGGAAGAAGGAGGTGAGTATGGAAGAAAAAGAATTGTGAATAAAGGTTCTTTTGAGTGATGAGAGAATAATCCCGTGAAGAATTTGACTTGATTTTAGCACCACAAATTCTTCGCCGTCCTTCATAGTTGATTCACATTAACATCTGTAATTGGATCTATACCTAAAAGAACAAGAATCTGCTTTCTGTACTAAATTTTCCATCTCTACTTTTAGTCACCTTTCCAAAAAACTTTGAACTTTCAAAAGGGTTAAGGATTAGATTAAGCAAGTTTTGCCACACCTTCTTCATGTGCTTCTGCACTCTTTTCAAATCACAATAAACCAGTCCAGAGAAGTGACACTGAAAATGTCATCCACATTCATTCTCCCTTGTTATTTTAATGTTGAAAAACACTTTCCAATGAAAAGCAAAATTGAAGTTGATTTAATCACTACTCTGCACCAAAGGGAGAGAATACTAGCTGGAGAAGGTACTTGAGAAGTTTCCTTTTCACACTCAATTCAGTGACTATAAGAAATGATATAGAGGAATAATGATTAAAAGCCATGTTATTTTGTTTCTTCTTTTGTTGCTCCTCACACTTACTCTTACTCTTACCATGGATCTGATCATAACTGGTTTGAACCAGTATTTAAAATATTTTCTGATTCAATCTAAAATATTTTAAGGATAAATAAAATACATATTTATTATATTATATAATATTAAAAATATAAATTAAATCATTACAAGTTCAATTGCAACTTAACTGGTTGAATTAACGGTTCAAATAATATTGAATTAAGAATGGTTAATTTAAGTTCCAAAGAAATGTTTGATGATCCGAATCCCTTCCATAGATATTTATGATCCCCATTAGCTTTTCCATGTATAAAATACATTTAAATGATTCGGAGCTGCCAAATTTGGATAATATTCAATGGAAATACTATTGGAGTTTGTGGTATACAACTTTCAGATTGAGAGCATGTATAAGAAAAAAATATTTTATGAATTTTAAAATTTATAGTTTATGAATTTTTTTTAAACAATTTTATTCTCTTTCAACTTCATGTAATTATATGAGATTTAGTTATATTTTTAGTCTTTAATATAAATTGAGTTTTGATTTTTAAATTTAGAAAACATCATTTTATCTTCTCAAAGTTTTAAAAATATATTTTTAAACTTTAAACACTGAATTTAAGAAAATTTAGTAATTTTTTAAGTATTTTTTTTTTAAATTTAATATTTAGAAACTAAAAGCATAAATTATTTTTTAGAAGACAATTTTTTTTTTCAATTTAAACGATTAAAAGATAACTCACGTATTGAATGTTAAAATATTTTATCTATTTCGTTTTTTTAACTAGAACATAAAAAATCAAACGAATAATTTAAAAGATGAAAATGATTTAGAATAATCAGTCTTGGCGAAAATTCTCTTTATTAATGATTGATCAAATTAGTGTTGGTGAGCCAAAATTTTATTTTGTTGTCCTTCTTAAGAAATAATAGATCACTTTGTTTGTATAATAATAAGACACATGTTTTTAAATTTTTGAAAAAGCCATTTGATTGATAGGAGTGGGTAATAAAGAATATAAAAAAATATTTAAATTAATTTTAGTCTAATAAAACTAATATTTATTCTGTGCAATCCATAAATATATATTCTTACATATCCTAAGAGAATCATGCATTTAATTATGAGTCGAAAATGTAATAGATATTTTTAAGATCTATTAAAGATTAGTGAGGTAATGTTGAATTTATGAGAATTTTGAACTCCAAACGATGATGACAAATTAAGGTTAGATGTGGTCTTTTCGTAGGTGTCAGTCAATACGACCCAACTTAGTAATAATCGAATTGGGACAAGACAGGCTATCAATTTGTCTATTTAAATTAAATAAATAAAATAGGGAAACACAAAATATTGGGAAAATTAATATATTGTTCCAAAAACTAATTTTACATATTAAAGGTTAAAAATGAATTCAAATATGTTTTTAGTATAATAAATGTTTAATTTTTTTAGTTTCTAATATTTTTTTAATTATTTTAATAAATTTGATTTAATTTTTTTAATCTAGTAATTTAAAAGGTTAAAATAAAATTATTCATATAGCGCTTTGATGACAAAAATAAATAACTTTTTTTACTGACAAATAAAATAAAAGTTAACTTTGTTTTAAGAGATTAAAAAAAATTATAATATCTATTTTATTTTATTTAAATTTTTATATTAAGATTTCATATATTAGATTGATTTAATTTTAGGGTAAAATCAAAGTTTGGTTGTGATTTGGAATTTATTTTATATGTAATGTTAGCTTGTTTTAGGTTATCATGTGATAAAAAGTAAAATCTGTTTCTTGTTTATTAAAAATATTTAAAAATTAATGTGTAACACTTATAAAAGTTCAATAATTTTTGTCTCAACCTTTATAAGAAAATATTGTGACTAGTTCTTATTTAAAGATTCAAAATACTTGTTTTTTTTTTTTCTTTCAAAAATGTAATATATAAAATCTATAAAAACTGGACAAGAATTAAATCCATTTTTGAGTGATTAAAAACAATTTATACTAAAAAAATATTATATTTTCTCAAGCTTTTGTCTTCGTTACATACTGTCTATTTTACTAAAGTTTTAATTTTATATTTGCAATTGAGTAATATTTCTTATTTTAGTGATTAGACATTTATTTTATCTAATATTTATTTCATAGTAATCACTTTATTTATCACTGCATCTTATAATTTTTTTTTGAAACCATAATAACTATGACGAAATTAAGGCACTTGAACAAATTAGAATAAAAGGTTAAATATGACATTTAAAATGTATAAATCTAGAGTTAAGAAAATATTAATAAATCTTTATTTGTGGTTAGAAAATAATCCAAGAATGAAACCAACTATAATGGGTTTGTTTTTATTTATTTTTAACTAGTTAACTGAATGGACTTAACCAAATTAATTTAATTAATTTGATTTTAATGGTTAGATTTACAGGATAATCTAATTAGATAAGCAGCTATAGAAATTTATAAAAGGGTGTTATTAAAATGTAAAAATTAGAAAAAAGTATTTAAAAAAAGAAAAAAGAAAAAATTAGAATAGATTGAAGGGTGGTTTATAGGAAGAGATCCATTCAATATATTCTCTCACTAAAGCCATTGACTAATTTATTGGACGTAATTGGTTGGATCTCACACACCCCTCCTCACTAAAATATCTTCCAATATTTCTTCTATAAATAATACATTATATTATTCATCATCTTTTCATTAATTTTTTTTTTCTTCAAAATTTTCTTTCAGATACAATGTTCTTTCATTTAATATATAAATTGATAATATAATATTTAGAAAAAATTGTATGAGTTTAATTTCTTCAGTTTTCGATATTTTTTAAATAATTATATTGAAAAACAGTGATTTTTTTTAAGGAGATAATTATCTTGCATCTACATAAACTTTTGTAGTGATTTTTTGAATCAAACTCTTGAAATATATCCTCACTTGACACTTGCTATGGACATTTTCAAATCTAAACAAAAAGTGATGATCCGAAGAAAATGTTTGCACATTGAGGCCGTGCATGCTCCATTATTTCTCACATTCGATCTTCTTCAAATTTTCTTCAAAATAAAAATCTAATGAAGGTGGTGTCCTAAAATTAGGGTGTCCGAAAAAACATGGCCTAGCTTCAAATTACTTTGGGCCTTGGCCTGGGGACACATTTTATGGACAGCCCATTATATTTTCCTTATTTTAATTTATCTTAAATTTGTGATATTCGTGAATAAAAAGGTAGGAATCGGATTAGATCTTGCACAGGCAAAACCCTACCCTCCGAAAACCCTAATCCTGAAGCACTGCAAGTGTGATATGGCAAGAGCCATTTCCTCTTCCTGCGCTCGCTTAACCATGCGCCTTCTCTCCACCGCTTCCACCACCACCTTCACCGCCACATTACCCAAACCCTCATCTCTCTCACTCCCTTCGCGTCGATTCCTCTTCCCTCTCTCCCATGCCATCGTTCTTCCCTCTACCCGCGTCGCCGGGATCCGCTGCCGCGTCAACCGTGCTGGCGACTCCGCCTACTCGCCGCTCAACTCGGGGTCGTCTTCGTTCAGCGACCGCCCTCCCACCGAGATGGCCCCTCTCTTCCCCGGTTGCGACTACAACCATTGGCTCATCGTCATGGATAAACCCGGTGGCGAGGGCGCCACCAAGCAGCAGATGATCGATTGCTACATCCAAACCCTCGCCAAAGTTCTCGGAAGCGAAGAGGAAGCAAAGAAGAAGATTTATAATGTTTCCTGCGAGAGGTACTTTGGGTTCGGCTGCGAGATTGACGAGGAAACCTCTAATAAGTTAGAAGGTATATGTTCTTCTGTAATGGATTTTTTTGAATGCGTGTTTTGTTACGTTTTGTGTTCACTCCTTTTTTATTTATGTAGGGTTGCCTGGAGTTTTGTTTGTGCTACCGGATTCGTATGTGGATCCTGAGAACAAGGACTATGGCGGTGAGAGACTAACTCTTTTTTGTTTGTTGTCTTTTTTACTGCCAATGGAGATTATTTTTTGCTGCTAATTTTGGTTTTTATGGCTCCATTTCTCCTTTCAAAAATGTGAAAGAGAGTTCTTTTGGTAATGTTTGTTTATTTTCTGAACAATGTTAGATTGCCGGACCATGTTGAAAAAACAAGTTTTAGCTTATGATGTCTGGATTTGCATCTATTATCTAACTAAAATATATACTTTGATGCAGATAACTAGAGATTAAAAATAGATCTGTTATCGTCAATTGTAAAGGGTTTTTATTGTGGATTTTTTTAACTTGTAATGATTAACTTTAATTGTTGGAGGTGGAGTGACAATGATTGTCATTGTGGTATTGTTGTAATTTGTATGATTCCCTCATCTGTTTGCACCCTGTTAATATTTTTTTGTTGAAATGTTTATTGAGCTTTCTGAGCTGCAGGTATTGGAGAGGGTAAATGAAAATTTCGTTTTTTTTTAATCTTCATTATAGTTTGTGAGTGTACTGTACTGTTCTCCCTCTGTCAGCAGTCCATCTTGGCAAAGCTAAAAACTCTCAACGGGTAATGGCTAGCTTTGAATGCTAATGGACTCACATAAATTTCTCTTCTATCCTGTTCTGTTGCTTCACGAACTTATGGAGTCTCAGAATCATTGGAGTTGATACATGTAACTACATGATGTTACTTGTCCAGGCCAGTAGTGCCAGTTACCTTTTGTATATAGTTTTTACAATGTCTACATTTACCTTATTAGTGTTTAATTGTTCTTTATGGTGATGGATTGTCACTTATTTGAAGTTAAAAAACTTTTGTTTTTATTTTTTACATTCTGATGAAACTCTATAGTTGATTATTTAGGTGCACGCACGATAAGGAAGTAAAACCAGTAGAAAGAACCTTTAGAGTGAAAAATACCATAATTTTCTTCCTACCTTTATCTGCAGTCCATCTTGGCAAAGCTAAAAACTCTCAACGGGTAATGGCTAGCTTTGAATGCTAATGGACTCACATAAAATTCTCTTCTATCCTGTTTTGTTGCTTCAAGAACTTGTGGAGTCTCAGAATCATTGGAGTTGATACATGTAACTACATGATATGTTACTTGTCCAGGCCAGTAGTGCCAGTTAAAAAACTTCTGTTTTTATTTTCTACATTCTGATGAAACTCTGGAGTTGAGTATTTGTTGTTGAGTATTTGTGTGCACGCACAATAAGGAAGTAAAACCAATAGAAAGAACCTTTAGTGTGAAAAATACCATAATTTTCTTCCTACCTTTATCTGCAGTCCATCTTGGCAAAGCTAAAAACTCTCAACGGGTAATGGCTAGCTTTGAATGCTAATGGACTCACATAAAATTCTCTTCTATCCTGTTCTGTTGCTTCACGAACTTATGAAGTTTCAGAATCATAGGAGTTGATACATAAAATATTTCTCTTCTTCCGAGTAGTGCTAGAGTTTTCTATTTATAGGTTTTTTTACTCTATTTCTTTTTAACTTGTAATGTTTATCTGTACTTTATGGAGATTGATTATCACTTCTTTGAATTTAAAATCTTGTCTGCCTTTTCTACATTCTGTTGGAACTCTATATTTCAGTATTTGTGCACCTACTCAATAATGAAATAAATCACTCGAAACTTTACAAAAAAGACCATACTTTTTCTCCCTTTACTGGCAGTCCATCTTGGCGAAGCTAAAAACTCTCAATGGGTAATGGCTAGCTTTGAATGCTAATGGACTTACATTAAATTCTCTTCTATCCTGTTCTGTTACTTTACTAACTTATGGAGTTTCAGAATCATTGGAGTAGATATATCACCCACCTGATATTCCACTTCCTCTAGGCCATTAGTGCCAGTTTCATTTTATATCAAGTTAGGTTGAGTTTTTGTTTACAATAGCAGTATATCTTGGCAAAGCTAATAACTCAAAATGTTTTGTTTTGAATGCTAATGGATTTACATCAAATTTCCCTCCTTCAGTTTTGTTATTTCAGTCCTTTACTAAAACAAATGACATTCATCTTTTTCATTCTGTGGTTGAGCATTTCACAGTATGTGTTATCTATATTATTTCATTTGTTGGTTATTGCTTTCATGTTTTTCTCTTTTTCTTTTTATATATTTGTGTGAAACGTAAATGGTTGTTACACGTTATTACACAACAATGACATTAAACTTTGATTCAATAGAGTAGGTCAATGGCAAAGCTTCTTGCTCTTCCTAAGCTTTTATTTTTCTGCCCCACTTCAATTATGAAGTTTAGTAATAAAACCCTTGTTTTTATTATTCTTGGTTATCAATGTTCCCCATTTTCTTATAATATACCGACTCCAGTTATTACAACATTTTGGTTACCGAACATGCAGCTGAATTATTTGTCAATGGAGAGATCGTCCAGAGGTCACCTGAAAGGCAGAGAAGGGTGGAACCACAGCCACAAAGGCATCAAGACAGACCAAGATACAATGATAGAACAAGGTACGTCCGCCGCAGAGAAAACACACAGTGAATGACCAATTTGTTATGGAGAGGGATGTGATGTGTACATAAACCACGGAAGTGCTATGACATGCACTGTCTTAGTCTTGCCTGTGGAGACATTCTATATATTCTGGTATTTTTATGGGTCTATTAGATGGACTCCTCTTTTGTTATCATTTTACATATGCAGAATCTTGAACTCTTTACCTTGTGTTCTTTTGGTTTTGATGCATATTCTGAATCTCCGCATTGAACGGTACTCTTCACCAGGGACTTTTTCTCTTTAAACAACTCAAATTATGAACAGAAAAGTATAACGAATAAAAATAATATTAATAAAAATAATATTCTTAAAAATAATATTAATAAGAAATACAGGAGTTATGATGCTTTTACAATATTACTTTGGTCCTTTTTACAAGAATATAAAATAATATTAAAAATATTATAAATTATATTGATAAAAAAGACTTAATTTTTTTAAATATATTTACTATAGATATATAAATAAAATCTAAACTATAAAGAATGTGGTGAATTAAAATTTTGAATCCAGTTCTCTCAATTTTGCTTGGTGATATTGAATCTGAATCTCAGAGGCAAAGTTAAAAGCATTGGTGGATTCTTTGGCATTTTTGCAGACTTATAAGTCAGTGTAAGTGTCAGTATGTGAGTGACAGTATCGAGAATGATGTTATAGACGTATATTTTATAGAACTTTTTATCCTAAATATTTCATGTTCCCTTAAACTTTCTATCCCCACTTCTTTATACAACTAAACAAACTACGTCACGATATTAAAGATGCCAAAATGTATATATTTTTGGGAAAAACAGTAGTACGTATGCTATTTGGGTTGGGGATGAATTTTTTAAAATCAAATTCAAATCTAAATATTCGGAACAAAATAAATTCATATATTTTAGAAAACGGTTTAAATTTTTTAAATTCAAATAATTCCAAATAATTCTATTGGATTTTAAATCCAAATCCATATTTTTCTAAAAAAAATAGTTTTAAGTTTTATGAATATTAATCTAAATCCAAATTCATATTTCTAAAAATGAAGTAACTATTTTATCTAATACATGAATTAGTGTAAATAATTAAAATTGAATTAGTTTAATTTTAAAAATAAAATAAAATATCCTTTGTGAATTTTCCGAAAAATAATAATTTATATCTCAACATCTTATTAAGATATCAACTCAATAAAGAAAAATGAAAAACAGTTCTATATCTATACCATGTATGTAATTGGATATTTTGCTTTCAATTCACATTGCACAGTTCTAAATTACTCTTCACGCCAGCGAAACATCACCTAATGATAAGTTTTAAAGCCCAAAAATGATTCGAGAAATCTTATCAAACTATTCAGATGGTAAATCTTGGTGTACTAGACACTAATTGATATAAATGATTTTAGTACAAAAAAGAGATGAATCAATGTGGGAAAGTAAAATGGGTTTATTTTGTTGGATATAATAAAAAATAAAATATTTGGTAGAAATCAAAGGTGCCGTTGGGATAATGGTTTTGTGAAATTCATCGCAAACTAAATGAAATCAAGTTCAGAATTAATAAAGTATGTGGATACAACTTATGCACAATTTGTACTTATCTTTCAACCAGCATAAAGGGAAAATAAATTATGAATTACATTATGGCACATGAGAAACATATACCTGTGTTCTTTCTCCTCATATTTCACTATAAAAAATAAGTAAAAAATTGTTGACGTTTACAACCAAACTTGTAACTTTCTATGATATTAGTCAACAAAATAAAAGTGGAAGTGTTATCTAAAGGGTTCAGTGGGAGACGATTCTTCAAGAAAAGCTGCTGCTTCAAAGCATTCAACAGCTTCCATTGCTGATGTCTCCAAATCAGCTCTGTATAACAGTCCAAGATTGTACCAAGCAGATGGGTTTGTTCTGTCAAGGCGTAATGCATCAGTGAGAAGGCTTCTAACTATTGAAGATGATTGACCACCAAGTTGTCTGAGTACACAGGCTGTGGATATCAAACTTGGCACATGGTTGGGCTCAATATCTAATGCTTTCCTAAATGATTTCAGAGCCTCTTGATGAAGACCTCTGGCTTCAAAAAGTAAACCTGCAAAAACCTAACTTAAGAATTTTTCTACATGAAATATGTAACTACCTTAACAAAATGCTACTGAATGAGTTGAAGGAAGTTTGGAATGTGAAAAATGTTAAGCTTCAAATAAATTAAGATTCCACATTTTTGTGGACAATTATATTCTTTCTAAAATGTAAATTCTATTACTAGATACTTGCTTTTAGCACCAACTGGAAAAATCACCAAGTGCCTTAAGACAGAGAAGTATTCCCAAGAAAATAAGTGCTATAATAGTATAACGAGAACTCATACTCTTCAATATACACCATAAGCCACTTTTCACTTACTAAGGATCTTTATTCTTTCTAAAAAAATAATGTAGAATGTAGATTCTATTAAGAGATACTTGCTTTTGGCACCAACTTGATAGATTACCAAGTGGCTACAGAAATATAAGTATTCTCAAGAAAATACATGCTATAATAATTCATCTTTGCTCTGGCCAATATAAAATCCCATAAGAAAAATGCTTGTTCCTTAGCCATTAGTAGCATAACTGAAAATTCACACTTCAATCTACACCATCAGATTTGTTTCAGTGTTGGCTAACTTTTCAGTAACTGAGAATCTTATATCTTCATGTATCAATGACAAGAAAGAAACTGAACAAACAAATAGAACCTAAGAAGGGTAGGGAGAAAAAAATAAGAAGATAAGCTATATACCCTTTGTGTGCCATCTAGAAGCAGAATAGGGATTAATAGCCTCAGATTTTGCTAGACAAACTTCAGCATCCTGCCACTGTGATAAGGCCGTGTATACATTGGCTAAATCATGCCATATTTCCATTTCCAGTCTTCTGTCACGGTTTCCCTTACTCTGTACAAAAGAGAAGTCGGAAAAGTAATACATTATTCTACATATATTAAAAAGTTAGAATTTAAATAAAGCTTCTAATATTCTTTTCCCATTGATAATTTGAGTTATTAAAGAATCAAAGTGATATATATATATATATATATATATCATTGGTGCATATCATTACAACCTTACTTGCAGTGCCTAAACTTTTATTTTGGACTTGAAGAACGGCAAGAAGAAAAGTATATGTATCCACTGCATTCTTTAATTTTCCCTGTGCAATCCGTAGTTTAGCTTTAGTTCTCAATAATTCTCCTTGATCCCATTTCCCACTTTGATCTAGAGCAGCATCTATAACAAACTCTGCATCTTCAAACTTTTGTTGAGCAGATAAAATCCGAGCTAGTAGAATATGTCCATTAACACTAGATCCAGCCTCAAGCATAATCAGTTTCTTTGCATGATCACAAGCAATGCTTAACTTCCTCCGTTCAGCATATTCTAGACAAAGATGAAGGACAATGTAAGGATCACTTTCCCTCATCACTCTCTCAGCATCTTTTAGAGCACTGAGTGCTTCAGACTGAAAAAACACCTTCTCTGATTCAGAAGCAGCTGACCTGGACTTTGATGACAGTAGAACACCTAGCAAGCAATTTGCAATAGCTACCATCTGCATGCACTTTCCATTCAACTGAGAAATGGCTTTGGAAGAGTATTTGATTCCTTCTTCAGTGCAAATCTTGTTGTCTGCACAAATTTTTGAAGCTAGAAGTAACTCCTTTACGCATTCTGAGTTCTCTCTATGATTCAAGGAGTTCCTCAGAAGATCCAAAGCAGTAGTATGTTCACCTTCTCCAAAGTAACAAAGAGCTAGAGTATAGTATCTTTCTTTTCTGTCCATGTTTTCAGGAAGCAATTCCTCAACCTGTTGAGCTAGAGTCATGAATTCCCCAGAAACACTTAGAGCAAATGAAAGGTGATCAACTAATGAAGGGTCCCATGCAATGTATCCAAGAGTAGATTTTCTCAGCAAAATCAGAAGCAGAAGAACAGCCTCTTCTATGTTGTTTCTTGGCACAAAGGAACCATCCAACTGAGAGCGGAGAGCAGGAGGGCTAGCTTCACAACCACTATACAGCAGGAAAAAAGCAAATTCCTTTTGTATTCTTGCAGTGGCTTCAATGTCAAGATTCCAATGATGAAGCAGGGCCCTCCTAAACGATGAGATGATATCTTGAGGGGAGCCTGCAAGCTTCCACAACTCTGGAAGCAGTTCCACTGCATTTGCTACTGTTTCTTGCAGTTTACAGTCTGAAACAACGTTTTCAGGCCAGCCTTCTGGTAAAGCTGATTCAAGAGTGTCTAAAATAGTTTTGCAAGACTGAGCAGCATCTGAAATAAATAAATTAATATTATAAACAAAATCATAGACTTTAAACTAATTGATTTTGATATTTTTATTGTTGAAAGGATTTAACGGTTACCCAGAAACTAGAGACTAAGTGCAAGATCATTAAGAACAAGAAGAAGATGAAAGAAACACCTTGAAACCTTCCAAGAGCCTGCAAAGATTTAGCCTTGAGAAAGACAGCTTCAAGAAGTAAACTAACAGCATGCATCGACATAGGAGGCTGAGCATCACTTTGCGAACGGCGTCTATCAGGTTCGCATCTTCTAGATATAGAAACTTTCATCTTGGGAACGACAGTAGCAATATCTATTCCATCAAACACATGAAGTGCAGCCTCCACATTGCCTTTCTGATACTCAAGTCTTCCTAGCAAGGCTCTAGCTTCCTATTGTGAAACAAGTCATTCAGTTTCATAATCATCTTATAATGAAGATGCTTCTCAAGTATCCATAAAATCAAATATTGAGACAAGGCCCTTATTTCTTGCCAAAAAACATCACATATTACAGCCTAAAACGGAAGCATAAAAGAAAGCCTAAAATATGATAGAAAAGCAGATAGAGGTCATGTAGAGTAGAGGTCAATTGTTGTACCCTGTAAGCCTAATTACAGATATACATCTGAGAATGATATTCCATCATGTACAAAGTCTGCATTGGCCAAAGTTTCAATTTCTACATGCCTAACACAAACTTGATGGTGGAAAAAGATTTTCATTTACAAAAGAAATGCGTAAGAGTAAGAGACTAACATAATCTCTTCAGAACACTCTCGTATTACTATTATTTGATACCAATTTTCTTTGTCAGACATGACAAATTATCATCAGATATTCCACACCGAAAAAAGTTTCTTCAATATGATATATAAAACTTCAAATGGGTGCTTCCATCCTCGAATTTGTGTGATAGGTCTTGCTAGAGAAATTTAGAAAGATCAATTTTTGTTTAGAAAGAATATGAATTTATTAGCAAAAAATAAATCTCCAAGGATTCTGCGGCCTATACATTGCAACCTATAAGTGACTTTTTGTTCAATAAATGCAGATACCATTTACGTATTACTTAAAACATCACATACATCACAACTCTGTTCAGAAAAGCCATTCAATCATTCTTTTAAACAGTACCATAGAACTCGGTTCAAACTTGTAAGGTAAGTGTCAGCTTCTAAAATAGTATAAATGGAATTAGTTAAATTAAAATTTCCTCGTTTCTAGCATTATGTCTCTGTTTCCCGATTTCAATACCATAGAACAAAAATACGTGAAGAACTCTATTGTAATATAAGAGCATGTTTGGATGGAAAGTGCATGTCCAAGATAAACTGTTGTTGAGGAAATAATTCTTGTCATTTTTTTATGTTCTGGCAAAACATAACATTATTCGTTCGTAAAACGCTTAACACAAGTAACCAGATAACATGGATTGGGATGTTAAGTTGAAGAATCTTAAGGTGATGCTACATGGGTAAATACAAGAAATAACATAATCTGACCTCATAGTTTAAGTAACCACTTTCACGGAGAGAAGATTCTGCTTCTTCAATGTTGGTATTGTCAACCTTTGTATCGTTTTCTCCAGGTCGAGATGAATAGCCACCACTTGCTGAATAGTCTCTAGTTGCTAGGGACTCTGATGAGTAACCTAATTCATCTACCTTTAACTGCTCCCCAGAACATATACACTTTATCATTTTTCTCAATCTTAGGCTAATCTGCTTTTTGCTTATCAAACTCTTAGCTCTCATACTGAAACATTCCACTCGATACTTTCCTGAAACATCATCATACAACAAAATAAGAAGAAGAAGCCCTTCAAGTTACATCCTTGAGATGCATTACATAAGCTATACTCGTGTACTTGGCATATCTTATATGCAAACAAAAAATTGGTATTTCTAAGTCCTACTATGTCAGCTTTTTAACATCAAATTTTGTGCATTTGCTTGCTTTAAAGTACATGATAACGCAATTCCAGGTTTAAAAGCATGTTTTTTCAGAACTGGGGACCTAACTTCTGGCATAACCAAGTCAACCAAGGGATTTGATCAAAATTCAACATTTACATACCAAACTTGCTGATCAACAAAACTAAGAAGCAAAAGACTTGCTTTAAAATATAAAGAAGAAATAAAAGAAGAAATGATCGAACTACCTATGACCATATTATAGTGAATGCAATGGCGAAGTGAACTGTTGTAAAAGGAAAGAGGGTGATTTGATTTGTTTACCTAAAGTTGAATGTGAGGGAAGACCTTATCGGAATCATAGAGAGAAGAAAAAATGATAGGAAAACAACGTAAAAGAGGTAGAAAGAGGAAGGAAAAAGTGGCTTTTTTATTATAGAGAAAAGTATAAACTTAACCCACAAGACAAAAGAAAATGAGTGTGCAAGTCCATGTCCTGTTAAATTAACCCATTAAGAAAGTGCCCCATGAAATGATTTTCACTTGGGAAGCAAGAATCCAAAGCTGCAGATGCTTTAAACAACCTTTTTGTCTGTTTTGGTAATTTTCAATGTTGCCGGATGAATTATGTTGACTGTTTGTTCTGCTCCAACTTCGAATAGTAGCCTGTAACTCATGACGGTGCATTAAATTATGCATATCTAACTTCTGAACCCTCAGGCCTGAACTTTGAATCTTCTACCCAAAGATAAAAGGCACGAGTTGTCACTGCATTTTCTCATTTTATTTATTCTTTCTGCAAGTTGCACTGTTGACAATGAGACTTCTTAGGACAAACTACCATGACTTATTTTCCATTGTCTCTAAATGCGACCAAGTTAACATGTTAAAAATTAAAATATGTATTTGTTCCTTTTCAAATGTTTCTTTCAGTCTTTATAGAGATTAAAGTAAATGTTTTAAAACATCTTCATTTTTTTTTATCTAAATTAATACAAAATATTCTCAGAGTAACAATATGATTGTCTAGTTTCAATTCGATTAACAGGAAAATTAGCTCGCAAAAATATTACCACTATATGAAATAAAACACATTAATGTCAAATTTTGAAGTAAAACTGACATATAGCAACCAGCCAGTCCTTTCAAGATGCAGCTTTTGGGGAAATCCATGTTGAATGGTAGAATAGGGCATCCTGGTATATATATTATTGAAAAAGAATTAAAATTTTCTCTTTAAATTAAAAAAAGTTGAAGAGTGTTTATTACCTATATTCTAGCCATGTCATACTAGTGTTATTAGAATTGTCATTTGCATTTATATTGAAGGTGATTGTTGTCTGAGTAGAAAAATATATTTTGTTGTCATTTTTAATAGATCTTAAAATTAAATGATGATCAATATGAATTTTGTAGGTTGGTGTGGGAGTTAAAGTCAGCCTGTACTGTACCGTATCTTTGTTTGCAGTGATTTTCAGAAGTCAAAAAGAGTAGGTGAAAAGAACTGGAAAAAGAGAGAAGAGGAAGAGGGAAAAAAGAAAAATTATAGAACCCATTGCAAAATAAAATAGCATTTTTTATGTCTGTAAATACATTATAAAATATAATATTTTTTATACTACCATTCGATGATAAATTACTACTAAATTATTGTATGAGAATAGTGATATTACTGTGAGGGCTTTGATAACCAAATTGAACATCTAACCATTGATGTCGTGTATGCAAATTGGGCTATTTGTATGTCTCGTTCTCTGTTGGGCCTTATTGAGCCCATTATGTGACAGATTTCTTAATAATTTGTTGGAGGCTTTGCATGTCTGCATGAGTTGTATTGGGAATGAACTCTTTGTATTACTGTATTGATGATTCTTGAATTCTTTGCTATTAAAAAAATATTATTGGTAATAATTCTTCATTTTAATGTCATCTTATTTAGCTCAAGGCCTTCCAAATCTTGCAATATAACAAGTATTCAAATATTCTGATTTACACAAAATTTGGCATTTACAATTATTTATCCCATTAATTATCTCTTAAATGCTGAATGAGTGACTAAGTTGGTGAAGCCAAATACATTGTATTTAAAATATATTATGATTGAAATTGCAAAGCTTGAAAAAATGCATTAGAAATCTCCAAAATATATTTCATGAGATGTCACATAAAAATAAATTCAAAAAGAAGTTAGTGATTCGTAATCTACATCTAAATCGCCTTGTTGAGAAGTTATAATTCATCCTCAATAATATTGAACAAGACCTCACATGAAATTTTTAAACTTTCTTTAATATGTGTGATGGTTGGGTCATAAGAGCTACACATATTTTCTTTTCTCAGTATTTTTGTGAGTTAAAAATAAGATCTTTTCCAATATAAAGCAAGAATGCACAACTTTTATCATCTTTTATTTTTTTCTAATCAAAATTCATTAACATTAAATGTATTTGATGCATTTATCTTTTTCCAATATCAAAATCCATTAACATTAAATGCATTTTATGCATAAGGTTTATCTTTATTATGATACAAGTTTGGTGGACAAAATGCAACATTT
The DNA here is from genome assembly GCA_016859785.1 of Macrotyloma uniflorum. Classification (NCBI taxonomy): domain Eukaryota; kingdom Viridiplantae; phylum Streptophyta; class Magnoliopsida; order Fabales; family Fabaceae; genus Macrotyloma; species Macrotyloma uniflorum. The sequence goes on along the minus strand of BDMB01000023.1, from coordinate 659,240 downwards.
ATCTTAAGATAATATTCTAACCAAGATAGAAAAAACTTAAAAGATGATGGTTGGAAACTAGGGAAATGGTTTTCCCCAAACTTTGGATATGTAGAAAGTAGACATTGATATGGACAAACTTTATTATAAGTTCTTTCAACTTCATCATGCTTCTCAATTGGGTATTTTTGTATTATTGAATGTAATCTTGGATCATGCTGTATTGAGTTTATGTCAAAGCCCTACTTGTTTTCAATTCTTGAAGATTTTAGTATGACGATCTTCAAAATTTAATTGATCATTCTTCATTGCTGGACTTGACAGCTTCGTATATGTTTGAATTTCAATATTCTTTCTTTTTAACAATGATCAATGGTAAGTTATTTCATCATCTAAAATATGTAAATGGACTTGTATTATTAAAAAAAAATAAGATTGAATTATTATATCTTTTCTTTTATAATTCAATAAATTTATAGTTTATTCATCGATTTATTTATAAATAAATTAAAATTTATTTTTATTATATTTTTAAATAAAATAAAATGTAAAATTTTATTGGTCTATTTCAAATGTAAAAAAATATCTTATTTTTGAAAATAAAATTTTATGTTTTTTAAGATGACGTAAAATTTTATCTATTGAATAAAATTCGATAAAATAAATAATTTAATAACTAAAAGTTGTATGAAAATATTTTATTTATTTATTTTTTATCTTATATATTTATTTTTTATCTTATAATTTATTAATTAATTTATGTATAAAATATATCTTTTTTTATATTATATTTTTCCTTATAATCTTTATTTATATATATATATATATTATTAACTAGATCTATAATTTATTTAATTATTTATCTCTATTAACAAAAAAGTATTATCTGAAAATATTATTTTTAACCTATAATTTACTTTTTAAAAGAAAAATTCAGGGACCGGTCACCCACATGAACAGTACACGGTTCTGCTCATAAGTTAATAGTGAACTAAAGATTATTTTTCTTTAATAAAACAAAATCATGTTTTTGACACCCAAATGCTATTCAATATCAAATGAAAGAGATTAAAAAAAATAATTCTTAACTGATGGTGTCATTCATGTTGTTCATCTTATAACTAGCAGGCTTTGTCAAGCTACAGAAAGTGCAGAAGATTAATGTCAGTTTCAAGTCTTCTTCTTATTGAAGACAAAAAGAGGAAAGATGTCTTTCTCATTCTTTCATTCATTAAACCTTAATTATTACTGAAAACAGGAGTAGTACATAAATATTATAATAACCAACAATAAGAAGCTGAGAAAACAAATCTCTCTTTCTCGTACCATATTTTCTATAAAACTCAATCATCCTGGCTAATGGAAAGACGTCCAACTATAAGTTTGTCATGCATGCAACGTCCACAATGCTCAGTGGTGTCCAATTCCACCGCCGCCACCTCCTCCACCGCCGCCTCCAAATCCACCTCCACCTCCACCTCCACCTCCTGCACCAAACCCACCTCCTGATCCTCCGCCAAATCCGCCACCGAATCCGCCACCACTACCACCGCCAAATCCTCCACCTTTGCCTATTCCACCTCCAACACCACCACCTAAACCTCCTCCTTTGCCAATTCCACCTCCAACACCACCACCCTTTCCGAAGCCGCCACCACCACCAAAACCTCCACCTTTGCCAATTCCTCCTCCAACACCACCACCCTTTCCAAAGCCACCACCACCACCTAAACCTCCACCTTTGCCAATTCCACCCCCGACACCACCACCTTTTCCAAAGCCACCACCACCACCTAAACCTCCACCTTTGCCAATTCCTCCTCCAACACCACCACCCTTTCCAAAACCCCCACCACCACCTTTGCCAATTCCTCCTCCAACACCACCACCTTTTCCAAAGCCACCCCCACCTCCTAAACCTCCACCTTTGCCATTTCCTCCTCCAACACCACCACCTTTTCCAAAGCCACCACCACCACCTAAACCTCCACCTTTGCCAATTCCTCCTCCAACACCACCACCACCTCCTAAACCTCCACCTTTGCCAATTCCTCCTCCACCACCACCACCTTTTCCAAAGCCACCACCACCTCCTAAACCTCCACCTTTGCCAATTCCACCTCCAACACCACCACCCTTTCCAAAACCACCACCAGCACCTCCTCCAACACCACCACCCTTTCCAAACCCTCCACCAGCACCTCCTCCAACACCACCACCCTTTCCAAACCCTCCACCAGCACCTCCTCCAATGCCACCACCCTTTCCAAACCCTCCACCAGCACCACCTCCTATTCCTCCACCTTTCCCAAAGCCACCACCACCACCAACTCCCCCTCCTTTACCAAACCCTCCACCAGCACCACCTCCAATCCCATGTCCTCCCCCAGCTCCACCACCAAACCCTCCTCCAGTACCACCTCCAAACCCTCCTCCGGCTCCTCCTCCTCCACCAAACCCACCTCCGAACCCTCCTCCTGCTCCTCCTCCTCCACCAAAACCACCTCCCTTCCCAAACCCTATATTCTTTTCTTCATCATTTTTCACAGTTGCTACATCCCTTGCAACCACATTGGCCACAAAGGCATGAGCACACAGCAATAACAACAAAGCTACTCTTTTGTTCCTTAGCAACATTTTCAATTGCTATACTCACTGACACTCTTGAATCCTCGTTGGTGAAGTTTGAAGAAGTGTGAAGAGGTTTTTATAACCCAGAGGATCCATATCACAGTCACAAGCTGGACCCTCTCTGTGACTTTAATTGGTTTCAACTACTAACTGTTCGCGGCATTTATTGTGCACCGTTTTCACAATTATTCATCGCGTACTTGATGCACCTTCCTTTCACACTAAAGAAGTAAAGTTTAACCTTCAAAACTTTGTACTACAGGACTGACACAATGAAACTAACGCCAATTTGCAATTTACACATGGCCATAGCTAAATTGTTACTATTACTTATTATGTCGACTATAGCCTTTCTCTCATTGGCCATGCTTACATTGCCTATATGCCATTCTTGTTGTTCATTCAACTGAGCACATTCTAGTTCTATTTCTGCACTTATTTCTATGTCGGTGCATGAAATTTGTTTTCTTTCCCATTCATCATGTGTGCCTTAATAGTTATACACACACAAGTGTACTTGATATGTTATAAGTTATGATGTGTGATATATATACATGGCAGTGTCTTAATGAAAAGGCATTGCACGGATGTCTCTGATCTGATCTCTGTAAGTTAGATTAGCTTTCGGAAAAGATATTTATACCCAGTTTCTGCATAATCCGATCGTTCATAAAAATGTGTGTTATGATAATAGTATGTCAAATAGCTAGCTTGTGAAAGGAGTATCCCAACTAATATAAGTTTAAGCTTCAGCACTATTAATTAGCGGGTTGGTTGGGCTTTATTATGCTTCGTAAGTGCTTGCCGTCCAGTGGCAGTGAAATGCACAGTATGTGAAACTCTGGTTTCCACAATTGAAAAATATCTTAGACAAGATTCAATGGACACAGTAGTCTGAAATTAAAACTTATAATAAACCAGGGTTAACTCGGGTTTGGCAACGTACGTATAGTTAAGATCATGGGCCCAACCCAAGTCCTCACACAGAAAAATTAAGTGTTAGAGCAAGATTCATCAAAGTTTTGGAAGAAAACTGTGCTTTGGTGAACCGATGCATGTGCTTGTCAGATGCAAAATTTAATGCCCGGTGGAATTTTGTTTTGTTATCCAAATCTGTGTGGCTGGCATCCATATATCTCAGCAAATTAAGTAATCAGATAACTGAGAGAGACCCACAGTATTGCTTCACTTTATGTTAATTTTTATTTCTCTTAAATTTTGTTTTACTTTTGCACAAACCCTTTAAGCCATTTTTCTAGGGATATATTAATTATATGATGACGTTGGTATGCATTTTCATGCTTTTCCCCTTGTAAATAGATCTTCCTCCAACATCATTTTTCTACGCTGCATTAATCTAATTCTCACGGGATGTTGTGAGGACATATATAATTATCTGATAGAACCATAGTTTATTTGTTATACAAGCGATATGTAGCTAAAGCGACATGAATGTTTATTAAGAAAAAAAAAAGACTGTTTTTCTTATTATCTTGTGTTTATATTGCATTAATTACAGAAAATTACTTTATAAGCTTTGTTTTGAAGAATAATAAGAGCATCTCAAAATGGAAGAAACTAATTAGAATAACGGGTCAGTGTACAATCATGCTTAAGTTTCAATAAAGAGAAGTGCCTCTTATCTTATCTTATCTTAAACTGTTTATTTTCTGTAAAAAATAAAAAACTGTTTATGCAGCCACCATTTAATGTTTCTATATTTAATTAACCAAGCATTCTTTTACTCCGACAGTAATGTATGTAAAGTTTTAATTGTTTATGGAAGCAGAATCTGGCACGGTACCATTCAAGATTTTGTGCATTCCTTAAAGTTTACAGGAGTATATATATAATTATCTTCGGACCACATAAAAACTTTACCAGATGGCATTGAAAGTTTTCTGAAATTTTGTTTTGGCTTTTGATCCTATCCTCAGTAGTAGCAGTAGTGTATATGTCTTTGTCTTCCCTATAGGCTTATATAGATAGAAAAGGAAAAAAATTAAATGCCGAACTCAACTAACATCCAATTGGGAACCGAAAGTTGTGCAGTTTAGAAATCGTTTTCTGGCCTCCAAATATGACCAAGCTATCCGAGTTTTGAGTCGTACATGAATCGACTATAAAAGTTACTTTGTTTTGTTGAAGTAAAGACCTATCTCCTTTTAACTAAACAAATTCATGTACAGTCGAAGTTATTACAACTTTAAAAGAAAAAAAAATGCAATTTATCTTCCTTTAACTTTTAGCGTTTGCAATATAGGGAAGTTATAAAACCTTTAACTTTTATTCCTATTCCTCGTTTCCCAATCTACTAGAATTGTTTATATTTTATGTAATTTTTTCTGTAAAATTTCTATATAAAATTAATTTATAGTAGAAATTTCTATAAATTTTAGAAGATCTATAAAAAATCTTATAAAAGTTCTTTATGTAAATTGTATACCAATTTCTCCCTGTATCATGTGAGCTTTTATATTCTTTTAATCTAAAGATTTTAGTAAATAATTTATTTTTAACTATTAAATTAAAAAAGAGAGTTATGAATGATGAATAATTTTTGTAAAGTTATTTTTGAAATATATAGAGGTAACGGAGAAACTATTATTTTACAAATAAACCATTTTTTATCTTTAAAATTGGAAGTATAACTTACATTAGTTCTTGTAAATTTTTATGTAAATTTTGTAAGATCTAAAAAAATTATAGAAAAAATTCAATGAAATATGAAAAATTATTGTAGTAGAGGTAGTGTTTGCAGGCAAATGAATGTAATGAGGGGGAATAAAGGTTGATGAGAAGGAATGAAACAGGAATGAGAATGACATATAGAACAAGTATATATAAAGGAGTGCAAAAGGTAAAGCCTAAATTTAAATTTTTCTAGGAATCTGAACTAGGCCTGTTTGTTAGACCCATGTAAAGAAGGCTGGCCCAAATCCATTAAGCAGGAGTTGCAAAATAGAAAGTGTAGTCAGAAAACATGAATAGCTAGCTGATTATTATGCGAGTGGATGAATTGGTAGTTGGGTAAACATGAGAGATTCTTTCTCATCTCTTCTTTTTATATTATTATTATTATTTAATTATGAAAAAATTTATGTAATAAATTTATTAGATTTATGGTAACAATTAAAAATAATACTTAGAAAATTTTCCGATTAGTAAACCATATTTTCTATACTAATAATGCATGACAGTTAAATTTGTAAATTTAAAAGCACATTATAATTATGGTGAACCATTTATTGATGTGGTTTGACTAATATTTGAGTTTTGGTGAGTTTATTGGTTTACAAAGTTACTAATATAATATGCATCCAAGGAAGAAACCATACCTTCTACAATATGTGTATTTAAAAGTAAAAGGCAAAAATATGTGTAATTAATGAGACTTCAATTTTTCTTCCAAGAGATTTATGTCAAATACTCACATTCAGATAAAGTTACTGCAAATACCAACAATATTTATAGAAATAGTTAAAGAAACATGTCTATGATTTTTTTTTTAATTTATTGTACTAACGAATTATCAATTAATTTTTCTGCACACACAGTAAAGTTTGGAATTCAATTTAATAATGTTAACCAAGAACAACTTAAATATACTTTCAATCTTCTTATTTATTCAATCTGTAATTTTGGTCCATCTATTTTCAAATATAAAAATTTCATGATATAAATATTTTTAAAAAATCTAGAATTTTGATTTAATTTTTAACATTATATATATATATTTATATTCATATCTTTCAATTAATTAAATTAATTTTTTGGCAGTATTTTAAAATAAAAGAAGTACAATATATTTAAAATAAAAAATATTTATTGTAAAATTAAATATTTAAAGAAGTTAGAAAATTAAAATAATATTAAATTTTAAAAATAAAAAATAGTAATTACTTATTAATGACATAGGAGTTATAAATTGGGAATTGAGGGACAAATGGGTAAAACAATTGAGGAAGTATATATATTATAACCTTTTTTTTTTTTTTCCTCAGACTATTATTCCTTTTCCCTCACCCAAATCACAATTTCTTTTCTCTCTGAGTCTCACACATCTATAATCTGTCTCTTGCCGTCGCATGCGGCGGTGACTCCTCCTACCCTACCCTACTTCTCACACAGATCCGCTCTCCTTCTCTCACCCAACGCCACTTCCTGGTTCTATTCTTTTACAATCCCTAACTACATCTTTTCGCCCAATTTTTCTAAGTATTTTTGTTATTACCGTTGTCACTTTCGTTATCTTATACAATTTTCTTTTAATTGCATGGTGGAATGCTTTAGTGGTGGACCCGGTGTGTGATTCCATCCCTAACAACAAACGTGAAATCGAAGAATTAGGGATTTTGCGAAATTACCCCTGATATCATACGATGATGAGTCAGCATAAGAATTTGTCACGTGACAACTCAGGGAAGGACAAGCAGAGTGAAGTTAACATGGGGACTGCTGCGCCGAAAGCTGGTGAGCCGGCGCCATCGAATCAGCTTCTAGCCGGATATCTTGCCCATGAGTTCTTGACCAAAGGGACTCTGTTGGGTCGGAAGATTGAGCTGAACTCAACCCAAGCCGTGGAACTAAAACCGAGTGTGGTGAAGGAACAAACTTACCAGGAGCTAGCCAACCTTTTGAAGACCGAAGGGACCCACATAAATGGGATTGTGAACCCCACCCAGCTTATCAACTGGATTAACAACTGATCCTGATGCTGATGGTGATCTCGACTTTTTTTTTTTTTTTTTTCTACATTCCTAGAGATTATTATGTTTGTGCAATCTTGCACAGGTTATTTTTAATTTTATTGAAGTTGGGGTTGACTTTTACCAAACATAAATTTTATGTTTGACAAACTTTGCATGTGTAGATTATCATTATCCATGTCTTTCTCTGCTTCTTGCTTCTTCGGTGTTTCTTTTGTGTTTGTTGATTATGAAAATAATTTATTTCTTCTATAGATTAGATTATCTAAATTTAATGCTACTATTCTGATATTAATATGTTTGTTATTAGAATTCTCTTTATTAATATCTTTTATATTTATATTTGATAGATATATTTTGTTGGCATTCAAAATATATCTATAATTAAATATTATTAGAGTATTTTATGTTGAAATAGATTTCTAGTTCGATTTTAGATGAAGATTGTGTAAACAATAACATCAATGACTATAAATGTTTTATGTGCTTTTTTTAATAGATAAAATGCAGAATGTATCATGCATTGACTACGTGTGGTTTTGAAATGATTGAATTCCTTTTAGATATTCCATTTTCTATGTACATCAATGTGAGTAAATATAGTTTGAACCTAAAATTTATATAAATTACTCATATATTTTATTACTAGACTGTTTTTAAATTTAGATATATCATTAGTAGCATTAATATTTTCATATTATGTATCACATCTTGATCCCAAATTATTTTAGGGTATATTTTATGTGTACTTTGATTTGATATTCAAACAAAATGTTTGATGTTATAACAACTTCTTTATAACTATTTATAAAAAAATATTTTTTTTTATAAGATAAAATTGGTTTACATATTAGTTAATATATACCATTTTTTTATATTATTTTTTAAAATTTTTGTTTTTAATTCATAGAATTTTTTTTTTTCATTCCTTAAAATATTTATAAAAATCTACTCTTACTCTAAGACTAATAGCCTATATGTTATGTTTATCATCCTAGTGTTTATTATCACTAAATTGATTATATAACCTTTCATGATTTTCTGTTTCTGTATCTTACTGTTTCTATATTCTATTTGATATTCAATTACATATTAAATTTAATATAGATATCTGATGTAAATTTTAAACTCTTTTCATTTTCAGAGTTATTTGGGATACAAATTATTTTCAATTTTGAAAAAACGAAAAGAAAAAAAAGAAAACATAACATAGATCTTATCCTATAGTAGAAGACTTGGACTTTTTTAATGTTCTAGAGATAAACTGTCTTTTGGATAAATATTTAGATTCAAAAGTAAATTTTAATATATATTTTTATAGTTAGAGTAACTTGTTAATTTGTTTTATTTTATTTAACTTTTATTTTTAATATTTTTAAAATAAAATTATTATAATTTTTTTTAATTAATAATTAATGGACTTTTTTAGTTTCTTTAATACATTATTGAAGTAACTTATAATTTAATAATTATTGTTTTAAAATAACTAGAATTTATGATTTGTATGTTGATTAACTTTATTCTAACTAAATCGGATTTTCGAGGTTGAATCCAAAGATGATTTATGAAAAAATATTAATATTTTATTTTTTTTAATCGAAATATTAATATTTTGTAAATAATACATAGATATAGAGTAAATAATTAACATTTAGGAAATTCAATATTTTGATATCTTTAGTCATGTCTAATATCAAATAACTAAAATGTGTATTGTTTTTTTAAGATTATATATAATGAAAATTTGATGATAAGAAATATTATATATATTGAACATAAAGTACTCTATGAGAAAAAAAATGTAACACTTAATAGATACAATAGAGAAATAGTGCAAAGGAGCAACATTTTTTTGTAGTCAACATCTAAGTATATATTTTGATGGCAAAATCTCTTCAAGTTAGATGTTATTATATGTTCAAATCAACCTCTACTATAAATATTTAATTTATGTTTTTGAAAAATATTTAAAAATCTCATATTTATTCAAATATTACCGTATATAAATAAATGATTTATTAATTAATTATGTAAAATTGAATTAAGAATTTTTTAATAGTTATTCATTATCTATTTTTTTTTTTGTACGTTCTCAGATCCACAAATGTGATAGTGTATAGATATGATAATCCAAACTAATTCATAACCCTTCACTCACACTGCACACACACAAAATTAAAGGTGATAAAAATTAAATCAATAAAAAAATAATAAAAAATTTGATTAAAATAAATTTATTTTAAATTATATATTTTAAAGAATATAATTAGGTTCAAATTTTACATTTAAAAAAAATTAAACTAAATCATTTATTATATTTAAGTAAAATATTTTATTCATATCAACTAAAATAAACATAAAAAATTATTAAAAAAATAATAAAATAAATACAAGGTAGGTATTTTTTTTTAATCTAAAACATGTTTTTTTTTATTATTTATAAACCAATTTTTTTTTCTCTTCCAAAATTCATCATAAAACTTTTTTTTTTAAGATTTACTTCTCATCATAACATAAGTTTTTCTCAAGCACAAGTTACGTAATTCATATATTTTTCTATGGGCTATGGCTCTCTAGATCTCTGGAAATAAAATAAAGTTAAATGGATATATTTAGATTTTTAAATACAAATTAAAACAACTTAATAAAATTTGGTCATTTTTAATTCAGTTTTCTTGATTACGAGTTGAATGATGTAACTTAGTAGTTGAATTACTCTTTTAATCAAATAATTTATAAAATGCAAATGTTATATATAATTATTTATAAAAATTAAATACATAAAATTTTTTTATAACAATCCACTATCTTATGAAACTAACTTAACTAAATTGCGGTTATTATTTATTAGATTATGAAATTTTCTTATAATTTTAAAATTATTTAAAAATTTATTACATTTCTTAATTTTAATATGATATTTAAAAATATATAAATATTTATTATTTGATAATATTTATTTAAAAAATTAAACTATATAATGTATGATATACATTATTATTAAAATAATATCATGAAACTTAACAGTTTGATTAGACTTTCATCCTAAAAATATTATTAAAGATATAATTTAGTTTACTTTTTTTTATTCGGGATACAAGGTATTCTTCCCCCACAATAATTATGATATCATATGAGCTTCTGATTAATGTTAATAAAATAATGATGAAGAAGGATTAAAAATTGAATTTATTTAAAATAATATTTCAATTTTTTTAAAGGAATTAATTTTGATTGAATAGTAAAAAATATTTCAATATATATATATATATATATATTTTAGTTTTATATCTAAAGTTAATTTTTTAACAGATATCTTTTTAAATCTTTAAGTCACCATAAAATTCATTTATAAACAAAAAAAAAATAAACCAAACAAATCAATATTCTCAAATGAATTCTATCCAGAAAAGTGTATTTTAAAAATGGGCTCTTAGAATGTTGGAGTAGATGTTATTTTTAACATAATTTGGTATTAATAAGTAAACTAGCATCCCATTTATGAGTGGTGAAACTGCAAGCTCAAGTGAGACATGACAGTCCATGGAAATTGAAAAAAATAGTCTAAATGTGGCAAACAAACTACCATGAATTGTCCCCCATTAACAAATATGGTAGATTTTCCATCACACTTTACATTGTAAGGAAACAGGAAATTACTCAAAAGTGTGAAATTTGTTCTACGCAGCCTTAATTGCAACAGACCTTGCTTTCAGATTCAGAAATATTCCCCTGACACAAGAAAGTAAATCAGAGGCCCATTGATTATTAAGCAATTCATATTGACTGAGAAGAAAATATACTTAGTTCAATAATTGATTTATCAAACTTAAAAAGCAAAAGAAGAAACTTTATATTCTTTTCTACAAAGAGAAAAATGGAGAGAAAGGATTGAAGTATACACTTCAAAATACTCTAGACTAATGCCATTGCTTTTATTTTTTTTTGCAGAGTAATGCCATTGCCTTACAAATGGGATTGGAGATGAACCATGATCATAAATCCATACAACCTGTATGCATGACTTGGCTTTGCCAATACATGTTATTTTGAACAGGATGGAATAATCCAGTTTTGCTAATGTGTTGTCAATATATAACCGGTTAACTACTTATAGCACAATTCAAGTTGAGGGAAACAAGGACAATACACATCGTTTCCAGTGCATAGAAATTTTTGTAGTCAAATGATGAATATGTAGAAAACCAAAGCAAACGGCGTGTGTCACACAATGCCTTCACTTAGAACCTATTATGCACTTCAACCTCATGCTAAAATGAAAATCCTAGTGACTTGGTAACATACTGACATAACTTAGTCCGATTCAAGACATCTGGTTATATTACTTAAATCTTTAGAATATTTTATTGAAGGTCTATTTGGTTGACATAAAGTTAATGTTACACTTTCCAGTGCAATAACACACTTTACAATGCACTTTCTCCCAAAGCAAGTTTTCTTCTTCCATGAAACACAGTTTCTCTCCTCCACACAAACAACAGGCACTGAGAATGTTTCCTAAAAACTTTTAAACTATAAGCAAATAAATAACTTTCGTTAAGATCAGAAGGTCTGGATTTTAGTATGAATTAAGCACCATCAGCATTTATGGAATCCAGTTCAAATGGGTTATGTTTATTTTCTTTTGTTATAGAAAAAATTAGTTTAATCTACACAGTAAAAAACCAAATTACAACAATATATTATACCCGGTTGCATTTACTAGGCATAAGACTTATAGCTAAGATATGTAGGTCTTGCAAATTTCAAAGTCACAATATGATAGTTGATAGCAGGAATCAATAGTATTTTTGTCCACTTTAAATATATCCTCTTTTATGACCTTCCCCGTAGAAACTGCATCTAAGAGTAAAATATAATTTGATTGATTTCACCACATCACTCCGCAGGAACCTTTTGTAATTTACAATGCAATGCATACCTATCATAGTATTATCAACTGATGATGCTGCTTCATTAATTTTAGAATAAATGATAGATGGCATGAACTAATCATGCAGGAGTAACACATAGTAAGTTGAAAGATGTAGCTCACCAGCAAGCAGCAACAAAACTGTGAAATACAACACGGAGCTGCAGAGGCATATACTGGTAATTCACCCAACCAACTATAGGCCAAAACTGCAAGTAAAAAACAATATAACTTCTAAAAACTAACTTTTCAAACCCATGAGCTAAACAGCAGACGACTGTTCTCATTGCCATACCTTCCATGCAGTCATCTGAATAGAAGGGTAATCCTTTTTAACTTTGCTTGTGACTGTACTCCAGGGTCTTCCTGCAAACCAGTTAATTACAATGCAATGCAGATAAATCAGTTAGGATATTTTATTAACAGGTTGTATTAATCATGTAATACCATTTGTATTATCGATAAATTAGGAAGTGTTTCAAAAGCTTATTTTGTCATTTTTAAGTCAGGATTCATTAGGTATTCAAAATGTGTTAGAACACTTAACAATGCCTGGAAGCTGCCTACCTTTTAGGTTTAGTCCATTGAATTCAATCAGAGAAATAAGTAGCATGTTTTCTGAGAAGCTTAAATGTTATCTATCACTCAATGTATACTAGTTTCTTAAATCTTGACAATTTGTTTGTGTTTTCTTCTTCATTTCAACTTTCCAGACTCTCCACCCTCTGGGAATTTTATGTGTTTCTCATAGATGAGAACAGGTACTTTCTTGTAGATAGTAATTCAGACACATGCAAGTAGCCATTGAACTCCTCCAAGTTTTATATCCAATACAAAAATTCATGTGAACAGGACAGTTTAGGAAAATATAAACATAGTAGTTAGACTCCTTTATATGTTAGACCTTATTTTATTTATTTATTTATTTATTTTGCAAATTATTGTTCACAAATTTCATATTAGTCATGGGTATGCTTGATCAAACTGAAAAGTTTTGCACTGAATTTATTTCCCTTGAAATGCTAAAACTGCATCAAAAGAAATTACTAGAATTCTTGTCAAAGATAAACCTGTGACAATATTTAGCATTTCCCATATGTTGATGATATTCATTATCCGTGTTATGCCAGGAAATATAAGATTAACTGAGGAAACTCATTTTTAAAGTACCTCATTCCAGAGCCACACGCCATATTGACATACAAATACTAACATCAGCCATAAAACAGTAACAGAATCGAAGTTAAGAATTAAGCAGCAACAAGCGACCAATTTCTTGCATTGGCATAATAATCATGATAAACCCATAAAAGCAGGTATTTAAGAAAGAGCGAAACAATTGAATGGTTTCTGTGTGAGTGGGGAGGTTAGATGCAGAGCAAACAAGATGTTAACAGCAAAAGTTGCCATTAAGCTTTAATGTAAATGTTTCAAAATTACTTTGTGTAAACTGAGCTGTAACATAAAAATGTGAACATATTCAGTTAATGAGCGTACCTTCTATAACCAAGCCATAGTAGATCATGAATAAAAAGTTGTTCCACGGGGAACTGGTTATCTGTTCAAGGATCACCTAATAATAGGATATTTCATTCATTAGAGCAATAGTTAAAACCTTGTAGCAGGACTAAGAACATTAAAGAACCTAACAGAATACAAAATACTGTCCCCTACAAGTTAAAGGGCCAGGAACAGACCAACAGACAATAGCACAAGCTCAAAATACCTTCTTAGCAACAGTGTCATTGCCTTTCTGCCCCTTAAAAATTTTATCCATCAATTTGTGGAGAAAATGTCCAAAGGGTCCTGAGTAGGCAAAACCATAGAGCTGAAAAAAAAAAATTCAAATATGCTCAGTCCTTAAAAAATTTCACTACATACTTTAATTTCTGCTTCATTTTAGGTGACAGAGATTGTTGGTTTTTTTATATGATCATTGGATGAGAGTTCTGAAATGGTTGATGGTAAAGACGATATTCTAGTTAGCTCCATGAAAAATTCCAACGATTTTTAGAAAATCTGATACAGACACGGATACTCTCCAAATTGAAAATGATATAGAAACAGTGATTTTTAATTAAGCATAGTTAGGGAAAATGGACATACCATGAAAAGAAGCAGCCTTCTCAACTGAAGCTTCTTGGCCCCAGATATCTTCTGTGCAACAGCATCACTGAAACCAGCCAAAACTGCGGCAGTAATTGCCTAACAACCGACAAGGTTTTTTTTTTTTTTAACAACCTCATAAGTCTCTTAAAAACCAAAGTGAAAAGTAAATAAATGAAAAGTGCGTGAAAAGAGAGATTTGAAACCTTGGTTCTGAGAGGATGGAGCTGAAGCTGGTTGAGATATTTCTTGAAAACATGGTTGACTTTGTCAGACATGGTGGTTGATGAAGGGCGGATCTTGTGCGTGTAGTTTAGTTTGTGATAGTTACTGGTATCCTATGAAAGATGGAAGGAGATGGAGAGTGACAGAAACATAGAAAATATAGAGAGGGAAAACAAAAGCATGAGAAAAGGTACTAAAGTACAAACACAGTTAGGTGGCAAGATCAAATGGAGGTGCTACACATGAATCACACGATTCTCACACAGCATAGCACGATAGCAGAAGGGTTTAACTTATTCATCAAAGACTTGACCAATATGAAATTTGATCCCTTCCCAGAAATTCTTTGCTATTAATTAACCATTAATTAATTAATACCTGCTATGAACATTTCAAATTAGCAGCAGAAAAGAACGAATGACGAAGGAATCTTTTCTTTCCAATGGAGAGGCATTTAGCTAAGCTTTTGGTAATTACACGCGTAGAACCCTGTCTTCATTGGATCCAATTGATTCCATAGATTTATATTTATATCTATTGATTTCATTAATTACTTTTTCATTTTAAATTCAAATTAAACCAATTATAATTAATTACCTTAATATGAACAAGGTTTATTCAGAATTGTAAAATTTGACCTAATCAAGACTCATAGTTGGATTAGAGATTGGACCGTATGGTCCAATTTATATATATATTTTTAATATAATTACACTATTTTACTCTAAATTTAAAATAAAATTCTATAATTCTATAATCAAAATGTAAATAACATAAGTTCACAAAAAAAAAATATTAAATTAATAATATTTTCAAAATCTATTTATATATAATACAAATCAAGATATCATTTTTTAAATATTTTTTTAAGTTATTTCAATAATTTTTCAAAAATCTATCCATACGTAACACAACGCAATATTCGAAACTTTCTAGATATGAAAGAATAAATTATTTTCATCTAAAAAAATATTATATTTAATATATTACAAGTTTTAAAATTAAGTGGTGTTTCTTTCTTGAAAAATAAGCTTTTCTGCGTCCTCTTTAAATACATCTTACAAATAATGATTAATAATTTATCTTAGCTTATATTTATGTTATATTTTTCATGTGTAAACTCAATATCTGTTTTATTTTAGTGGTTGTTGTTTAACTATCTTTTTTAAGAGGTCATGGTTTCATTTTTTTTTACTATTTTTGTTAATTAATCTCAATTTTATTCCACTTTCAAAACATAATCTAGTACATTTTTAATTCAGATTGAGTGGTTCGTACTAAATTCGATTGAATTATCCAAATGATTTGGATTATGTATTTAACTGATTTTCTTTCGACTTACCTATTTTTTATTGAATGATCGGTTTGACTGAACCAGGTTTTATAACACGTTTTTTTTATTACTTTTGTAGATTACGTATTTTATTTTTGAATATTTTTATTTACACATTCCACACTTATTTAATTATACCTCCTTTTTTTTTATATTATTCTTCTAATTTGTTAAGCTAGTTTCTAAAATATATTAAATTTCAAAATATTTAAAAAAAGGTAATTTTTAGAAGGTAAGTTTTAAGAGAAAAAATCCCAACATTAATTGTCTTTAGATCGCTGTGTTTAATTTTCTTAATTTTTAAAGGAAAAAATTTAGTGAAAAATATATAATCATAAAATTTTGGATGACAAATCTTCCAAGTATACACATCAAATTATAAATAATTTATTTCCTAGACATGTTTAGAGAAATTTTTACACATAAATTTTGAAGAAAAAAAAATTATCTTTTTTAAATTGAATTATATATAAATTTAAAAAAATTAAAGAATTTAATTTTGATTTCTACGAATTAACTTATACATAAATTAATTTTAATTTTGAAAAATTTCCTACAAAACTCTATAAATAAGTTATTTCTCACATATAATTATAATAGTGCAAAAGTTGCTTTCTTAAAAGCAATCAGTGCCCTTTTTTTCTTCTCAAAATTAACTTCTGAAATTTCTTTTTTGAAATATGTTAAATTTAACACTTTTTGTAAAATTTGGTGAATTTTTAATTCGTTTTAAAAGTAATCCACTTTTACGTTAACTTTTTTGTCTTACAGGTATTTTTATCTAAATTACTTCATTTATACTATTTACAACTTATCCAAAAAACTTTAAGGACACAAAGAAAATAATTAAAAAAAAATTTGAAAAAACTATTACGGATAAAAATATTTATAATTTATCAAAGACTGATATCATATTAAAAAAATTATAATATAATTATTATGATTTAAAGATATACTATATAAATAAATAAGCTAAAATCATTATTAAAAAGTATATAACAAATAAAGTGGCATATGTTATGAGAAATAAAAATATTAATTATAACCATTAGAAAAATTAGTTCAAATTATGTTTTTTATTTATAAATTTCATGTTATATTTTAAAAATATTATATGAATTTAAATTAAAGAAAAAAAAGTATAGAAATTTATGTTTAAATATATAAGTTAAACATAAAATAAAGAGTCCCATTCCTGTGTAAGAATTTGTATATAGAGTATACGTGTAAGATTGAAACGATGTGCATGTCAACTTCCCATCCTCTCTTTTTTTATTATTTATTATTATTATATTCAACTTTCTCCACTGATGTAAAAATAAGAATAAATATATTTATTTTTTATTTTAATCTTTATTTATTTATAAGAAAATGATTAACATGAATTATAATATTAGATTAACAGAAATGAATAATAAGATTAAAAATAATTTTTTATTTTTTAAATAAGTAGATTTTTTTATCTATATAATATCCGATAATTAAGTTATATGTTGTTTTATTGTATATTTTAGAATGTTAATATTTTTATTTAATTAGATTTAGAAATTAATTTTCAATTAATTTAGTGTTTTCTAAAATATAGATATTTAATTTAGATTTGAATTTATGATAGTCCCACCTTAAATTTTTTAGGGATATTTATATAACTTTGCATGCATATATATATATATATATATATTTTTTTTTTTCTTTTATCTTTTATACAATGAAACAAAAAAAGGAGTCAAAATCAGTGAATGTTTTGCATTAACAACACTTTAAAAACTACAAGAGAAAAAGAAAATTGTTTTCTTTTATTTGGACTCCTACTGAACATTCTAAAAATATATATTCTTCTTCCCCTACGTTTTTTTTCTTAACATATCAATTTATTTAAGCATTTGCAATGTTGATGATATGAAAGTTGAGGAGTGGTGAATTGGGGGAGATGGATCATCTGAACATGGAAGGTGGCATTTGTGGAGGAACATTTGGTGGCCCAATCCAACCTGCATATGAAAAACCTTCAGTTTTTCAAGAAGAGTATTTTGAGTTGTTTTTCTTTCATGAGAGTGTTTCAGGGATTTTTCTTAATCTCATGTATCATTCCATCAATTACTTTTAATATATTACAAATTTCTTTCAATAAGAGAATGTATTAATACAAATTATTTAGCATAATTTAGAATGGTATGTGGTATCTGGTATAGCAGAAATTGATATATAATAAATAAATACCTTTGGAAGGGTCAGAACCTCTTGCTTTTAGCTCAGCATATTCTTGGCATAAGGCACATGGATCGCAGCAGCAAGTAACACAGCAATCGCAACAAGGTTCTGCTGGTAACCCAAACTTTGCTCTTAGTCTCTCTCTGTAAAGGCACGAGTACACCCAGTGGCATGCCACCACCATAAGTAACCCATACACACACCCTTGTCCAATGCAAGCTACATTCGTTCTCACGTTCAACACACAAACATATTATTACATGCATATCACAAATCATCAATATACCATATTTATAGTAAAATAGCAATCATCTTACAACTTCGTCCTTCATCCACAATTTCTGCAATTTGGCCAAAGGTGATGCATGGTAGACAGCAAGTTACAAAACCTGCATCATTAATTACAAAGTAATTTGAATCATGTAAGAAATCAATTACATATGATTGAATGTATGTAAACAAAATACTATTTAAGAGATACATATATATGTGATGTTACATGTTACAGGTTCTTCTCCACAGGCACAGAATTTGGCAGACCATTTGGGAGGAGTAGAACGACGAAGACCTCTCATGTTAGAGGTTGAAGGAAAATTCTAGAGATAACCAAATGAAATTAATGGTGTGGATGGAGATATTTGAGGCCGGGTTGTTTATATAAGAACCCAGAGAGTGCAGGGTCAACAGATGGTTTTGGAAACATCGACTTCATGAAACAGTTTGAAATGGTTGATGCAGTTGTCTTTTAGGCATAAACACGAATCTATTTTATTAATTAACACATGCCGGACTCCTTCAAACATAGCAATGCCAATTGTTTTCTTACCTTAATCATTTCTCTTGTCGGTTAAGTTCATTCTGCCGTCTCATCACTCATCAATTTCATACAATTCATTTTCTTATACATTTTTTGTTCACTTTTTGGAATGTTCTTTTCTTTTCTCTAGTCCTTCTTACATTTTGTTTTAATTGGTAGTTAATTTTTATTGAGTGGCCCAAAGTGGGATGGCCCAATTTTGACACATCCGTGAACCCAAAACACAAATAAAAATTAACACCTCAACTAAATATAGGTAAATTTCATTTAAAAAAATAAACTTTAATTACATTTGATTCTATACAATAAAAAAGTATGATTTTTTCATGGGATGTGAAAATATGCTAGATTGAATAACTTTTGTCTGAGGGTAAAGTTTCCAAAAAACTAATAAAATAATATATTTAAACAAAATCTCATATAAAAAATATATATATCTAGGAGTTAGTGTTCAATGTTCAATGTTCAATGCGCATATCTTAAAATTGTAGGAAAAGGATTAGGTTTTTCTTTATAGGGAGAAAAGGATCTTTAAAGTTTATACTACTTAAAAGTTATTAATGACTTTGAGTACACTCAAAAGTTTACCAAAAATATTTAACTAACTTCTTCTTTTGGGTCATTTGCAGCAGCGAGTCCAAATTTCTGTTGGGCTGCTGGAAAATTTGGATGGATAAAGCATTGAGCCCAACACAAGCCAGAGACCAGGGTATTCAAAAGTTCATGAAGTGGTGTAAGAAAATTGTAATTGTAGAATTGTGAAGATACCATGATGATGTTCACGTCATGAAAGCGTCAATATCGTGCCAATTGTGACTATGGTATCTCAGAATTATGTATGAATATTTGAGTGCTCTTGGCCTGTGCTAACCTATGAGAAAAAGGGAGTACTGTTTCTTTTAATGCTCTAAAATGGATGATTAAATATTTATTTGTTGATTGGAAAGTAGCAATTGTTGCCAATTTCAGTGCTCTCACGGTGAATTCCATAATGGCCCCTAATTGTACTTAGTACATCCTTTTCTGATGTATTATAAGGCCATCAATAATTTTCTTCTGCCATTAACTAATCTTTCACCCTTCAACAAAAGTGTCTTTACTTTCTTTTAGACTACAAGTATTTTTTTATGAAAGATATCTTTTTTAAGTTATATCTACAACTACTAATGATAAACTTTTTTTCTCTTTGTATTTTGCATTCTTAGAGATTTATTTACTTTATCATGTTAATGCCTGGAGGGAGCATGTATTGGTAATAGGAGTTAGGTTAAGAAGATATGATCTGATTTATGATACTGGCACCAAATAAGAATATGCCAAACAACTATGCTGTGCATTTCACTTTGTAGCTTTCCTTTTTTACTATTTTCTTTCTTTATGTTTGGTTTGGTTTAGAGGTAATGTCTCTGTCACTATTTTATACATTCTCCACTCAGAAAAATGAGTGGTCTTCCCCTTTTCTTGTTAGTCTAAAACATTGAAGAAATTCGATGTTCCAATCCCCCCTCAAAGGAGAGCCATTCATTATATTATGTAATCAAGAATTGGATTTACTCCACCATGTGAAACCCAGTGGTGAAACCGTTTTCATTTTCTCCACAATTTCACTAAATCACAATAGAATTAATCAGTTCATCCCGTATTTTAAGTTTTTGTTTGTTCTAAGAAAAGAAATCAATAATTGCATACCTGCTGGCCCACATAGATAGATCAGAAGATCATCCTTAAAAGATGATGGAGATTAATGATATATTGATTTAGGTTATTAAAACATGAAAGTACTTAAAATCTGTTGCACCAAAAGAACTGCTTTAAGGGTCTTCAAAGACATTCAACGATGACAAGGGCAACAAATTTTAGGAGTTTAAGCTTTTGGCAGTCAGTGTTAAAAAGGAAATAGCAAGAGAAAAAAAATTGGACAAAAACGCTTAAAGATTTTCAAAGAAATACATTCAGTTGACACGGATCCTGATTTATTACGTTCATCTGTCCCATGATGATTGGACAGGTTGACCAAAAAGTAGGACAAGTACTAACTTGCACACTTGAATTGCGGATGGGGAATGTAATGGTGGAATGTTAAATGTCTCTTTCATTTGAAAAGAAGAAATCCTAATCTGATAAATGTAATAAGCAATCAATGGTCAGATATGGTTTTTGGTTCCACTTCAAAAGTTCTACACTCATGCTCAAACTCTTCAATTACAAGCAGCCTCTTCTCAGATGTTCTTGCCCTTTATATTACTTATAACTAATAGCAAAAGTAACCAATCCTCTTGTTTGATTCTTCTTTTCCACCCCTTTTTTTAACACTCCTAGGTGGGGCGGTGATGTGTAGAAAATGAATGAATGCTGTTACTGAGGCTGCCTTTTAACTTTCTACAAGGTTAATTTTTTTTAAGAGAATCATGTCACCATTGAATCTTTTTGCACTTTGAGCATGTGGAGATAATGGATCCAATTAACAATGTAGATCTTTTGTCAAAGGTATTTGTGGTGTGATCTGTATGCCGCCTAAATTCTACTCTACTGGTATATGATTTGTCAGATATGAGATAAAAAGAAATTTATTCACCCCACTTCAACATTTTTCATGTTCTTTTGGTTTTCGCACCAGTCTCATATTTTATTGGCTTGAAATTTTATGAAAAGATAATTTTCGTTCCCACCTTTTTTCTGCACTGTGCATTTGTCACGATTTGAATTCACATTTCATTTTTGCAAAAATATCTTGCTTTCTTAGTCCTCAGGTCAAATTAACCACTAATATCATATTCTTTTTCCATGAACACCTACAGATTACAAATGAATCAGAAATGAGAGAGATGGGAAAAAGTTTATGGTGCTAAGTATAAAGTCTATATGTTGACGTTAGATAAATAAGAGGAATTGATGGCCAAAGAGTTGCCACTACATCACAATACTATTTTTATTATCAGAAAGCATAATGGTAATGGTAGGGTCAACTATAAGTTTCATCAATGGTAGCTTAATTATTATTTTATGTGATTGATATGTAAGAAGACAAAATGTATTACTACAGGTGCTTTCTGTAGTAAAATAATAGGTATCTATCACATTGACAAATGGGGATATAACTAATTTCATCATGAAAAAGAGATGATATATTTTGCATTTGATAAACATTTGATCGTGTCAATTGTTAATTAATTAACTTGTGACGAAGAAATCACATTCATATCACACTAAAAAGGATACAATCATGTCTTTCAAAGCATGGGACTCAGATAGAGCACCACCCAAATTAATACCTAACAAGCCACCATTAGTCATCATAGACAAAAGATAGATTTGGCACTGTTGTGAAAACGGAGTGCGGTTGCAATGTTTCAAATGCACATGATGCAGATTATACTTGCACCAAAGTCGTCTAAGCCTCATGAATCACGATTCTATCAACATTAAAAAATTATTAGCGTGTACTACCACTATAGGAATGTACAGCTTGCATTAATATATAGCGTGCAAATTTAGTAAGTTTATGAAGAAGATACGTATACTTGAATATTATTAATAAAAGATTGAGGAGAAAGAGGGGACACTGATTATGCTACCTCATCTAGACCATTTCCTTGGCTATTTTAAGCACGGGTTCTGCTACGTGCATATGAAGTTATGCTTGCCACGATATGTTGCAGTATGACTCTATCTAGCCAATGCCCATGAGGATAATGGATTACACACCTCTAAATGACTTGTCTCAAGCCAAAGAATTACTCAATTCAGTACTAAAATATAGATTGACAAGTACTAGATATGGAACAAAATGAAAAACTTATACAAGATGAAAAAGGTGGAAAGGAGAATGAGTGGCCCACTGTAAAATGCACTATGTTGTTTTAATTACAATAAATAGTACACACTTGATTGAAAACAGACCAATTTAAACGACTCATTAATGCTATACAGATCGACAATGATACTAAGAGAGTCATTTTGATTTAAAATTTAGATAATTAGGATAGAGAGTAGCCGCATCCTGACCCTTGTGAAAAGATAAGATCATTTGGCAGAATTTTGTACACTATTATCGTTTATTAGTTTAGTGGTTCTAGAGTCTGCAATATAAAATGTTTTACATTATGAATTAATCAAAAGTCACTCTCCATATAATTTTTGAGACATATAGTTAATAAACTTATCATAGTTAGGTTTGAACTTATATTTATGATGCAGTATACTAGTTTATATATAAAGAAAAAAGATTGTCTCTGTGTGCTTTCTGGGACCATGTATTCTTAATGCAGAGAAGACAGTCCCACAGGAGGTGAATGTTGTTGTGTGGCCATGATAGTTGCAAAATCCGGGTGTGCCTCAAAATGTTAAAAACTGCACAGTATATAGTATAGTGTCCTAAACCTAAAAGGGTGAGTTGCCAGCAGTAACCCACCCACTAAAGTATTTTTCAACCTCCCATACCAGTAATGGCCAATTTTTTGTCTTTAAATTTGGTATAAACCGAAAGAACCATTAAGAAACTTAAAGAAATGTATTTGTGGAAATACTGTCTTAGTGGGAGCAACAGAGTCATATCATAGTCATAATCTTGTAACCTTCCAACGTCATCCACACTCAAAACCATAAGTATTGGACTACTTGCCTCTACGACTACAAACCCACTAAAACAAGTTCCTTTGTCTCTTCCACTGTACAAAACAACTCCTTAATTGTTCAACATCTTCCTCTACCTATTTAGAGTTCCCAATTTCACATTTCACACTTCCACTCTGGCAAGGAATCTTTACACGTGGTGTGCATGCATTGTAAGATATATCATACCCTCACTGACTTGGCTCACCAGTATTTATGTCAGGTATATCTTGTAAGATATACAAGATAAACATTTATCCAAACTATTGTATTGCCTTTCACTTCATTAATCACTTCTTTCTATTTATTTATAATTTTCTTAATTTTAGTTAAGGGTGTTGTTTTTAGCTGCTGATATAGGTTCTCAAAGATGCACGCATTTGTAGTTTCAAATTAAAAAAAACAGATTGTTGGATTATTCATTATACTTAAAATAAATAATGTATGTAATTATATTATTTAAAACACATAATCGCAATAATTGAAGTAATTATTTTTAAAAAATAATTATACTATGTGAATAAATATTTATCCGATACTTTTTTTATTTACATTGATGTTATTAATTGTGAAGTTTGAAAATTGAAAGAAGAAGAGCAAACACTGCAAGTCCCAATGTGTAGGGGACCAAAAGAAACAATAAATAGTTGAGGTCCAGCCAAATATATTTGTTGCTTGCCAAGTCAACCACCTGTCTTTATAAAAGAGTGAAGAGAAATAGAAATGAAATAAGGATGCTTAGGAAAAAAAGACAGAAACTTTGTTTGCCACTGTTTAGTTTATCAAAAATTTGTTCAGATATCTTGACCCCCCTGAGTGTGTTCTTGTGCAGAGTGCAATGCTATTCCATGAATCCATGTCCATTTGTATATGTAAACCCCAGTGATTCAGTCAAATGAAGACAATAATCACAGACAACCTTAATGCCTGTGTCTCTATTTCCCCATTGCCTTATCCATGTCTCCATTTAGTCATTTAGTGCCCTATGCTAATATCACAGTCACATACATCTCCTGCAACTCTTTTCTTACATTAAACCATTTTTATACTTTTTAAGTTAAGAAAACTTATTTACATTAGTAACTATGCAGAACTGAAACATCCTTAAATCAACTTTGAAGCCATTATTTTTATAATTGATCAAGTTTTTCAATCAATTTATTCTGTGTCATGTGTAGATATATTCATTTTTGAAATAATCACTTCAAGAAGTCTAAAAATATGTTAAGCAGATATTTATGGTCCAAAATGTTAAACTGATATATAGTATTTATTCATATATTTTTCAGTATTGTAAGTGCTGCAAGTTGTCATAACATCATAACTTTTGCTAGAAAAAATGATTGATTTGGAAATTCGACCTATTTATATTAATTAAATCGACCTAATTAGTGTAAAGTACTTTTATGATTCCATTGCATGCAAATTCAGATTATAATTATTGATTAATAAGAAGGAAAATACAAAAGATTCAATTACAATCAAATGAGGTATGCCTTTTACTTTGAAACAGAATCTACTCAGAATATTCCAAATTCAGGAAATTTAGTAAACATCAGAAGAGTGAAGTGAGGAGGGAAAAACTGTTACAAAAATTCAAAAATAATAAATTATGGAACTGAATCCAGGACCCCAACCTCCAATTATTGTTTTGTTTCTTGCAGAAATATCTTACAACATGACATTCTTACAACATCACATTCGATGTAAATAAGCAAATTGTGAAATACTGAATTCAGATTATTGTATTGTTTTTTTGCAGAAATATCTTACAACATCACATTTAATGTAAATAAGCAAATTGTGACATACTGAATTCAGCACCCCTATTATTTCATTTTCCAAGATTTTGAGTCCTTTTGTGGTCTTGTTCATATTATCGAGGTCGTGTTACTTCTTTCCTGGAGTCTGAAATACATACCAGAATGCCTGTTATATATATATATATATATATATATATATATATATGTTTATTAATTTTTATAATAATCGATTTAAAAGATACTCATGACTACTGTTGTCTTTTATTAACTAATATTGTAACAAAAATTAAATTATCAGTATATATACAAATTAAACTCTACACTTTTAACTATGTTGTTGAATTAAAGTCTGACTCCATCTTAGCAACTTACTATAATACTGATAATGATACAGTTAAAAAAAAAAAAATATTACAATCTCCTAAATCTTTATCTATAATAAACAAAACTAAAGATCAAGAGTCAATTTTATTTTATTATCAATCTCTATTACTTTTCACATTTATTTTTCTTATAAAACAAATGATGACATTAGTTGTATGACTTAAATTCTTCAAATTTCTAATATATATATATATATATATATATATATATATATATAAACTTAGTTTTAATCACAATTAGAGTATCTAGATGATCTACAAAGATTTAAGGAAATAAAAATTTGATATATCTATTACTTTTACATTTTACATTCACTTTGTATCTTTCATATATAAAAGGAAATTATATAGAACAAATTTGTCACGGCATTGACAGTAATATGAAAACTTTGGAATTTATGTTTGGTCAGAGATAAAAGTCATTTTTTTTATTACTGTCAAAACTAATAATTTGACTAGTTAGTTTGTTTTTATCAAGTATTTTGATTTTTATATAAATTTGTAGTGCAAATTTGTGCGTACCATTTTATCTTTTCTTTTAAACTTGAGTCACCCATGAAATAAATTTCATAACAAGTTAGTTTAATCAGTATTTTTTTTTTATAATAAAAGTATACAAACTTAACATGTACTTCCTATCTTCATTTAAGAAAAGATTTAGTGTAAATAAAGAATTATAATATTCTCATATTTTTTTAGAAATTTGTTTTTTTTTTCAATTCTTGTTATATAATTAAAATAACAATTTACTTTAATGGAATATGATTTTCTATTATAGTAAAGAAGAAACCTCACAAGTTTCAAAGTAAAAGAAATACAAAACCACAGCAAGAATCTATATTAATTCGGGCAAATAGAGTTAAGAACTAAAAGATATCACAAAATTCTCAACTAAAATACTGACAAAAGATAATTTGTTTATAAACATTAAATAAAAAATAGTAAAAAATGTATTATTTTCTAAAAATTCAAAATTTTGTAAACATGTGAATTTTATAATATATGTTTTTGATAGGCAAATTAATTTGTAAAACATTTATATAAAATAAAAATTTGTAAATTATTCCAATAATAAATAACATAAAATAAAATAAGATTTATGTAAATTTAAAATATTTTAATCCATAAAATTTTTAAATTAATTAGTACAATTAATAATAATAAATTCAACCTACTATTTTTTAATTAATGCAATTAAAAATTGAATTGAAATATTTTAAATTAAAGTTAACTTACTGAATGTGTATTATATGTTGTAGTTTTTTTTATTCAGTAAAAAATGATTTACAATATTTTAACTTATATAAGTTATAAAAAACTAATGTAATTAATAATAAAACCAAATATTTTTCATTGAAACTAATTTTAAATATTTTTAGCTAAAGTTACTATTTATATGTTGAATAATTCAATGTATGTTTCTTATAATAACTACAAACAAAAATAACTACTAATTCAATACTATTACAAAAATAAAATCAATTATTTTCATTAAAATTGGACTTAAATATTTTAATATAGAAATTAGGACAATTTATTTAAGGAATATTTTTATCTTTTCTTACATGTTAAATATAAGAACTTTAAGACCTGAAATAAGTATAAAAATAGTGAGAAAATATTGAATCTAATACAAAATATCGATGCACGGACACTGTGATTTTATAATATATTATTTTAATATTTAATAAAAAGAAAACTGTGATTATAAATTATTTTAATAATTTTAGGAGCAATATAAAGACATAATACAATAATATAGAAATGATTAAAATCATAATCTTATAGTTAAAATTGGCTACTGATCACTCTCATCTACTTGGACACGGCTTCTCTCTCTTTTTGAGAAGATCCTCTCTCTCTATTTCATATATAAAATCTCTTTCAGATTCGATCATGACACACCCACTTCTTCATATAACCTATCTTCACCTTTTCTCTCCACAAACTCACTCTCTTCATCCACCCACAAATGGTGAAGTTCTCAAAGGAGTTAGAAGCTCAACTCATACCAGAATGGAAGGAGGCTTTCGTCAACTACTGGCAGCTCAAGAAGCAGATAAAGAGAATCAAGCTCTCTAAACTTCCCAAGCAATCCCACCACCATGTTAATCCTTCCTTTGGTCTCTCCATTTTCGATTCCTTTCGCTTCTTTCTCAAGAACATCACTCACAGCCTCTCAGCTTCAGACCACCATGATTTCAACATCATTCAGGTACCTTATCAACACAAATAATAACATAAACACAACATTAATAATTTCACTTTCCTCGTCAGTTTCTGTTTAACTGTTTATTGTTTCCCGTGACTTCGGCTAATGTTTTCCGCATAATTTCAACTTGTCTGGCAATGAAATATATATCAGATTCTATTTGACACTGTGTTGGATATACCAGCTGAAATCTTGGTACCATTTTTGCGTGTCTCTCTCTATCTTTTGTCTTCTAGTCTTTCATTAAAGAAGAAAACTACTTATGAATATGATACGAGTTTTCTTTTGTTTGATTGAAAAAAACTTAAAAGGAAAAAAATAGTTTTAGAAACTTTTCTTTTGTTTCCAATTTTTTCTTCTATTCAAATTAGAGAAGGATGGTGATGATTTACTGCATGACTTAACTGCATGAATAGTGAACAAAACTAAATGCGACTTCTTTCTTCTGAGAATGAAATTCAACAGGCCGAGACTCTTTCCCTTAATAAGTTATGGTAATTAACGTGAATGGCCAAAAAAAAATTTAATGTAGTTGAAGTAATTACCAATTGAAAATCTTATTTGTCATGTTTACTTTGTCATTTGCCCATATTTGATATAAAAATAGCAATAAATGATTAAAGAATCTACTACAGTACTAATTCATGAAAAAAAATAAACAAATATTTAGTAAGTTATATGATAAATTGTATTAACAATCATGATAAATTAAAATACACTAATGATATCTTTGCATGTTTTCTTTTTTACTTGTAATACTTTAATTAATGTTTTAAGCTTATTTCTTATCATTGAATCATTGAAGATAGTAATATTTTTGCCACAATAAGCAACACTTAAAGAAAATAATACATGCATGAGGTTTTTTTTTTTTTTTTGGTCTTTGGTTTTAACTATTTAAATGTTATGATCACTTAGACATGCATGAAATTGATATTTGATTTTTTGAAAAGAGAATGGTAATAAGAAAGGAGTAAATAGAATGAATGGTTGAAAACAAAAATTAGGAAAAGTTGGGGTTGGCAGAAAGAGATATAAGAAGTAATATAGCAAGATGAGCATAGTGTGGGGTTAAGTACTAAAATAAAGTGGGTTTAGTGGTCCTCCTTTTTTGTGAAACCCTTTTCTGCTTTCTTTTGGGGAGTTTCTCAATCTCTCACGAAAGCCACCAACACTGTTATTGCGTTTGCGGATCTATCTGTGCCACTAACGTTGCAACACAAACTATAAAAACATTTTTTTTTTTAAGTTTATATATACAAAAAGTGGAAAAATAATTTAATATGTATGTAGGTGAGGAAGAAAACCACAAAGGGCAGCGAAGAAGAAATCTACGAGACAGAGCTTGCACAGTTATTTTCGGAAGAGGATGAGGTACATTAATACCTTAAATTGTCTTTAAATAATTTTTGTATATACTATGTTGTTGTGGTCACATGAAGACATTGTAGGTTTTATTTGATTATGATTGTTGTTGTTGTGCAGGTACGTGTGTTTTTTGTGAGGCTGGATGAAGAGCTAAACAAGGTGAACCAATTTTACCGGAGACAAGAGAGTGAGTTTCTTGAGAGAGGAGAAACCCTGAACAAGCAGCTTCAGATTTTGCTTGACCTCAAGAAAATTATCAGTGACCGTCGCCGGAAAAATTCTCCTTCGAAGCCATACAGCGCCGGAATATCCCCTCAATATTCTCCAACCCGAGATTCTGATTATTCCGGTCAGCTTCTTCTTCATATATTATTTTTTTTATCTTGATTAATTTATTACACACAATCAAAAAATTTGATCTTGGATTGATTTCTGCTAAAACAATTTCCTAGCCTCAATTTGTGTTTTTGAGTGCTTGCTGATGTCATACAACATCCTGCCATGGAAATTGTATGTCTACGTGGACCAGAATGTGGAACATTGTCGACCCATCACATACTTCAATATACAATAATAAATAATAAATCTTAATTAAAAGGAATGATATTTATATGTTGTTTTACTTAAATTATTTATTCATATTACAGAATATAAAAAATAAAAACAAGTCATCTTTTCATTTTCTATTTCTCAAATAAAGTTTAAGCACTGTATAGAATAGAGGAAGGAAAGATAAAATTATTTGTATATTCTTTACATGTGATATATGACTAAGTTGTATGGTTATATTAGTTTGTGGAGAAAATTTTGGAGATTCAGACGAAACAAGTTCAGAAGTTTCACAAACTGATGAGGTAATCACAACATTAGAGAAGAATGGTATAAGCTTTGTTAATTCAGCGACGAGGACAAAGACGAAGAAGGGAAAACCTAAAATGGCAATGAGAATTGATGTTCCAGCGACCAACCCAACTAGGGCCATTACAGCCATCACTAGCATGCTGTGGGAGGATTTAGTCAACAATCCAACAGGAGATTTCGTTCACAAGAGAAAGCTCCAATGTGCTGAGAAAATGATTAGAAGTGCTTTTGTGGAGCTCTATAGAGGACTTGGCCTCCTCAAAACCTACAGGTTCTTATTTTTCTTGATAAATCGTTTACTTGCTACATCTGGTTCGAACTAGTTACTTTGATTATTAAGTTTATTTAGTCTGAATCTTCAAACCATTTAAAAGTTTCTTTGAGACTCAGATATATAATTTAGGTGGAAATGAATGAGTAACTAATTAAAATTGTAAAGGTTTATAACTGTTACCTTTTCTATTCCTGATATAAGATAAAGTTTACTTAGAAAGATGAAACTTCTTAGCATTTATTTCAAGGTTGGTACTCGTTGTTATTAGTATAATCACCATTGTTCTTTTTGGGGGTGAGAATGAGTAAAGCTTAGAGAAAAGGGAAATTGATTTTATGTTTATCTTGGCCAAAAATGGAAAGAATATATAGAAATGATAAGGAGGCCAATGGAAGAGTGACTTGCATGGCAGTCCACAGCATCACGTAAGGTTTTTGAATGGATAGAATAAATGAAGGTAGGTGTGATTGTCACGTTATACAATACATCTATTTGCACAATACATCACTTAATATTTTTTAGTATCATTCTAGTTTTTACTTATGATTAAATTAATCCTAATTAATATTTAAGCAAAGTCTCTTATTTTATAAAATTATGTATTCATTATCATTTATATTGAAATGGGACAAGATGTTTCTGTTAGGATTTATAAAGCTAACTTTTGCACACACTTCCAAATAGTGGCCAACAAAACCAAATTGCATTTCTTATCATCAAAATTTGCTTTACTTTTTCATTTCATTTTCTTTTTTAAGTCGAAAAACCCTTTTCAAATGCTTATTTATTTATTCTTCACTCTTTTAAATATAATGGGGTAATTTATAGAATCCGAATGAGAGAGGAAGTGGAGAGAAACTTGATTAAGTCACCGCAAACTTAATTAATTACATAGAATGTTTAGAAAATCCTAGAAAGAAGTTTTATTCCACTTATATAAAAGTTTCCCAGAACTCATAATGAGTTAGCAGAAGGGATACAAATATCAATCACTTTATTACAAGTTTGAAATTAAAGATATTACGAAAAGTGCTTTTCCATTTGAACAAAACTTCGTTTTATAAGTGATTCAAAAAGAAGGGGAGAGGTTACCTAAAAAATGCTAAATATATAGCAATAGGGCACAGCTTCTGTAATATGAATAAATGTTTCAAAAATATTTAACAAGTATTTTTTTTATATAATGTAATTATCATCATCATCGTAAGAAATAAAAGATTTATTAATAAAAAAATATTTTCATATATTCTAATTAAATTTCATATATTTTACCGTTTGGGTTTAGAGTAACCTTTATTAATAAAACCTTGTCTAATAAAAGTAGAATGGTTAAATATAAACTATTAGCATAAAAATATTGATAATACACATTCACACTACCTACACTAATTTAATTTGATTTCATTAAAACAAATGTCAGAGTAAATATTTTTAAATTTATTTTTATCTAATACGAAATCACACATTTTATAATGTGAATTAGGCCAATGACATGGTATATAATGTTTCTCTACATGAACAGACTAAAGCTAGTGTGTAATAATGAAAAAAATGTCTTATCAAAATTGTAAGTATTAAGATTATTTCTTTTAATAGAAACTTTGTCTAAAATTTATAAAATGGTGATATAATAAATTACACTAATACTATAAAATAACAATGAACAGATATAAAATTGTTAATCTACCATATAATATAATACATTTCACTAACAAAATTATTTATTAATATATATATATATATATATATTATTAGTATAAATCAATAATGTTTATATAAATGATTTAGGATTATATTCAATTATAATTTCGAATTTAAAAAAAAAAATATATATATATATATATATATATAGAAATAATTTATGATATTCAATAAAAAAAATATATTTTATAATATTTAATTAAGATTATAAAAAAATTTAAAGTACAACAAAATCTAGTATAATATTTAATTGGATTTTAAAAGGTTAAAAAAAAAATCTAATATTAAAAATTATATAAAACTGAATGGATTATTTTATTGATTGAATTTTTACGATTTGGTGTGACTTTTTATTGTGCGCATAAATATAGTTTTGAAACAATTTCATCAAAATATGTGAGACTTTTTATTTTTATTCAATGAAAAATGGTGAGAAGACTTTTTAAATATATATATTTTTATAAATACAACTTTATATTTATGTTATTTATTTTTATAATTTCTTGTACTATTTTTTCAAATATTATTATGATTATTTTCTATGTATTAGTTAGGTATGAATTTATCTTTCTAAACACTTGAAATCCTTTAAATTCTTATAAATTTATAAAATTATTTCCAATATTATAATTCTATATATTATAAATCCTTTAAAATTCAATTACAAATCTTAATCATAAATATTTTCTTAAAAAAATATTTATAAAATCATTATTTCTTTTATAAAATCTTTTAAAATATATCACACTTTTAATTCTCATTTATTAAATATTTTAATATTTTAATAAAGGTTATAGAAATACAGTGTGTCAGAGATTATTTTTTTTACCATGAATTTATGCTTTGTATGAGTTAATTATTGTATAATATATATGAATGTCATTCAATCTTATGCTGCATTGGAGTACTTCTTTACTATAATATGTTAAGAATATATTTCATTGAATGATCTGGTTTATAGGTCATGTTCATTAACCATAAAGTAGTAGGACTTAAATTACATTTTAAAAAACAGTTTCATAAATGAGATTTAGTGATAACCATTTTTCTTATCAAACTTAAAATTTAAATTTAGAAGTGTTATTCTTGAATCCAATCTAATATATTTCATGAATGAGCAACTTCTAATGTCATAATCTCTGGTTTTGGCAGCTCACTGAATTTGGTGGCTTTTACAAAAATATTAAAGAAATTTGACAAGGTATGGCTTAAGAATCTATCCTCCTCTTTACTATTCCTGCATTATTATGTAAACACAAAGATGAGATGTTATTTTCAATACATTTTGCTATACATGCATGAAATTAATCACATGTTTTGTGATAATAAGAACAAAACTAAGGTAACGCTTAAATTTATCTTACATGAAAGTTATGAAAATCTTAAACTATCATTATGATGAACCAGATTTTCTATCCCCAACTAACTTTGACTTATAGTACATATGACCTAAAGATAGTGATAGTACCACTATATTTCTCTTTTTCATTCACCACCTTTTCAGTGATGGAGTCACATCTTATATAAATTTAATTTAATCAATAATACGCCGTACAGCTGTTTGACACATCAAATGAACTTAACATTTTCTTTTGGTGCAATCTAAGAAAACTATGTCTTCCAATATAATATATTGTATTCTGATGTAGCAGGTATCTTGTCAAAAAGCTTCTGCAAATTATTTAAAAGAAGTGAAGAGATCCCATTTCGTTAGTTCTGACAAGGTATATTTTGGTTTCAGCTTACAAATGCCTTCATTTCAAAAGTTAGTAAAAGAGAAAAAGGATAAGAAAAGAAAAACATATTGCTTTCAACTTTAAATCTTTTGATTATGGCCTTCTCTAATCATTATAATACTTGGTTTTGTAAGGTTGTTAGACTAATGGATGAAGTGGAATCCGTGTTCACCAAGCACTTTGCCAACAACGATAGGAAAAAGGCAATGAAATTTCTAAGACCCCAACAACATAAAGATTCTCATATGGTCACCTTCCTTGTCGGTAATGCTTCTTTCTCTCTTCATTCATATGGACATGGCACTTAACATTGACTAACACTAGCAAACTATTTTATACACAGTGACACTAGTGTCACTTTAGAATTCAAATTGCAATGCAATGTCTGAGTTGATCACTGCATGTACCAACAGACAAGCCAAATAATATTTTCATGTACTGCTATTAGCCTGTGCTTAATGGCCACTAATTTGAGCACTGTGTGGACCTACCAAGCTGATTGGTCAAATTTTACTGTCTCTGCAGGGTTGTCTACAGGATGTTTTGTATCCTTGTTTTCTGTATACGCAATCTTGGCCCATTTGTGCGGCATATTCTCTGCTAGTAACGAGCCAGCTTATATGGAAACAGTCTATCCAGTTTTCAGGTTACTTCACATTCTTCCAACTTGAACATATTTCACACATTAGCTCTTTTTTGTGCGCTATTCTACTCCACATCATAACTAAATGACTAAAATACTATATGTCACTTAGGAATTTGTTCTGCAATTAGAAAGATAATGTTGAACATAAAAAGATTAAGCAGAAAAACTGGTTTGAAGTGAGCTCTTACTAATTTATCTATATTAGACACCCTTAAATTACATAAATACAAAATCGTTATAAGGGTAAAAATGAGCTTAAAACTTTATAATTATAAACCGTGAAATTGAATGTACTTAAACTAAGGAGTTTGTTTTTTAAAACTCCCCTGAAAATTTAATTTGCAGAATTGTAGACAAAAATACATAATGATTGGTGCACTAATGGTTGCAATGATTTTGTGCAGTGTGTTTGCATTGTTAAGCCTGCACTTGTTCATGTATGGATGCAACCTGTTCATGTGGAAGAATACAAGAATCAATTACAATTTCATATTTGAATTCTCACCAAGCACCGCACTAAAGCACAGAGATGCCTTTCTGATGAGCACTACCTTAATGACAACTGTGGTTGGAGCAATGGTCATACATCTGCTATTAAGGGCTGCTGACTTTTCTCCTACCCAAATTGATGCCATTCCTGGGGTTCTTCTTCTGGTTTGTCTGATAACTATTGATTTTCCTTTTTATTTATAAGATAAACTAGCTTAATTATACTGACTAAGAAATTTCATTTTCAGTTTTTCATAGCACTGCTCATTTGTCCATTTGACATCTTTTATCGCCCCACACGTTACTGCTTCATCCGTGTTATTCGCAACATAGTATGCTCTCCCTTTTATAAGGTAAACTTCTCTCAGTTGATTTCTTCGAACAAATAATTGGATACATTGTAATGCCACATATGTGGAAAATTGAACTTGACATTTTATTATAATTTTAATTTATCATTTCCACAGGTTCTGCTAGTAGATTTTTTTATGGCTGACCAACTAACTAGCCAGGTGATCTTAGCCTACAAATTGATTCTAGTTTTGTGCTTTTTTTTACTTGCAATTCTTATTATGCATCCTAAGTAACATTAAATCTAATGTTATTGTTTGATACAGATTCCATTGCTAAGGCATTTGGAAACTGCAGGCTGTCACATTTTTTCTAGAGTTTTAAAAACACACCACCCTGAGGCCTGTCATTCGGGAAGACTATATATGGAAATAACTTATATCATCTCATTTTTACCATACTATTGGCGGGCTTTGCAGGTAGGCTTAGGATGCAGAAATTGAATAATTGTAAATTCTCTTTTGACATTGCACACTAGGAAACTAATTAACTACTTCAAGAATTGTAGACATGCTATATTACTGATGGAATTTCTCTTATACTGTATGTTCCCCACTATTTTATAAACTAACACAAGCTTATTGGATGTCCTTACTAGTGTGTGAGACGGTGGTTTGATGATGGTGATGTGAACCATTTGGCTAACATGGGTAAGTATGTTTCGGCAATGGTGGCAGCAGGGGCTAGAGTTACATACAGCAGGCAACATGACCATCTATGGTTTGTTATAGTCTTAATCACTTCTGTGGTGGCCACAATGTATCAACTTTACTGGGATTTCATCAAGGACTGGGGATTTCTTAACCCTAATTCCATAAATCCATGGCTCAGAGATGATCTAATTCTAAAGAATAAAAGCATATACTATATATCTATTGTAAGCTTTCTTTATCTCCTATTCTGAATTTCACAATCATTTTTTTTTTCTTATAATGAAGTGATACTGGATTTCAGGTCTTGAATATTGTTCTAAGAGTGACATGGGTTGAGACTATCATGCACTTCAAAGTAGGACAAGTTCAATCAAGACTACTAGATTTTCTATTAGCTGCACTTGAGGTTATTCGAAGAGGGCATTGGAATTTCTATAGGTACATATTATCATATTTAAAAAGCTGAATGATTTTTTTTATTCTCCAAAGTTTCCTTACTTAATAGTACATTAAATTCATTCAATGTTGACTTTAAAAGGCCTATCACAATGAATGTAACATAACCTATTAATGTTTGCCAATGAACAAGTCCTATTAAAACCCATACTGTTAAGTAGAGGCCTAGAAAAACTGTCTCTAATATAGTTGGAACAATGATGTCACTAGAATGGAGTGACAATGATAGTCATAATAAAAAGGTTTTGTAATCTCTGATGAAACCTAAAGTTTAATATTGGTCCTTAACAGTTGTTAAACAGTGAACAAAATCACTCATGAGTTTGATAAATTGTATGAACAGGTTGGAAAATGAACATCTAAACAACGTTGGTCATTACCGGGCAGTGAAGACAGTTCCACTTCCATTTCGAGAGACAGACTCTGACTGATGAGCTGATTTTCTTGTACAAAAAATGATGTTCTGTAGACATGCTAACAAAATTGAGGCATGCAATGAAAAGAATAAAAAGGGAGGAGGAGTAGGAGAGAAACTTCTTCCATTATGTTCTTGTTTGTGGCCTCTTTTTTAGGCAAATGGACATGTTAAAATCGTAGAAGGAATTGTTATTTTTTCATGATTTTAGTTGGTAAATATTGAAATGTTAGTGGTGTTTATAATTTCCTTTGTTAGGCTAAACAAATTTGAAGTTGCCGAACATGTTGCAACTCATAAAATTTAAAAACTTTCCTCTAAATTTGTTTGTATTTTAACATTCTTCCTAATGACTTTTTCCTATTATATTATTTTACCAAATGAATTTCCTTTTATTTATTTTTATATATATTTTAATGCAAAAATCGAACCCTCAATTAATTCTTTATAAATTATAAAAAGAATAAAAAGAAATAAAAACTTGAACATAGATATAAGAAAATGTTAATTTAGAAAACCATTTTGACATCAAATTTTTGAATTAATTTTTTTATATTTTAATTACAAACTTAAAAACTCAAATTAACTGTAAAAGAAATAAAAACAAAACATCTCAGAGAGGATCTAAAATATTTATACAAAAAAAGATTTAAGTATAAATGTTGGACCAGTAGCTGGGCTTTAGAAAAAATCAAATGAGAATAAACCAAAACAAGGTGCAGCCCAATAATATAAAATAATTGGAGGATAAAATACTCAATGTAAAGTTAAAATAAACTTTTCAAATTGTACATTCTTTTAAATTCTTGATAAAATATTACTAAGATATATTTAAATAAATTTTTTTACAAAAAAGATAAAAAATTTTAATTTATATAAAAGATAATTTTTAGTTTATAAAGTTTTTTTTTTCTTTTTTAAAAGTTTAAACCAATTAAGTTAATTTATTGACTCATTTACAAGGCTGGCTAAACATAGTTGACCCAATTGTGACCAATTGATCTGTGCCTATGTTTAGTTTGATTCCCTTTCATGTTCCATAAATTTTTTTGAAGTTTTTAATTCCCCAAGTCAAATTTGAGAATATTTTTTCCTAATCAAGACATAAAAAATCGTGCTTTTAGTGAATTTTTTACTAATTTGGCCATGCACAAAGGATTCAAAATTGTGGTTTGGCCCAGTGATAAGGAGTAATATTCTGCCTTAAAAAGGGGAGAGGGACCACAGTGAAGCAAAAGAACCAATTGCCAAATCCTGCATGTTATTCCCACAACCATGTAAAATTAGTCACCTTCTTCAATAATGCATGCCTTACAATACCTATCTTCATTAGACACACACACCCACACACGTTAGCCACTGAGAACAACAAATGATGTCAGCAAGCCACAAAATCAAATCTCTAAAATCTTATTAGCATCTGGTTCTGAACAACTTTATTGATGTGTAAAGACTTAAGCAAGAATCTAATTGCCATTTTATGTGCATTTGCACTTTTGTATTTATAATGTAACACTCACTCTAATTTAACTTGCTTAAGAACTAATCCAATCCTTGGACCATAATTTTATAATCACAATAATGTATGTCAGTCTTGTGCAGAAATAAATTCTTTGATAGTCACTCCTGTTAGAGTAGACACTAAAAAAATGTTATAAAATGGTGTTAATTGTTTTCTCTAGAGTGGGGGGTTTGTGCATTGAATTTGACTTTACTGTCTTTTGCGTTGTCACTCTCAGTTTTCTGCCAGCTTTATCTAAAAATTGATAGTTAATTGTTGCTTAAAGAGAAGCTCAATAATTTCTTGAAAGAAGAACAGTGATGTTAATTTCATATGCACTATAGATATTGTTTTTTAATTAATAGTAGTTAAGTTAGCTAACAATATAGTACTGAATATGAAATTTCTTAAACTGTCTTTTAATTCCATGTCTTCAATGCAATTGCAACTTGTTTTAATCGTGTCAAAAACTTCTATATGATAGTTATGTACAGTTTTTTTTTCAACTATGAATGTGTGTACTGGAAAATGGTTGACGTGCAGATTGTCTTTTTCAGGCACAGATTTTAACTTTCACAGGTTGGCGTTGGCATCTTTTGATTGGATTTTACATTTTAAGGATTTGATTCAATTGAAGTGAAAAACATATCAAAGAAATAACAAATAGAAAGAATGGAAAGTAACCAGAAATATAGAATAAATAAAAAGAGTTTATTTTTTTACAATGTAAATGCATTGTCAAAATAAAAATATGAAAATTTGAGAAAATGAAATATTCTCTATTTATTTAATTAAAAGTGGAAGGATGAATGAAAATAAATATATATATTTCAGAGGAAAATAAATTTTTAAATTTAAATAGAAGAGAAAAATAGAAAAAAAAATTCTATGAAAACACAATTTTCTTCTTTTCTCTCTAACTAAATAAAGTAATATTATCTATATTTTTTTTCTTTTGACCAGTGGTTGCATTCTAAGAATGTTAGTAATATTTTTTAACATATTATTTGATAGACTATTATTATTGATGAAAATTATATATAAAAAAGAAAAAAACTGAAATGAAACATTGGGCAAGGCTCTCAATCTCTACTCTAAAGTCTCAATCCTAATTTGTAGAGAAGATTCTTCAGGAGACAAGCAAAACTGAACCAGAAAAATAAAATAATAAAAAAATATATTATTATTATTATTTAAAAAAAAAAAAGAATATAGCATCATAATATAATATTAATAATAATAATAAAAATAAAAAAGTGTGCGTCACGAATAATGATACTCTTCTCCTGTGTGAGCTGGGCTTTGGGAAGAAAGAATTTCTGGGTTTTCTACTTTGGAATAAACGAATAAGGTTTCACCGCTACTGTGTTTGCGCTTTGCTTCGCTTCTCTTATATTCTATTCTCGCCTTCTTCTATAGCTTTTATTTCTTAGCTTTCTCTCTTCATCTTTCTCTCTCTCTCCGTCGTTTTAGTCGCTCAGCATCAGCAGAGTCCAACCGAGGTTTCGTGCTTTTTCTCATCTCACTCTCCTCTCGCTCGCTGATACATGTCTATATGCTTATCTCCTGTTGTTTATTTTTCGTTTTCGACTCTTTTCTTTTTGTTCTCATGTGATTCAACTTCAGGGAACTGTCTCTGATTTTGAATCTGTATCTCTTTTCATTATTACGTCCGAGATTCGTCGTTTTGCTTTGTTTCTTCCCTTGATTAATGAAAGAAGATGAAGAAGAGTTTTAGTTTTGCGCATTTGTGTTTTGTGGAAACTCTTTACGTGCTTTTGGCTTTCTATAATTAACGGTTTTGTATAGAGAGCAGAGGAGTTATAAATAGGGTAAGGGAATACATTGACTTTGTTTGAGAGTGTGGAATAGTGATGTAGGGATACTTGCGAGTGCTTCTTTGTTTATAGGGAAGATTGTGCGAGAATGAGTTTTATTGAATAGATTGTGGTCTATGTAGTTAGGGTTCGTTACTCGTTGAAAAATGTGGGATTCCTGAAAATTAGGAAGTTGTAGGAACACTTCAAGGCAACACTCCGGGGTCGGGGTTTGGCATCGATTTCTGGTTTCGTTCTTGTAACATGTAATAGATATTAATTATCCGTGAGCAAGAGTCCCTGGATAGTTCCATTGACTACTAGTCCACTA
Source organism: Macrotyloma uniflorum (assembly GCA_016859785.1). Lineage (NCBI taxonomy): Eukaryota > Viridiplantae > Streptophyta > Magnoliopsida > Fabales > Fabaceae > Macrotyloma > Macrotyloma uniflorum. The sequence goes on along the minus strand of BDMB01000023.1, from coordinate 618,728 downwards.
CTGTTGCTACTCTCTTCAACTGTTCCTCTACGTTTGTAAATTAGTCATAAGTCGTTAATTAATAGATTGAGCAGAAATTATCTATTCAGAGATTCCAATAAAAGTCGATAGATTTGGGATTTCACATGTATTCTTATTGAAGTTAATATTGATTGGCTTTTGTGGTTAGAGATTATAGTTGGATGTTCGTGTTTGGTTTTTCTCTTTTTTTACTCGTTATTTTATTTTTAGCAAAAAATTCAGACTAAGATTGAATGTTGCTTACTGAACTTGGGTAACTGAAACAAAAGAGTGTTGATGGATTTTTCTGTGGCAATGGTGCTTTAAAATAATAAAAAAAAAGTTGCGCATAGTTAGGCATTTGTTGCATGTTAGATTATGTTTTATAATTCCAGAACTATATAGCTATTTCGTTCATATTACATAAAGCAGATGACTGAAGATCATTGTCTGTACTTTTTTGTAAAATGTTTTTCAGATAGGAAAGAGGGACAGGACTAATAATGGTAAATAATTGATATTTTTAGCTGTGAGAAGATAATGTAGGCATCCTAATGTTGAAGAAGATGATTATTATTCCAACTGGTGAGTGAGACTTAGTGATACGAGTAAATCGCACAGTGGTCAAATGGCTGTGGATTATATGTGGTTATAGTGAACTATAGAGATCTATATTGGATTGAATAAAAAAAATTAATCACTGGCAAAATTCATTTAGCTAACCTCCCTGCTCAAAATCTAAGTCGACAGTGAGTTAGTTACCTTCATATATGTCATGCTTTGACTTTTCATCCTCTGAGTTTGTGCTATACAATGAAAGCTAATTTGTCTAGCATTTTGCTTGGAAGGTCTACAAATTGGATCATATTTGATAAGGAATGCTTCATATATATAAAGGAGTATATTTTATGTCTTTTACTTTGCAGGTGTCTACTTTCTGGCTACACATGTGCTGTTCACATTGTCTTCCAATTGGGTGAAATCTGATTAAAGAGCGATGCAGAAGGATACGAGTACCACTGCCCCATCAACCACAAGTGGTCGGACTAGGCACCGTAAACGCTCAAATGAGGTTAGTTAATTAAAGTTTGATTTATCACGTAATTGTCTTTTCCTTTAACATTTTGCATTAGTAGATTTCATGTTGAAATTGATTAAACCTACTGTGTCATCCTGAAATTTGAAGAGAGAACGAAAAAGTGTCAAAAGTATCTAATTATGGACAACGAATAATTGGAAGCATGGTTAATCAATCTGTTTTTTTTATTTTTACTATTTCGTTTTTTCTTGATGTTGTTGCCTTCGTAGATGAATTTCATGCAATAAGTTTTGATGACTTGACATGAGAACTGAATCCCTGCAGTATCTTTCTGGAAAATTTTCTGTATACTATTTGAATTTAATTTTATGCTGCCTTTATCTTAGGTTATTCCGGAAATTAGCAAAGCAAATGGGACCCAGTTACTTGTTAATGATAAAAGCAAATACAAGTCCATGCTAATTCGAGCATATTCATCCGTATGGATGATTGGCGGCTTTGTGTTGATCATCTATATGGGTCACCTCTACATCACTGCAATGGTGGTGGTTATTCAAATCTTCATGGCAAGGGAGCTTTTCAATCTGCTCAGGAGAGCTCATGAAGATAGGCAGCTGCCTGGATTTAGGCTATTAAACTGGTGTGTACATAATTCGTTACTCACACACCAGTACAATCATTCTTTTTCATGATAAATTAGTAACTAAATGAAGAAGACATTTAAAAAAAAAATCATTTAGTAACTTTTTAATTTCTCATTCACATATATCATTTCAGGCATTTTTTCTTCACTGCAATGTTATTTGTTTATGGACGGATTCTGAGTCAACGCCTGGTTAACACTGTAACATCAGACATGGTTTTGTATCGGCTAGTGAGCAATCTTATTAAGTATCATACGGTTATCTGCTACTCCCTGTACATTGCAGGTAACTTATTTTTATTCATGTTGTCCTTATAATGTTCATTAGCCAGTGCTTGTGCAATGTCTCTAACAGATTCCTGCCTGGCTAACATCAAGCTAGTTATTTTCCATTTATGATTTTACTGGCCATTTTTCAACATTGTGGGGGGTGTTAATTCTTATGCACACTTTTATTGATTGGATGCAGGATTTATGTGGTTCATTCTCACATTGAAGAAGAAGATGTACAAGTACCAATTTGGCCAGTATGCTTGGACACATATGATTCTAATTGTTGTATTTGGCCAGTCCTCCTTCACTGTCGCAAGCATTTTTGAAGGGATTTTCTGGTAATATAACCTATAAAAGGAAATAATGTTTATTTAATAACTATGCTAAAAAATTTCACCACCTTTTGAGGATTCTCTTTTGCATGAAATATAATCATTCTTCAATATGCTATTCCTCACATATGTGGATACTTTTTATGCCAGAGTTTTTTAAATATTATTTTTCAGATAGTTGATGCCCCATTGCTTTTAATTGTATTGAAGTTGATGTCTTTCTTGTTTACTTTAACATTTGGACTACTGTGCAGGTTTCTTCTCCCAGCAACACTTATTGTCATTAATGATATTGCTGCTTATATCTTTGGTTTCTTCTTTGGAAAAACCCCTTTGATCAAGTTATCTCCAAAGAAAACCTGGGAGGGTTTTATTGGGGCATCCGTTACCACCATCATCTCTGCATTTATGGTGAGCACAATTTCAATTTGTTAATGAAGGTGCAACAATTGAGATTTTTTTGGCAGGGGGGTTGTCACTTGTCATTGAACCTGAATAACTTGTTGATGCTTTATATTCCTCTAATTATAGCATTTTTAAATGATTACAACAGCCTAGATAAGCTGTTTGAAAGCTTGATAAGAATGACCATTCGTGGCAATTAAGTTCTTGCTTGGGTGTTTATACATCAATCAAGTTGTTTTGAGCTAGATGCTAATATCATTGTTGAAAACTTATTTTGTAGCTTGCTGACATCATGGGTCATTCTCAGTGGCTAACGTGTCCAAGGAAGGTAGCTGTATAATACATACCACAACTAATTGATATAGTATGAAGCATTAGTCAACAAACAAATTGACTTGCTCACATCTCGTTGGGAATAACATGCAGGATTTGTCAACTGGTTGGCTTCACTGTGATCCTGGTCCACTGTTTAAGCCAGAATCCTACTCCTTACCAGGATGGATTCCTCATTGGGTAAGCACTTGAAATTCAGCTGAATTTTGAATCTAATGACCTACATCAATATCTACTTGACAGTGTAAGTGTGCATGGCCATATTAGTAAACAAAAAGACAATTTGGATGCCTCAAATAAGAAAATAAAACCTCAAATTTTACTTGAAGAATAAAAAACTTGAAAAATATAGAATATGAAAATTAAAGGTAAGGTTGAAAACAATTGGGTCAATGACTTGCATAGCTCAGGTAATGACTCACTCAAATTGGCCCAGTCATCAAGACATTAACTTGGCAAATTTTTATCATGAATGTAAAGAAATCCAAATTTGGATATTTCATTTTAACCTTCATTCTTCTTGGATGAAGGGGACATTTAGAAGAGCTTATGTGATCTTATCTTATGACATAAATACTTGTGTAAAGTATTTGGGTTAGCCTATAAAAAGAGCATATGGCCTGCAATAAGTTATTTTCAGTTTATTTCAATAAGTTTTACAGAATAGCTTATGAAACAGCCTAAACTAGCTTGAGCGCCATGTCCCTTTTTGATTTCCATCCAGTCTTCACGCCTGTTTCGGTATGCTTTTCTATAAGTACTTCTAGAAGAAAAAAAATATGAAATAAACTCCTCCATAAGCTAATGCATAAGTTAAAATTTCTAATTTTGGAGTGGTTAAATAAGAGAGTTTCTATAAAATAGTTTTGACATAAACTAGTTTTAGCTTATGGAGAAACTATTTCATTTTTTCTTATTTTTTTTCCTAGAAGTATTTATGGAAAACTTCAACCAAATAGGCCCTTAAGCTTATTATGTACTCAACACTTATTTTATAAGTGTTTAATTAAGTTGTTTGTTTAAAACACACCAATAATTGCCATTACAAAACATATCTGTTCGTAATAGGATTACAAAATTAAATTTTCTACCAACCACTAAATGTTAAATTTTTTATTTCCACATTACATTTCAGCATATAAAATGTGACTATTCTGTAATCATGAGTTGCCCATTCAGATTCTTGGAACATCTGAAAATCATAATTTGTGACATGTCCTATACAGTTTCCTTGGAAAGAAGTATCAATCCTACCAGTTCAATGGCATGCTTTATGTTTTGGTTTGTTTGCTTCGATTATTGCACCTTTTGGAGGTTTCTTTGCAAGTGGTTTTAAAAGGGCTTTCAAAATAAAGGTATGTAATTGTTTTTCTAATCTGGAAGTTAGCAAATATCCGCCATTTAGATCAGGCATAAACAGACTTGTGTCTGTTCCTAATTTTGCAGGATTTTGGTGATAGTATTCCAGGACATGGTGGAATTACTGACAGAATGGATTGCCAGGTAGACTCTTGATGTGTCAATCTACAAAATTATTTTTAATCTCTAATATTTAACTACTTGGGATTTTACATGTTTTTTTTTATCCTTTGTGTGGGCTACTTTTAATCTTCATATTACATAAACTAATGTTTTTCTGTCCCACGTCTCTGTTCTGCCCCCGACTAAGTTTAAAAAGAAGAAAAGGATTCCTAGGAAAAAAAATGATATATAAGTATAATTCAGCGAAATCGAATGTATACATTGAATAGGTGGAAAATAAAATTTATATTCCCTTAATTCAAGTGTGAAAACGAAAAACATGTGAAGAATCTTTAACGTACTCAACAAGAAAAAGGGATCTTCAGTGACAAATAAAGACGTGCAATTAGTAGAAGTCTAGGAGGTCCATTCCAGTGAATATGAGTGTCAACTGCATACTGTTTAAACCCAGGCCTGATTTAATATATTTGTGAGAGTGGTTATGAGAATTTTATGCGAATGTATGTTTATTCATTTATATTTTTGGTGCCATCAGTAACAGACGAAATTTGCCCCCCCCCCCCCGACAACTTATAACTTTTCACTCTACATTCTGCTGCCTGTACACTATTTGTATCTTTAGTCCTATTCATTTAATTGGTTGAGGGTAGTATTGGAAGTCAAAAGCTTCCTAGTACCCAGCAAAATTTGACCAATTGCTCCTGCTGCAGATGGTTATGGCCGTCTTTGCATACATATATCATCAGTCATTTGTTGTTCCACAAAGTCTCTCGGTTGAAATGATTTTGGACCAGGTATTATGTTTACTTTACAATATATATTTTGTATTTCTGTCAATTAACATTTTAAGATGTTTATTTTATGGAACTACCGCTGTTCTTCCAGATATTGATCAACCTATCATTCAATGAACAAGAAGCTCTATATTGGAGGCTTGGGGAAATTTTACAACAGGGGATTCCAAGGAAATCTTAGATTCATGGGGAGGTGCATTTGTTCTCTCACCTTCTATTGTATTCCTTTACATACATCTGTACATGTGTTTTCTATCTTTGGAGTGAAACGAATCATAGATTCAGAAGCTGTCAAGATGTGCATAGTGTATGTTGACCGTTAGTTCCATTCCTTGTTTTTCTGGATCGTGTTGAATAGTTATTTGATGGCTTTTCATGAACACCTACCATTCACTAATGATCTTAAATAATTCACATGGCCAATGGCAGAAAATGAACGCCTGTGCTGTATTTAATTCCTGGAGGTGAGGGGTGTTAATATTTTTCAGTTATCTTAAATGTAATCAGAATCACGTTTGATAATATATTTTAATGCGATCAACAATTAATTTTATCCTACTACCAAATGTTGCACACAGTATAAGATGATAGGATATTAATTGTTAACCATTTCTATGTTACTCTTTCGTTTTTATTTAGTCTTGGCATGCCTCGGGTTCCTTATCGAGTGCAGATTTTTGTTGATTTTGTGGTATATTCGATATTCAATTTGTGAACCAACCATCAATGCTATTACAATTGGAACATAAGTATTTTAATTTGTATATATGTATTGTAAATGTTAAAACTTATAAATTTATGATTTATTTTAATTTTTGACATAAAAATGATATTATATTTTTTAATATTATTTAATTATTATAATAATTTTATTAATCTGATTCGACCTCAATTCGATTGTAGTTAAATAATTGAACCTCTAACCAGTATTTAACTAGTTCAATGACCAGTCTGATTTTGGTATAATTTTATTTAAATTTAAGACTAACTATTATTCAAACCTTTTATCTAAAGCAGTATCAAACTGAGTTTCACGTTTAATGACAAAAAATAACATAATCAATCACCTAGGTTACACAACTTTACTATAAATATGTAGGGTGATTCAACTGAATCGAATAACGACCAGTATTGCAAAAAATTTGGTTGTCATGGATGGTGTTTTGTCGGCTCAAACAAGCACCCATATAGTGGCATAAATATGGTAAAAGTCTTACGTGTAAAACAAAATATCAAAAAGGAAATAAAGCATCGTGTAGAAAACACTTAAACCAAAACTAAAGGAGAAGAACAGGGATAGCTAACTCAAATGTATGATGACTGAAACTTTTTCATCTTGTATTATTTTCTCTTACTGGCGTTTAGGCTTGTCAATCTTCACATAGGGCAAAACACCCATTAAACGAACAATTTTTGGAGACCAGGAAAGTTGTTGAGCACGGCAAAACATCAAGAATGTGTTTGCAAAGTAGGAGTTGAAACCCATGAAGAGATGCCACAAAGCATGACCTTGTGGATTAATTGGCCAACGAGATATGTCCTTGCAGAAAACATAATCGCATAACCAACACAAACTTCCCAATACAAGAGTAACTAGATATAGCTTTCCTAGGCGCTTCGCAGACACACAGTCAGTATAAATGTAATACTTGTACATTCTTGGAATGCAGAAGAGGCAGAGAATGAAATAATGCACTTTGAACCCAATTCCACAACGGACCATTGAATGGACAATGGCAAAAATAACACCATATAAAAATAAGAATATCGGCATTGTAAGACGGTAGTGCCAATCCGGGGAATAAAGGATGTATACGTATAGCAGAATCTCCCACATCATAGGAGTTTCATCGCTCTGCTGTTGCCTAAATCAAAGTGCAACAACTCAACAATAAATAAATACTCACCCAAAACAAAACAAACATCATTCACAAATTTATAAGCACAACTATCATGCTTCTATCTCAGTAAAATAGCAATAGATCATAGAGGCCTGCTATATTAAACAACTATAAATCACCACTACACCCGTTTAAACCATAGCTAATTGTAGACTTGATAAACCCCCCAAGCATGTGCAACCAAACAGGACAACCTGACTTAGAATCTGTTTTAAGCAACACAATAAAATCTTCCAACTTTCAATGATGAGAAATAGTTCAACAGAAAACACTCATGGTATAATATCATATTGATCTCTCCTTCTAATCCACTTAAAAACAAAATACTTTCTCCCAGTGGCAAAAATAAGATAAAATAGTGCCGTTTAACATAAGGAAACACAGAAATTCAAGGAAAAACTTGGATGCAATGACATAAGAACTAGCCTGCTAATTCAAAATGCATTAGTGTCTTGCTTGCATTTGGTATTCCCTAGCTGCATTAGATAGAATATTATTCATTAAAAGGTAGAAGAATATGCATAAATTTGATCTTTCTGAGCCAGAAAAAGCAGCTCCAATTGTTGATAAATGCCGGAAACATAAATTAACATTTTCTTGATCTATGACCACATTACTATACCAGAATCAATATTTTCTCGTGAAATGAGGCTAATGTATGAATATGATGTAGCCCTTGCAATCACTTTAAATCCGAATTCTTCAACAAACATTGTACAAATGCCAAACTCATTTTGTATGATGCGGAATAACTCAAGCAATATGAAAAAGTGAAAACTAGCAATCAAAAATTTATATAAACTACAGCAAAAAATGATAGTGTTCAATACTTACGCATGTTGTAGCGTGGCATGGTGCAACATGCTTCCAATGGCAAGTGCCATAATTGATACATGAAGAACACAAAATCTTTTCTCAAACCGTTGTCTGTAAGAATTTATAAGACCAATAAGAGCCAAGAGAATGGTTGGAAGGGTGGATATTGTGTTAAAAAATTCTGCAATATAAGATGAATATTCGTAATTCTTTTCACAGCAATCTGTAGTTGACGTGACCGGACCCCAGAAGCTAGACATTTTCCTCTAGATTATTATTTACCTAAATATCTATATTTAAAGCTGCAGAGCTCTCAAATCCCTGCAAAATCACGTGACAACATCAACATGCTAAATACAATCAACCCCACAGCACAGAAACCTCCAAATCCTAGCAATAGAAACGGGAATTAGCTATTGATGAAGCAAGTGATTCAAATATATATTAAAGCAGTAGAAGATGTGATTAAAAAAAATGCATACTTCGGAAGATTATGTAAGAATCACGTAGATCTCATTCTCTCATCTCTTTCTGTCTCTAGCGATAATAAAATTCTGTCAGATAAGCGGAGTTAGCTTCCCAAATTCAATTTGTCTTCTCTATTTTATTTTAATTGTAAAACCTATATTAAATAAATAACATTTATTTGCAGTAGAAGATGTTATATTTTGTTGTAACACAACAGAATGTGATGTAATTCGATAGAAGACAATGAAAGAAGGTTTCATTGTAGAGAAGAAGATGCAACCGTTATTACCGTTACGAGTTGAAGATTCATTGGTGTTGAAAAATGGAAGCAGAAGAGGCTGATACGTGTCGGATCACCGAGTGTCTTGTATTTTAGATATGGTAAAGGTTAACCAGTGTCTTATAAACACTAATTAAGGAATTAAAAAGTGATTTTTTTTATTGAAATGTGTAAAAGATACATTTTTTATGATTTGTTAGTGTGTTTTTATATGGTTTTCAATAAAAAAATTAAAAAAAAATATCTCTTTATAATTTCTTAACCAGCACAGAGGTTAGTAATAACAGATAATAATCAATCCGAGTGTTTGTATAGATGTTAAAAGTCCTTGTTTCAAAGGGCCCCATGAAAATTGACAAGCTAAACCTAATGAGTGTCACATTGTCAGAAGTGATTCAAGAATGTAGACACAAAATAATGAAAAATGATTATAATGGTACCAATCATATGTTCATTCAAACTTCCAAACAACCTGTGCAACTCTTTTAGTATGTTGTGACACCACAATTTATTCATCTACATTGGCAGGGGCATGCAAATTTTATTCTTGTAGTATAGAAAAGAACAACAAAGAAACAAATTTTATTCTCTTCCCAAAAAAGCTGCAATTCTCTTGGCAACACAATATGCAGTAGATTGTATAGTTATCATGGGATTGACACCAATTGCAGTTGGCAGCAAACTTGCATCACACACAAATAGGCCTTCTGCTTCCCAACTCATCCCATTTTCATCCACTGCACCTTCCTTTTCACTCATCCCCATCCTACAACTCCCCATCTGGTGTGCGGAACTATATATACTCCATTTTTCTTCTTGTGACATTGACCCTCCTGTTGCATATATGGATTCCACAAACTTCTCCAATTCCTTTTCATTACTCCCATTACATTCAACTCTCTGCCCATCACTTCTATGAGTGCCTACCTCGACAGCTCCTGCTGCTATTAGAATCCTCAGTGCCTGCTTCACTCCATCCTTCATATTCTCCTTGTCTGAATCATCTAACTCATAGTGCACTCTACCCTCACTCCTAACTACTCCACTACCCTTGTCCCTAATAATTGTGATCAGATGAACAGTCCTTGAATATTTGAGCATTCTTTCTTTGAAGTCAAGTCCTGACACCCAAGGAACTAATGTAGACAATGCTGCTGGCCCCAGTGCTGGAGTTTCAATTATAGCTTTTACTTTGGAGTCCTCTGATACCACCTTATGGACAGAAGTGATTATTCCCCCCTCATAGCATTTACCCTTGAGATCAGAATTTGAGTCTGGAAAATAGCCCCATGTCATTAGAACTGGATGCATATGAAGATTCTTCCCAATGTGCTTGTTCTTCAATCCACTGGCGATCATTAAAGGTGGCGTGGAAAGAGCCCCACATGCTGAAACTGTGACTTTGGCCTGAATTTTCAGTCTCCACGTGACGTTGTTTGTTAAAACATTTGCCATCACTCCTAAGCATTTCTTTCTTCTCACTCTCCCTCCCTTGTTACTTCCCAATATAAATCTTTCAGCTTTGGTTCCTGTTAGTATCACTGCATCATGGTTCACAGCGTCAACGAGCCATGTAACTTCAGTTCCTTGTTTCTCTCCTCTTGTACAACCATAGTTGCAAGACCCACAGTAATGTCGTTCTGATGAGTTTCTTGGCACGTAATCAACTTGAAGACCAAGATTCTCACAACCTTTTCTGAGAACTTGATTCTGGAACCCTTCCTCCACACATTTGTCCGTTACACCAATCCTTTTGGACACCATGTCCATGGCAGAAAGATATTCATCGCTTGAAAAGAGTGATAATTTGTGGTCTTTTTCCCATTCCTTAAGCACATTATCTGGTGTTCTAATAGATGCTGCCCAATTAACAGCAGAACCACCACCCACTGTTGACCCTGCCAGAATCGCCATTTTCCCATCATAGGATGCAAAAGTTCCTCCTAATTCATAAAGCTCTCTCAAAGAAGGCCCTTCTAGAGAAGAATAATCACTGGGGGTATAGTAGTTACCCTTCTCAAGAACAAGCACCTTCAAGCCTGAACTCGCTAGAATAGCAGCTGCAACTCCTCCACCACAACCAGACCCAATAATTACCACATCACACTTTATATCGAGGACATTGTTTTCAGCATCTATAGCAACTTCAAGACCTTTCTCAGAAAGGGACTTAGGCAGACTCCAATCACTCTCCTTAATAGCTTCCACTATTCCTTTTTCTAGAGGCCTCTCTTTTTGAACGCTGCTTGTGATCCCATCAGGTTCAACCTTATATCCTATAGCTTCCCATGCTGGGTTTTCACCCTTCTCATCACACTGCACACAAGTGAATGTTCCATTACTCACACAATTAGAAACACAGAGGGAAGAGATATGAACATGAATGAGAAGTTGTGAATCAAGAAAGTGGCATCACCTGAGAGAAGAAAACAAAGAGGCACAGAACTTTGACATAAAGGAATGCAAGTCTAACAGGTGTGAGGAAGCAATTCTTAAACCATTTCTGCAGAACCTTTTCTCTGTTATCCAATGAAATGTTTGAGAAGTTGTGGATGCAAGGCCATTTTTTACTCAGACAGAGAGTCCCACATAGCAACAAAGTTCCCAACCTTGTTGACAGCAACCACAGGATCAATCTCAGTAGTATCAATGCTTCTTTCAGAGCTCTTCGTATCAGTATATCCGCAATCTATACACATTTCACATTTTTAGATTCTAGTCAGTACTTACCAATTATTGAATGGTAATATCCAAATAGATATTTCTAATAATGAGTTTCTTATCAATATTATTTTATTTTAATTTGAGTCCTAAAATATGGATTTTTAAAATTAAAAAATAATCTTTATATAAATAATTCTTCAATTTTAAAAAGTTATGTTTATAGACCACATTAAAATAATATTTTTACTGATAATTTTTTTTATAAAAAAACTCACGTAAAAAAGTTATGTTTTTTTAATGATAATTATTCAAAACTCAAACCCAAATTTATATATATATATATATATATATATGAAAGAACTAAAATTTAAATTTTTTATAAGTATATCAAATAATTAATTAAATATTTGAAGCTATCAACCAGGTTAACCAAAAATTAATGTTACATTGTAATGATAGGACTAAAAGTTAGGTTTTTGTTTATATAAGAATTAAATAATATTTTTTATAGATAAAATTAAAATAAAATATGCTCAAGAGGATGAACTTGATAATGAGTTAAACCAAAAAAATCAAGTACAATTTTCTTTATGAGTTGCTCTTAGTGTCCAAATATGAATTATTTTTTTATATAGTTGAGTGGTGGAGTTGTGTTAAAGTTGGCCAAATTTACAAGTTTATAAATACATTTATAGTAAAAAAATTAAAAAGTAAATTCTAAAATGTTAGAATTGACAAATTAAGTTACCAACTAATATTTCAACTTCCATTAACTTTTTTTTTAATTAGTTTTCACCACAGTTTTTCTCCATATTCAGAGTAACGATAAAATGGATAAAGTGATAATGATTATTCCATCATCTAGGAGTTAAAAAATTTCGACATTTTCTTGACAAAATTTCAATAAAGAAAATCATGGCTATTTAGTGTTTCAAAACTTTCAAAGAACTTAACAATAAAACTAAATTAAAGACTGGCACAAGGTTAGTCAATTGAATTAAAAAATACAAATAAATAAGATACCTCCTCCTAACAAGTTGATGACACCATGGCAGAACCAAAACTCATTAACTAGGGAACCTAAAGTGGGTAGATTCATGAAAAGTTATGACAAATCACCAATCATTTAATTCCATTTATAACATAATATGGAAGAGATGCATTATGTCTCCTTCATATTAAAATATAATATAAAAACTTTGTTTATGGAGGGGGTTCATGGAGAAAAATATATCTTTTTATGCAAAAAAATTTGTTGAGAGTTATAAACATTTAATACAGTTCTATACATAGCAAATAAACTCAGGACAGACCCAATAAATTTCATCTTAGTTAATATATGTTTAGTGGTAGGAGTGTAACTATTCCCTATTAGAGTTAGTTTAATCTAAATTAATTAAATTTAATTAGATTACATTAAGTCGAATTTATTTTTTCAATTGACAATCCAACCTCAATTCAATTAGGTTAACTTAAGTCATCGAATTGAATGATTTAAAAATAATTTTATTACAAACTAGTACTACTAATTTGTAATAATTTTCTTAATTAGTACAAACTAGTACTACTAATTTTGAGAAGGTATTGAGGAAAAGGAAAAGAAAAATCTTGATAGACAACACCAAATTTTAAAAGAAAAAAATTGGTAAAAGTTTGTCCTCTTCCATCCTCAATCTCAACCCCACACCCCATCAAGAATATTAAGATAGATGGTAACCCCACAACTCAATTATAAGAATGCGTGCTAAGATTGAAGATGTGACAAAAATGTTTAAAAAAAATACAACTTTCAATCTTATTAATTTCACAATACCACCAACACACACAAAAATAATCACATAACAAGGACATTTCTGAAAGACTCTCTTTCCTTCTTCACACAAGCATCTCCCAGATTATGACTCTTGAGATATTTATCTCAAACTTGTCCAGTACTTCACCCTCTTCATTTTGCTCGATTTTAAATAAATCTCACACAATCTATTTGCTAGAAATAATCATTCAGTTGATTATGGTTGCATGAACAAGATGAACATTTAATCTGTTGGCATCATTATATCAAACAAATAGCAATAAACAAATGAATAATGTGACAGTAAAAGAGTCTGATTGAGAGTGGTACCTAAAAGAACATGACAAAACATGTGACAGTAAAAGAGTTTCATTGAGTGGTACCTGGTGAGGGATAGAGAATTGAGAACCAGAAGCTTCCCAGAAATGTTGCACAGCTTTGCTTTCTGAGTTGTGTTTGGCTTTGTCCAAAGTTTCCAACTGCAGAGGAGGAAACAAAGCCTCACATATGCTTGTAAGTGATTCCATCTCAGCTGAAGAAAGAGGATTTCTATAACTGCTTCCTCTTCTTCCTCCTCTCAGCAAAGGATGACACTCTCTCCTCATTTCTCTCTCTTTCTCTTTCTCTCTCTCCCTCTGCAGTAACTAAGCAAAATATGACTAGTCTATGTTATATGATCAAGCATGTGTTGTATTTATAGAGAGTGCATGTTTTTTCTTGTATCATTAAGCAAAGACAGGTAAGAAAACCAGAATACACACACCATGCATCCAGAAGAGTGTAGTAAGTGTTAATTTGAAGATATGGTATTTACCTAAACCCCAACAACAACTAACTCCTCCCTCCATTCCATTTAAACCCTTTTTCCAATATCACCTACCATCTACGTGTATCTATCATAACTTCATGTCTTTCATATCATTTACATCATCTTTTATCTTTTTTTCTTTTAAATCTCATCTAACTTTTCTAATATTATAATTGAAACTTCGTTATTAACTAAAATTAGTTTATGTACTGAATTTGGCTTATTTAAGAAACTCAAATTTTTATTACAAGTTCTTGCGTAAAGAAAGTTATCTAAAAAAACCATAATTAATGTCTATTGATTTGAATTAAACATTGATGTGTCGTTTTCAACCGTGAATGTTCGTTATTTTGTATTCTATAGACAATTTGAGAAATTTATCCTTCAAGGAAATTTCCATTCTAAAATACAGTCCAATCAATCAATATGTGAAAAAACTTAGGCTAAGTCAATTTTCAACTTTGCACAAACTACCAAAAATATTGTGGTGAAAAGTAATGTTGGTTCTGTTTCTTTTGCTGTTGTCCTCTTTCAATGGAAGGCTAAAAGAAAAACTATTATTTTATCTAATGTAAAATAATTGATAATGTAGATGTGGCCATGGCTAAAACCTTGAAAAAAATCGATTTCATTGGTTTTCTAAAATTTAAAATATTTTGTTTTATTTGTCCTCCTTCTTTCCTATGTCATTCTTTAACCATCTACTAACAACTTTTTGGAAATGAAGTGCACTCAAAGTACTAATGAAAGGTTAAGAAGACATTGATCATTCTAGAGATGTCCTTGGTGTTAGAGAGGCTATGAACAGTGTAACTTGTAAAAAAAAACACGTTTTGAAAAACCAGCTGTTTGCAATGAATTTGTTTTGGTACTATATAGTACACAATTTTTTCCTCAATAGTAAAATAAGACTACATTATATTATATTAGTTACAAATAAATTAATTTTTTCTTAAGTAAGATAATAGAAAATAACAATGTAAAAAAGAAGAAAAAATTAAATTAAAAATTTGGATTATTTGAATGAAATAAAAGAGAATGAAAAAAAATGACTGAAAAATTTATAAACATATATGACTTATTTGAAAAAAAATGATAATGATTTTTTTTTAACTTAAACTATTAAAGTATCTTTCATATTTATTATGTTGATTTAAACATACAACCACAACATCATTGGTATTCAAAAATATTTTGCTTATATTTATATTTAGTCAAAATAATTTACATAATCATTTGATGAAAATATAAATGATCGGTAAAAGTATAGTCCATTACATGAACACAATATTTTTTTTTTTGTCTTGTATAATCAATTATAGACCATGCAAGAGAAAAATATGTAATATTTGAAGTTATATAATTAATTATATAACTTTTAATTAATTTAAACAATAAACTATGATACCTCACGAATTGTATTGGCACATCTCAATGTAAAACAAAACATACATATCAATCTATAAATTATAGAGAGGTCATAATCTTGATTAGTGTAGAATAATAATACAATATAAATATACATTCAAAGAAATATTACGTATAAGAGTTAATTATATGATTAATATAATCAATTATATAATTACATAAATTATTATCAATTTTTCATGACAGATGTCTGTGAATAAAAGAATATTTTTCTTAAGTAATCTTATTTATTAACTTAAAATATATAGAATATGTACAAATGATTATTTTAATAAATAATATCAAAATTAATATATATTAAGATATAAGATATATATAAATATATTTTATTATTTAAAATATAATAACAAAATATTTTATAAATTTTATAAAAGATTGGTTCTTCTAAAAAATGGAGTATACGATGTTAAAATCAAATGAAGAATACCAAACACATTACAAAAGTGGTGATGACCATACTTCTGAGGAAGATTAGGATGTTTATAGTTGTTCCTTCTTGGAATCTTAACTTAAATAATGAACTATGAGAAACTGCAAGCACTTGAAATAAAAGAATAAAAGAATGAAATCTCAAGAATTATTCACCTCTTCAATGTGACTCACATGAAATTAAATCAGGAAAACAGACGAAAAAGGAAGATCTATTTAAACACTAAACATAAAAAAAAAAAAGATACATCTTTGGAGATTTCTACAATGTTAATCTGTCTTTCCACACATATTTTTATTACTTATAAAGAAAAAAATGTGAGCTCTCATTTTGATTTTCTTATTTCATATCAATAAAAAAAATCATCCAATCACTGCTATTTTTTTATTTTTAAATATTATATTAATTAAAAATAAGATAAAATTATAATATATAAATAAAATATAAATTATTAAATTTATAATCACTTTTTATATAATTATTAAATTTAAATTAAATTATTTATTAACGTTTGAATTAGAAAAATCTTATGTTGTTTTGCATAATCATAATGAAGTGATTGTATCATAATATAAAAATCTTGGTCACAAAAACACCACCACAAAAGGAATCTATATATAAATAACACATTGCATGTACCAAAGTTATATTATATTATATTATTTATATTATATTATATTATATATATATATATGAATAAATAAAGAAAAATAAATAATTATTTTGAAGTTATATGAATATCATGATCTTATTATTACTATAACTACTCCTGGTGCCACATTTAAAAGTGTGAGTTGTACACTTTATTTCTTTCAACAAATTTGAAAGTTTTGTCCATACATGTTCTTTAATGTGAACACCTTATTAATTTTTTCTGCTATCATATTCAGTGTGACTTTCAAAGAATAATGTATTATTCTTTCACCACCCACTTCTCATTATGCCTGTGCTTTCAGCATCATACAAAAATTTAACATCAATTTGGCTTATATTGCTTTGGACTGCTGATTTTTTAACACATTTTTCAATTTATTAAGAATTATAAGATCAAAAGATATGGTTATTAACCAAATTTTTTATTTTTAATAAAAAAATAATTATACATATACACTTATTTTTTTTATATTTAGGTGGCATCAAATATATTATATTTATGGTATATTATTAAATATATAAAAAATATCTAATTAAAAAAAAGTATGAAAAAAAAGTGATTTTTTATTAAGTGTATTTATTGAACTGAGTAATGTACGTTAATATGTTCAACGATTATGGAATATATGAAAAAAAAAAAACAGAATTAGGTAAAATATTTTAGTTTAATAAATTTCAATTGAAGAAACATGTTTAAAAATTGGGTTAAGAAAATTGTGGGACAATTGTCAAGTTAAATAGCCCAAACTTAAGATAGGCTGCAAGTTGGCAATACTGAAAATGGGCTAAAAGAAGCAAGGCCCAAAAGGGTAATCTGAAAATTAAACTTTATCTGTTTTTAGTTAAACTTGCTTTTACTTTTTTTTTTGGTAATAGATCATAATAGTATAAAGGTTTAAACCTACTTTTGAACTTATAATTTAGTTTTTTAAGTGTGTAATTTTTATTTTTATAAAAATCTGATTCTTTGAACTTTTAATTTTTTAAAATTATGTAATTTTTATTTACTGATAATATATTTTTTTAATTTTTAAGATAAAAATATTGATATGTTGATAAATGAAAATAATATTTAATTATAAACTTTAACCTTGTTAACTTATCATACGAATTATTAACATTTTTTTTATAAAAAGATGATATATTATGTTGGATCAAGATTACTCAATTTTGAAAATTAAAGGAAAAAATATATTGTTAAATTTTTATATAAGTTGTAGGAACAAAAAGTGATTATAATCCTATATATTTTTTTAAAGATTTTCTGGAATAATATGAACAAAAATACTATTTTTGTAGTTTCTATTTTAATTTTTGGTAGGATGGTGAATTTGGTTTTTGAAAATGTGTGAAGATTTCAATTTATTCCTTAAATATATTTATATATATATATATTGATTTGAACATCATTATATAATTAAAAAAAAAATTACACAACAGATGAATGAAACTTCTTATAAATCCAATGATACATATATCAGTCACCAATTTCATATTACAGGAAACTTTTGTGACTTTATAACAAAATTATAATTATATAAGTTTTTTTTAGTTTCCCTCAATTTTTTTTATATAAATTTTGGTCTTTCACTAGGTTTTGTGTTAGCACTTATAGTTTTACATTAAATAAGATCCACCAAAAACTAAAACTCATATCATAAATTGTAAAGTGATTTAAATTTCACATGACAGTTTCATGTTGTATCACATGGCAACCTCATTGTGACATATGGCACCACATGAAGATGTCACATGGACCAACCACAAGAAAAACTTACATGTTAGTTGTCACTTTTGCAAATTTTTAAATTTTATTTTTAGTTTCTATACGATTTTCATCTCTGGAGTTTTACTCCTATAAAATCTTAATTTTCCATTTTAATCTCTAAAACATAAATTTCATTTTTTTAGTCCCTAATTCTTTTTTCATCTTAGTCAATCTTAGATTTTTAATTTCTTCTTCATCTATTTTTATCTCACAGATTTCATCAAAAGTAACATTTAACACTAGTAAATAAAATTTAATTGTTTTTATACATAATAGAATAGATTATCAATAAATTACAAATAAAATATACTCAACAGTTGATGTTTTATCCTTATTTTTTGTATATTATTTACTATGATTTGATACGTATATAAACAAATTATATATCTAAAATAACTTTGTAAGACAAAAAAAAAATTAATGAATAAAAACTATAATTTAAAAGCTTTGGAACTAAAGTTAAAAAATTAAAAATTTAGAGAAACTAAAAGAAAAATCTTACTGGAACTAAAATTGGAATTATATAAACTAAAAATATAATAAAAAGTATTATATATCATGGAGTGTCGAATGACTTCCATGTCGCGTGAAATGTTGGCACTGATTTTGTTAACATATTTAATTTCACGTGAGATGCTAAAATATTGATGAAAAATTAAAGATTGAAATTTCTTACGGTGTATTTGAATTAGGGAGTAAATTTGAAGAAGTGAAAAAAAAGAAAAAATAAAAAAAAAGAGGAGGAAAAGTAAAGTTGTTTAGATTAAGAGAAGGAAAATAGAAAAGAATGGAAAGTAAAATAATATTGTTTATTATTAATAATTTTTTTAATATTTTAAAAAAATTTATTATTATTATATGAAAAATATATAATTTAATAATATTATTAATAAATTTATTAATTATTTTAAATTTATTATTATTATAAAATAAAAAAATAAAAAATATTATTATTAATATATTTTTAAAATTATTATTATAATAATAAATAAAAAAATATATATTATTTTAATATTATTAATACTTTTTAAAATTTATTTATATTAAAATAAAAATAAATAATTATTAATAATTTTATTTAATATTTATTATTTTAATGTTTTTTAATATTATATTAGTTATTTATTATTATAATAATATAAAATATATTAATATTTTAATATATATATATATATATATATAATAAATTATGGAAGAGAGAAACTTTCGTTTCATTTATTCGCATCAGGGAAAGAAAGGAAACTCAACAATTTTTTTTGAAATGCATGATTTATTCTCTTGATTTTATAACTTTCGCTGCAAATCTCTCTTTCACAACTTTACATCCGCATATGCAAACGAAGCATTAAAGTTTTTATAAGAGACTAAAAGTAAAAATTTGAAACAAATAAGAGAAAAAAAGTTATTTATTTCTTTATTTTATTTACAACTTATTCGAAATACTTTTATTAATTTAAATATATTTCCAATTAAATTTATGTATTTACTTTTATAATAAACGTTAACATTTAGTCTGAAAACTTCTTTTATAAAAAAAATTATCAAAAGAAAAAGATGTATTATACTCTCTTAACTCTCTCAAATTTCATTATAATTTTTTTCTCATATGGTAGGTGATGGTTTTACAAAATTTAATTTTAAAGCGATAATGTTATTCGTTAATTCAATTACCCTTAATCTATTGCACTTTAGAGAGAAGGAAATATATTTTACCTTAAAAAAATTCTAATATAATTTTACACAGAGAAAAATTTGCAGGAGTATTTATGAATGATAAATAATATTATAAAAGAGTTGTCGCAATAAACCACATGTTAAAGCATTACGTGGCGCTCAGTGGCGACCATAGAAAAAAGAGCGAAGTCAGACATACCTCTTCTCGTCCTCAGTCTGTCGATTTCATACTGCGTTCATCTCTGCTTGTCCGGTCGTTCTCACTCAAATCTCGATCACACACTTACCTTCTCCAAAAATCTCTTTCAAATTCCACACTTTTCCATTCCCAAACCCACCCTTCTTCATGGCTTCCCTCAACCTTCTTCCCCATCCTCTACCCTTTTCTTTTTCCTCTCCTTCCCTTCACAGGTCCAACTGCAACACCCTTCTTCTCGCGCCAAAAACTTCTCGACGCAGGCCTTCTTTTCTTGTCAAATCTTCTGTGGGTGTGGCTGACCCTGCTCCATCTTCTTCCGGCTACACTGGGGATATTTCTGATTCCATCTCCTCTCTGAAGCTCAATCTACTGGTGAGTGGAGCCCTTTTACAGCATCGTCTGATTGTGATTTTCGTTATGCTTCTGTTCCTTATGCTTGAGTTGAACAATTAATAAGTGCAGAGTGCTGTTTCTGGGTTGAATAGAGGTCTTGCAGCGAATGAAGATGATCTGCGAAAGGCTGATGATGCGGCTAAGGAACTTGAGGCTGCTGGAGGACTTGTGGATCTCTCCGTTGGTCTTGATAAATTGCAAGGAAGATGGAAACTCATCTATAGCAGTGCATTTTCATCTCGAACTCTAGGTGGTAGTCGTCCTGGACCTCCCATAGGAAGACTCCTTCCCATTACTCTTGGACAGGTTTATGTTTCTTTTACCAACATGTGGTACTGTTATTATTTCTTTGCATGTTGTATAGAACCGGAAACCTTTCAAGTTAAAAAGGATACAGAATGGTGGTGCAAGTTACGGATTCTAATAAAAGCCTGTGTTCCTCATATTCTTATTGTCACTGTCAGTGTAATGATATAATTTTCGTGCTGATTGCTCTCTTTTTTTTTTCTTTCCTGGAAGAAATGTATCAATTTTGACTGGCAGGCAGCTAAGAATTCTTACAATTTCGGTTAAGGTTTAACTCAAACCCAAAATATAGTTTAAGAGGTGAGGGTTGCCCCTGTTTATATCCACTGTTTTTGCCTATATCTCTATCAATGTGAGATCTACCACAGTACAAAACCCTCATCTAACCTGAGGACCTGATGTCTAGAGATGATCTTAAAACGACTTGTTAGCTTGAATAACAATCACTAGGATAGACACTTCAGAATTTAGATTATGGTTCAATTCAACCCCAAAATGTAGCTCAAAATATTAGGTTTACCCCATTTATATACACTATTTTTGGTTATATCTCTAGTCAATTGTCAATTGGGGATCTCTAACAGCGACGGAGTAAGATGTTAGATTAGTACAAATTATGATATATTTTTCTTATATTTCTCTTTTTCGTGCTATGCATATGCTGTTGTCTCCAATCTCCACAAGTTTTTTCCAATTAGTAATTATGCATAACATTGATAGCATTTATGCATTTTTCTGTTGATAGGTTTTTCAACGAATTGATATCTTAAGCAAAGATTTTGATAATATAGTGGAGCTTCAGTTGGGTGCTCCATGGCCACTACCACCCCTTGAAGTAACTGCCACACTAGCTCACAAATTTGAACTTATAGGTTTGTTTTCTGTCTCATGCTTTTGTTTATTATCTGTATGTGTTGTACTATTGTATAGTCTTGAGATTGCCTTTTTATCTTTTGAGGGCTTGTAAATGTCCCAGGATCTTCAAAGATAAAGATAATATTTGAGAAAACCACTGTGAAGACAGCTGGGAACTTGGCACAGTTGCCACCGTTAGAGGTGCCTCGAATTCCAGATGCATTGAGGCCTCCTTCTAATACAGGAAGTGGTGAATTTGAAGTTACATATCTTGACTCAGATACCCGCATCACAAGAGGAGATAGAGGCGAGCTAAGGGTCTTTGTGATTTCTTGAGTTCCTGGTGTATGCAACTATGGATTTCTGTTGGACTTAAAAGGTCTTCCAACACCTGGGTCTTTCATCTTCTTGTCTTTCTACTTTTTCCTGATAGTATTTGTTATAAGTTCTTCAACATTGTAAACATGGATTTGCGGATGGAACTTAACCCTTCTATGTAGTTCCAAGGAAACAGGTTACTTTTTGTTTAAATGTATAATATATATATTCTTAAGGAATAATTGCTTACAGATCTTTAAATATGGACGTTTGAATACTCTGTTGAGAGAATTTCCTTTCAGTTTTAGACTCTATTCACCTTGATAGAATGTTTTACCATAACTAAATATCATTTATGACAATCAAATCCGAATCCATTTTTTTCTGCTTAAAGTTTTAAAGAAAAATATTTTAAAGAAAAGGCAAATTAAAAATTGACTTGCATTGCTATCAACCTAATGCTTCTTTGCCTCAGTGTACTATTGTTTGGAATCATTGTGCCCCTACGGCCCTGACTCTAATGTTTGGGCCATGTCTTTAAATTGATGATCATAACCTCTTTGGCTCTTTGCTCCGTGTTTTATTTTGAGGTAAGGACATCAGATCTTAAATTCCAATATCCATCTTAGATGTCTTTTATGATTTTATCGTCTAGTTTCATTTAATTATATTAATCTTGGTTGCTTATGTGATTCCTTGAATTAAAATTTGCATGGCATTCTTTTTTGGTCAAGAAACATTTGTGTCTTACACTCACAGCTTCATTTTCTTGTTAGAAATCACATAAGCTTCTTACACAATGATCATTGTAGTATGATATTCATTGCCTTAGAGATATATTTACGGTGGATATGCAAAATGAAGTGGGAGAACTATTGAATATTGATCATTTAGAGCTGTTAATTTCTGAGGTGAAACCCTAATTTGATTCCTTTATGCATTAACCTTACTGGCAATTCCAAAACCTTTGACTATCATTATTTGCCCACATTATTCTTATTTTTGCCTTTTTTAAGAGGGTTTTGATGTGGTGTTTCAGAATAGTTTTTCTTTTTTCAAATGAAGTTACTACGCAAAAGCTTTACTATCCTTAAAATTCTATCTACATGGGGATTAAAGGATTTTCAGCCTCTCTTTCTAAATATACTAACCTTTCTCCATCTTGGTGAAGCATGAATGTTCAGGTATTATATTTAAAATTGAAGGTTACCTGAAAGGTCTTTTATAAAACGATCGCGACAAGAACAAGTAGATTTGCTGGACTTCCAATATTTCGATCATCAAGGTTGGCACTTAACTTTAAACCTGTAATCCTCTTAGTCCTGGGCTTTGTTCTTGAAGATGTCGATGTTCTCCTTCTGACATAGCTGTAGTCCTGCTCCTTCCTCGTACTGGCGATGGGCGGATGATCATTTGGTATCACTTTTGGGGTTTCTGGAATTGGTTTCTAAGATACAACATTGGTAGCTTCTCTCCCTTCCCCCTTCATTTTCCTTTCTCTATTCTTTGTATGCAATGGAATCTGGCAATAATTACTTTATTTGAGCATTAAATTTTTTATGTATCGCCTTTTGACGTTTATGTATATTGAGGAATGTCAGCCACTAAATCTAAATACACTTAACTGCTATATATTCATTACAGTCTTGGATCTCAATGCATTTTTTGTACGATGCTTCTTTTATGCTACTGTTTAGTTTTGCAGATGTGAATTGTATTCAACTGTCCGTGAGGATAGTTTGTCCTTATAGGATTACAAGAATTGTGTATTATAGACATATACATTGTTCTATAATTATATGTAGAGGATATAATTAAAGTAATAGAATAAAAAAAAAAAATCTACATATTTGTTAAGTATATTTTATATCCTTATTATAGTTCTGAACTTGGTTTTTAGGATGGGCCTTAACAATGACAAATTTCAGAACTGCTAACCGAAAACTTTAGAAGACATTCATGGTGAGTTGCAAATAAGTGAGGAAGCTAAATATTCATTTATGTCTACTCTGTATCTAGGAAGTCCTAGCAAAATCCATTGTCGGAGAATTATTCTCCCACATAAGACAAACAAAAACAAATAAAATTGTATCGATTATGGTAGATTATTGTCCAAAATTTGGAACCAACTGAAGTCAACCCTTTTTATGCTTATATATACGTTCTTGTTATTTGTTTGATGTAAAACTTTTTAGTTCTCTAACTCCTCCCTCTAAATGTCCTAAATGTCAACAAAGGTAGGTGAGAATGCTTGGACAAATGATAGCAAAACTTTATCAAGAAAATGTTCTAACAAAAACTTCATTTGACTTCAGCACCTATTATACATGTGTGACTTCCGGTTGAAATAGGCAGGGCTGGTTTGATTACAAAACCTACGTGTAATGGTGAAGAAATAAGTTTCAGAAGTTGTGTACTTAATAGCTTACAATATGTTAGATTCAATGTTATGTTAGGATTCATGGATGAGACATGTATGACCTGCAAGCTTGACCTGTTCTGTTCATTCCATTTTTCTATGTATCGACATGGATATAATAATAAGTGGAGGATTCCACAGTAGAGGTTTTGACTCGTAGTACAGGTAGATTTATTCTTATATTCCTTAGGTAAATATAATATGATGATGGACCCAATGTGAGGTGAACCAACTTAAATATTGCTGAAGTTGATACCTTTACCCATATGTAATTGTTGATATCGAAAACACTAATAAAGTAACTTCCTGAGATATAAGGTGTACAAACATTATCTTCGAATACTTGTCTGCGATGTAGTGGTGATTGTCAAAGTTATTCTTTATTTTTTCTAATAACTTATGACAAGTGAGGTGACTATCTAATATTTCTTTATTAAAGGGAAAGCATAAGAAAAACAAGCAACTACTTTCTAACAGAACAAATTCTTACAACATCTGAGGCAGACAAAATTCCAAGGGAGTAAAAGGATGGTTTGAATGTGATCCATGTTTGGCAAG
Organism: Macrotyloma uniflorum; assembly: GCA_016859785.1. Classification (NCBI taxonomy): domain Eukaryota; kingdom Viridiplantae; phylum Streptophyta; class Magnoliopsida; order Fabales; family Fabaceae; genus Macrotyloma; species Macrotyloma uniflorum. The sequence continues at coordinate 593,696 of BDMB01000023.1, read as the reverse complement.
TCATTTGTTTGACAACAGAGCATTTTGTTTTACAACTTTATCCATGAGTTATTAGAAAAAGATGAAAATAAATTAAACATATTTGATATTTATCTTCAAACACATTTTCACAGTTTGTGAATGTGTAGTTATTTTCTTATGAAAATTTAGTTGTATATTTAATTTTTCAGTTTTTTAAAACTAAGCAATTATGTTGTTAACAGTGGAGAATTTGTGTTTGATATTTTACCTTTGCGTTTCCTTCGATCAATAATAGTCATACTATCATTAACGAATTAGTATATAATTTAGTGGGTGAAAGAATAAGGACAAAAATAAAATTATATAAATATAATTCATATGTAATTTTCATTTTGAATATCTTAAAAAAAATTATTAAAATATTATTTGAATTATGAAGTTAAAAATCTTATTAAAATACTAAATTTTTTCTCTTAATTGACAACAAACAAAAAGGGAAAAATGGATTTGATTTGACACAAAATTCGTAACATACGTGTTAAAAATTAAAAAGACATTGTTTTTTTTAAGTCAATATGATGTTTAAAATCATGACTGAAATAATATTTTGTTATTTAATTTTAATTTTCATGTTTAAAAGAAAATACAACTATGTTTTTATATATTAGTATTTATTTTTCATCACCAATAATTGTTTTCAAAAACTAATATTTTTAATTTTACATGAATTATTTTGTTCATATGTTTATAAACTGGCACGAGATACATGATACTTTATTTAACCTCGTTGCAGTTTAAAATGTAATATTGAACAATCATAAATTCAAATCCATATTCATCATCCCAAATTTAAGCCAATATCAATACAATTTAGCAATATTCAGAAAGAATTATAATTATAAACAAAAATCTTCGATAATAAATTAGTAAATGCAAATTAAGGTATTCTTCAATTTTTATTTATTTATTTATGAAGAAGATCTGCTCTAACCGTCCTAATTTTTATTTGGACTAGTTTTTTTTTTTTTTTTTGAGTTACTGTCCTATAATAAAATTATTTTTAGGTCATTTTCATTTGGTCCCGTGAAAAATATAGTTGAAACACATATAGACGTTGGAACTTCAACGGCTACATTTTGTTTGAAATTTCAAAACCCTCTGTTGTTTCTTCTTTCTCTACCAAATATTTTCATTTTCTTCATTTCCACTTTCTACCTTTTCTTGGTTATTCTTTATCGTTCGTTTTATTCAATCTTTCTTCTCACTTCTTTCTGGGTTTTAATTTCTCACATTCAAATTTTCCAACATGCCTCCAACCCCTTCTTCTTTCAAACAAAACCACCCCACCCAGATGAAGACTCCACAGTCCAAGCAGCGTCTCAACTTCAATGGCCCCAAATCAGCAGCACCAATACACCCTTCTCCCAACCCCAATTCTGTTGCAAGCAAGGAACCCCCTCCTGAACACCCAATTGAAGTCGTTGCCAGAATCCGTGACTACCCAGATCGAAAGGATAAGCCTTTATCTGTTCTTCAAACCAATTCCAACTCGAGTTCTATCCGGGTTCGAGCTGATTTTGGGTACCGGGACTTCACCCTTGACGGGGTTTCTGTGTCTGAGGAAGAGGACCTGGATGTGTTCTATAAGAAATTTGTGGAGTCAAGGATCAATGGGGTTAAGGTTGGGGACAAGTGCACCATTATGATGTATGGACCAACTGGTTCTGGGAAGAGTCACACCATGTTTGGGTGCTCAAAGCAGGCAGGGATTGTGTATAGGTCTCTGAGGGACATTCTTGGAGATGGGGATAATGTTGATGGAGATTCTGGGGGTGATTCAAGAGGAGAGCATCTCGGGTTGGGGACTTTTGTTCAAGTCACTGTTTTGGAGATTTACAATGAGGAGATTTATGATCTGTTGTCAACCAATGGAGGAGGTGGGGGAGGCGGGTTTGGATTTGGCTGGCCTAAGGGGGGTAGTGCTTCAAAGGTAATATAAATCTGTTACTCCATCACTTTTTTGGCTCTTATATCTGCAGGTTTTTGTGCTCCAGAATTTATCTGAGAACTTTGATGTCTTTCGGAGTGTTATTTAGGTTGCTTTCATTGTATACTCATGAAATTTACATGTTGTTACTTATTTTTGTAGCTTGTACGAAATTGGCTGGCTAAATATTTATTTTGTGGCTCATTTTGTTCTCAGCTTTTGCTTGGCTCTTTCTGTGTGTGCTACTCTCTAAAGTGGCTCATTTTGTTCTCAGTTTTTGCTTGCCTCTGTCTGTGTGTGCTACTCTCTAAAGAAGGGCTTGTGAGACATTTCTTACTAGAGAGAAAAATTCCCCTTGTGGTATTCTTTCTTAAAAGAAGATCAATCATGACTGGAAAAACATATGTTATCTAAAATATTGTAACATTTTTATATTGTTCCCTTCCTATGCTTGTTCTGGAAGAGCATAAGTCAGCAGATTGCATTGCCTAATGGAATTTAATTTCAGATTGGATTTCGTTAATGAGCAAAAACAAGAGATATTTCTCTTAGATCATGGCCATTGTCAGCATTATGAAACATCTATCAATTTTTTTTTTCCAAAATTAAATTGCGTATCACTGACATATGTTAGTTTGGAAGTATTAGCCGAACAGTTGCTGTTTGATTTGATTGTCTGCCATTGACATATGGGCGGGGTCCTTTCTTTCTTTTCCCTTTATACTTGTAGGTGAAACTTGAAGTGATGGGGAAAAAGGCCAAGAATGCTACCTATATATCTGGAAATGAAGCAGGGAAAATCTCAAAAGAAATTCAGAAAGTGGAGAAGCGAAGGATTGTTAAAAGCACACTTTGTAATGACAGAAGTTCCAGAAGTCACTGCATGGTATGTGTGCTTTGATGGATCATTCTGATTAAATTTTTTAAGCTTCTTTTATTGACAATTGATGACATATCTTCTATTCTGATCAGGTAATCCTTGATGTCCCAACTGTCGGAGGGCGACTAATGCTTGTAGACATGGCAGGATCAGAAAACATTGAACAAGCTGGTCAAACTGGATTTGAGGCCAAAATGCAGGTAACCTTCTTTTCCCTTTTGATTTTCTTTTTCTGAATCATGTAGTCCTCTGCTGATTATTGTTCTGTCAATGAAATTTTAGACCGCAAAAATTAATCAAGGAAATATAGCGCTGAAGAGAGTGGTGGAGTCCATCGCAAATGGCGATTCGCATGTGCCATTTAGGGACAGCAAACTTACCATGCTTCTGCAGGTAAATATTATTGTCTTTCTAATCGAATGAATTGTTGAACTCATGTTCTGTTATTTGAAGTTTTATTGATGCAATGCGTGTATTTCTTCTACTCTCCCTTTTTAAGGATTCCTTTGAAGATGATAAGTCAAAAATTCTGATGATACTGTGTGCTAGTCCTGATCCTAAGGAGATACATAAGACAATCTCTACACTTGAATATGGGGCAAAAGCAAAATGCATAGTCCGTGGCCCTCATACTCCAGTCAAGGATGACGAATCTACTTCTGCTGTCATTTTGGGATCAAGAATTGCTGCAATGGATGAATTTATCTTGAAGCTACAAATGGAAAACAAGCAAAGAGAGAAAGAACGTAACGAAGCGCACAAAAAGCTTTTGAAGAAAGAAGAAGAAATTGCTGCATTAAGAACTAAATTGAACCTTGCAGAAGGAAAAGGAACTCCACCAAGTGAGGAGGAAATTAACCTGAAGGTAAATGAACGAACTCGTCTTCTAAGACAAGAGTTGGAAAAGAAGTTGGCGGAGTGCCAAAGAATGACTAACGAGTTTGTTGAATTGGAGAGAAAGAGAATGGAAGAGAGAATACTGCAGCAGCAGGAGGAAGTTGAAACTCTGAGAAGGAGATTGGAAGAAATTGAGTTGCAGCTATCTTGTTCAAGGAAGGGTGGGAATGGTGAAGAAAATGAGTCAAAAGACATTGAGTCAAGTGGGTTTATGAGAAGGCTATTGCGCGTTTACAAAAGTGAGGAGGATCCTGGAATGGTGAAGTCAATGGATTTGGACATGGATGATCAAGAACCCCTTGGCCGTGAAGTGAACATCGTTGGTGGAGTTATGTGCAGGAGTGATTACAATGTTAAGCAAGACGTTTCAAACCAACCTTGTCCAAATACTTTGAATGGTGGAAAAGATGATGCTCATATATTTGCTCCCAACTTTGGCCAAAGGGTATGCCTTAGTACAGTATATGAGGAAGAAGGAGAAGGAGATGAAGACAGAGGGGATGAGGAAGTGGAGAAAGAAGTGATAGAGGAAACAAGGGTATGTAGTGTTGAAAAGCCAAGTGGCTCCTTGGCAACATTGAACCTGTCGAACACAAGTCCAAAGAAAGAGGATTGCTATGTAAGTTCAGTGGATGACAAGGATCTTGGGCCTTCTAGACTATTGAGAATTCAAAATATATTCACACTTTGTGGCAACCAAAGAGAGCTGTCCCAGCACATTGGAACTCCAGTTCCCACAAAAAAGAGATCTGATGAAACTTCAGAGTTTTCTCCTGCCAAGAGAAGTGACAAGGATTTCGTTTTCAAAATCTCTAACAAGGAGAACTTCGAACCACATAATGTTTTGGGAAATTAGCTATAATTGTGTTTGTACTGGAAAATGAAAAATTTGTACAACATATGATGTTTCCTTCTGGAAACGTGACTTCATTATCTAACCTTGGTATTAATTCTGTCCTTTTGGGATTTTCATCCGTTTGTAGTAGTTGTGTACAACTCTGTTCTATTTAGCTGGTGTTTCTATAAATATATGTGTGCTATTCTTTGTTTCATGACATTTTTTAGGAATTCAAGTCAGTTTATAAACATTTATCTTAGAAGAAGCATTGATAAAGAATATATGATCTTCCCATGGTTTTGAGGTTAAATCAATGATTCCACTGATGCAAAATCAATTTTACCTAACAAAACTTTATATTTGAGGTTAAATCAATGATTCCAAGCATTCAAAATCAATTCCGATCATTCCTACCTCGATCATGCACACTGAAACTAATTTTGCACAAATAAATCACTCATCAAAAGAGTGGACCTTTTACCAATTTAAAAAATTGGTACATGTTTTGGTAACAATTGAATCCAGAGGGATACAAAATAGTGAGTGACAATATTACAAAAAAGAAAAAAAAATTGACATTGAATTGAACGGATTGAATTCACAACACCAAGCAGGATTGGTTATATAACTTATATAAATATATATATACTTAAAATGTATGTTGTAGTTGATGATGGATGAATAATTAATTTCTGGCCCCTGAAATCTCTCTCTAAACTGAATCTGCTGCCGGTCCACACTAGTACAGAAGATGTCTCTGTCTCAGTCTCTTCCTCTTTGTCTGTCTTTCTATTGAGGCCCAGAATCTGAGAAGGAGAATTCAGTCAAGGAATCCCCCTTCGATTGTCTTCTTCCTCGTGCCCTCCTCGACGAGCCTTCTTTCTCCTCCGACGCCCTCCGAATCGACCCACCCTCCTTATCCTCCGACGACGCCGTCTTCGACTTCCTGCGGTGCGAATGTTTCGATGCTGTCGGAGGCTTCTCATCTTCCGTGGAGTTACGGTTCATCTTTCTAGAAGATTCGGAATGGTGTCGTCGGCTCGGCTTCGATCCCTCCATTGAGCCCTCTCGGCTCGACTTCGATCCCTCCGTTGGGCCCTCACCGCTCGGAGAAATCGAGGCTTGGTTCTCTGCAGATCGAGGCCTTGTCTTTCGGCTTCGTTTCCCTTCGCCTTTGCTATTAGCATCACTATTATTATCTGCATCATCATCATCATCATCATCATCATTATCTTCATCTCACCTTACTAAACCATTCCAGTAATATATAATAATGTGAAATTATTAATGATCGAACCTTCAGTTGTGGGCTTGCTAGGGTTTGCTGTTCCAGATGAAGCTTCTGCTGATTCTTTGAACTCAGTCAGCTGCACAATTTCACGTTAATTAATTGAATTCTACGTAGGAACTTATTTTGTGGAATTGAAGGAGAGAAAAGAAACATATACCCAGCTTGGTTGACTTGCTTTCGCATTTTCAGCACCAATGTGTGCCAAATGCTTTACGTCTGTTGGGAACCCAATTTCTATCTGCTTGTCATCCTCTTCATCTGCAATCCATTTTATTTTCTCGTGTGTATAACAATGATAATGAAAATCGAGTCTAAGACCTTCTAAATCTACCATATCCATGTTATATCATGCGAGTTTATTACCTTTTGAATTGAAGAATTTCAGACATGTTTGCATGCATGCATTAAACGTTTTGGTTTTGGAAAGTTATTGGTAAATTCAATGTATACATTCATAGTTCCTCATTTTGATAATAGGAGAGAAGAATGTGGTTACCAAATATTTGGGATATGTATCTAAGTCCTTTGAGGAGGCCTTTCATCTGGCCTTTCACCTGGCCTTTCACAGCACCTGAACTCATTATGGGGGCTTTTGGATCTATCTTGGCGTCTTAAAATTGTCACCTCAAAATCTGTTTTAGTACTTCCAAAAATGGAACCAGCTACAAAATTCTGAAACCAAAAAGGGATCATGCCATAGATCTTCTTTTTACCATCATATAAATGAAAAAAAAAATGTATGACTTAGTAGAACAGAAAAAGCAACCTGATCACCTCCAGGACAAATGTTTGTTTGAATGAATGGTATATATGATGTTCTCTCAGTGTTGGCAATGAAAAGCAAATAGAATGTCAAAGACAACACGAGGAAACAAATGTATTGGAAGTTTTTTGTTGTTCTTGATTGGATGTTATGAATGGAGCATCCAACCGAAGAAGAGAGAGACTTCAGGTTGGAAAAACTCAAAAGTGTAAAATGAAAGCACTTGATTTTGATCTACCGCCCCCCTATTGGTGGCCAAGCAAATCAAAACCACAACTCCAATGTTTTTTTTTGGTGTAATTTTCATCTCCTTACCCTAAATTTGGCATAAATCTTATTATACCTATTTTTTGTTCAACTGCAACAATAACGGGTTCAAAAGCATAATCTTATGGCATTTGTCAATGTGGTGAACCTCAATTAAAATAAACAGAACTATTAACAAAGATTCAGAGAGCATTATTATTGGGGGTTGTTTTTCTTTGGTGTTCTCTTCGACTGTTTTCTTTCTCCCTGCTACCAAAAACCAAACAAAGCAAAATCATTGGGAGTTTCCAACTAACATTTTTTTCCTATTATAGTAAATATGATGACTTTTGCTTTCATCTATCATTAATTTGTGTTTTAGTTGAGATCTCTCATTTTTCTTTAAATGGTGTAACGAATAATAACTTAATTAAGAATTCTTTTAATAAAATTCTCTTTCATGCAGCAAATTTGATTATGAAATTTATAAGAATCAATTTAAAAGAGTTTGTTTTAATAATTATATATAGCCTGTTTAGTTTGAGATTAATTTCATTTAAAAATTAAAAGAAAAAAAGTTAGAGTAAACAGATTTTTAAAGAAAAGAGGTTAAAAACAGGTCTTCTTAATTTAACTAGTATCCTACTTTTTCAATTTCTCAATTTCTACACAAATCAGGATAATGCAGTTTTTCAATCATTGGCTCAAACCCATTTATTTTTATATTGGTATGAAGCAAACTTAAAAAGATTAAAAATGTTTACTTTATGGGCCTTATTCTTATTTTCCCTTTTCATTTTTATTTAAATTCCTAAAAACTAATATCACTACTTCAAAAAATTTAAACATGCCAAACTAAAAATTATCAATGACTATAAATTCGAAAATAAAAATTTCAAAATTAATTTTAAAAAAATTATTAAAATAAACTGAAAAAACTATAAATGATTTTTACAAATCTAAATAAATTTTTAGAACTATTTCTAGTACCATTCAAGATTATCTGGTTTTGAAAATGTTAGCACTAGCTCAAAGTAAAGAATTTTAAAGTGAATTCCTAAATACGTAATGATCATATGTAAACCAAGTTTGAGTGAGATACTTACAAAAACCTTAATGAATAAGTTAATATTTGCATACAAGAGAACGAAAGTGTGTAAAAAAAATAATGAGTCACATTTGAGCCATTAAGGCTCTCATTGTAAGGTAAAATGGAAAACGATGTAGAGTCACAAGGGCATTTGGGCTATGGTTATGCAAGAAAAAAATTGGAAATGATTATGAGTGACAGTCAAATAAGCACTTAAACTCTATATAAGAATTATCAAGTCATATAAAATTCTATACACTACGCAAATATGATTCAACACAAATTAAATGCGTTTATTTTTATTTTACTTGATCACTTACTTTTGTCCCAAACTATCACACTCTCTTAAAATTAACACTCAGCTGCATTTTTTAGTTCTTTAGGTATATGTAGCAATACACTTGGGAAAAGATAAAACGCAACTTTCAAAGCTTCTCTTTATTTGATAGCATAATGAAAATAAATAGGAGAGAAGAAATAAAATAGACTAGACCCCCACCTTCATTTTTTTTCTCTGTACAAGAACAGAGCATCATACTTTGTATATTTCCCATCATATCTCTTAATTATTAATCATTTCTATTTAATTAGTAGATTTGTTTTTTTGTCATTCAAAAGAAAAAAAATATATTTTTTCATTACTTTCTGTTCAACTAAATAAATGGAAACAAAACTCAATATTTTCTTTTCTCACATATATCAAAAAAAGAATCCACTCATTTTTTTCACCATTTTATTCATAACTTTTGTTTGAACTATATATATATATATATATATATATGATTTTAACTTCCAGTTTGTTCCAAAGCTAATTAAGCTTTTCTACTTTTAAAGTCAAGCAATTTGATCATATAATCTATTTTCTTATACTTAAAAAAAATCAATAATAAAATTGAAATTGAAATATAAATTAATTTTTAAAAGTTCAGAAGTAAAAGAGTTAATTAAATTTAAATATAGAGAGGAGGATTTTATTGGATGGAATTAAAGACAAAAGGATTGAGATCTTTTTTTGGAAGAAATATAATGTCTTACTTACTAAGTGAAAAAACTTTAACCTATTTTAATAAATTTAATGTATTAAATTTTGAATAATAAAAAAAATAGTTTAAACATTTTAAGTAAAAAAAAATGATAAAAAAAACCAAATTTACTTAATTTTAAACAGAGAAAAATTATAATCAGTTTTTAAAAATTTAAAATAAAGTAAATCGCACATAATCCCGACATAAAATAAAAATATACCTGTAACCAACAATGTGTTTTTATAATGATAAATTCATAACATGGAACTAGAGTTTAACAAGTATTTTCTAACCAAGCGAAACTGTACTTATTCAAATATTCTATACCACCAAACAGAAACAATTAAAGTCATGTCATTGTCTGGATGCCAACGAAGAAACATAAAGTTTAGAGACTAAACATGGGAGTGAAAATTCAAGAGCCAAGACTTGTTAGCATGAATTCATCACTTCATGACGCCTTCATATCATCCAAACCGAAACGAGCCTGCGTCAAAAGTGTAAAGCCTTTAGTTCCTATATTCTTTTAAAACTATAATAATAAGCTAATATATTTTGTCCTCTCTAAAAAAATTTTCTCGACCTTCATGTATTATGTATATGCGTGGCTTAATTCAGAATGTGATATGTCCTATTTCAAGCATGCTAGTAATAATGATGAGGGATAAAATAGCTAAAAAAATCCAAGACATTTTACCAGGAACTTGTGATTCTCTGCAAGGAAAGGAGAAAATTCAGTACAAAATTTCTGTATATCAGCACTGACATCACCAGTGCCTTGTATCACCTCTATGAATTTCTTTCTATCAGGAGCAAGCTTCATTGCTACCTGCAAATAGAATATTTACTATGTATTAAAAGCACGTTGAATACAATATATTAGCTCCTTCCTAAAAAAGGTAGAATAAGTCAATTGCCACAAAAAAGACTAAAGAGATTACAATGTTAGTTGAACTAATAGGTATTTTTATGCATTATTTTTAAATTAAATTAAAAATAAAAATATTAAAGAGTAAAACAATTTAAATTATAAAGGAGATATGTAACTAGTTTAGACAAACCTCTCTTTCTCTGCCATTCTATTTATTTATATATCTGAATCTATATATGTATAGAAAAATATATTTAAAATTAATATAGAAAGAGATTATCTTTCTTTCCATATCGTCGCTATAATATTCTAATTTATTAAAAAGGGTGGAAACACATTACTGAATAGACTTTAAATCGCTTTAGTTTAACTAAAATAAAACTTACTATGCGAATACAGGGATTTTAGTATATTTATTATCAAATTTTGGATACTTCCAGGTTGAGAATATCATTCAGGTCATTTCATCTAACCTGTACCTTATGTGATAAATTTCTAAATTATTGAAATTCGGATAATTAAAATAACAAACATGAACTGCGTATTCGTGATATCGGAGAGAAAATGAATAACACAACAGTTTGATTGGACGGAGAGATATTATTACGTGCATAATAATTTTATTAACAGAATTGTAAGAAAGAAATATAAAAAATAATAAATAATACAAATAATTATGTATATAATTAAATTACATAATTCTTACCTAATTATATATTTTCTTCCAACTAATGTCTCTCAACCCAACACATTTTACAAACTTATGTTAATATGAAAAAGATTTTTCAATAAAATGATTTTGTTTCAGTGAAGAAATTCAAGATTATAAGGGAGCGAAAAGAACATCAAAAGAACATTACCGTGAAACTTGAACTAGCAAGCCAACCATGCCACTTCTTTAAAGTCTTGTTATAGGAATCTGTGCAGGCTTGTGACATTGACCAATCCGTATGCTCAATTAAGTTTTGAAACAATGCCACCAAGAAATCCATTGCTCTGAAAATTTTGCAGGTCAGAGAATAAATGAATAAAAAACTTAAAACATGATAATTAAAAGTGACTAATAAGCATTTCTGGAGATCTCTAGTTACACAATAAAAATTATAAACTAATATAAGTGTAGAAAAATATCCTCCTCCTATTGTTAACTTTAAGGGGAAGGTCATTGGATGAAAGGTCCATGATAGCAAACTGAACAGGAGAGGGAATTACGCAGAAGGGACTAACATCCATATATATATATATAACATGGCGGCAAAGATATGAGAATGAAAGTAGCATTATGTTATTGGATGGGATAGATGTAACGATGAGGATATTGAGGTCAGACAAGAATTAAGTGGTAAGGTGTTGAAGGAAATAGGTACAGGAGGAACTTTGTTCTTTCTTTCTAAAGTTTCTCGTACCTATTATTATAGGGTTAACACTTTGAAATGTAAGATCAACAAAAAGGCACTTAATAACCTCAATAAATTAAATATAAAAAAACTCTTCAATTGAAGCCAGTGAAAAAATCCGTCACAGAGCTAAAAGATAATAAAAACAATATGAATCTTCCATATTTCGGAAGAGCTTAAGAAAGTGACTCAACCAAAACAGACAACAAATAAATTCAAGATTTTGATTTTAAAAGAATAGGCTAGGAGTTGATCCACAGCTATAGTTATTGGAGAATATCATAGCAAATTTACGATGATAAACATCCCAGCACAATAGCCTTCCATGGACGAATGGAAACGTTGCTGCTCTTCATAGTATGTCTATTAATGTTTCATGTCTCCGCATTTTGGTCCCAAAATTTTAGAAGTACATGTTCTAATATGCTCCTAAAATCATGATATCTGAATTCAAAATTTCATCCATATCTCAATACCTTTTTAATCTTAATCACTTTACTATTGGTTGTTTGTTTACTCATGGACAAAAGGCTTTGTGTTTGAAACATTACAAATTTAATGAAATAGTTCTGTAAAATAACATATTTTGGGAATTTCATAGTAGTATTTACAAGTTAAATGGTAGTTGCTTGATGTAGTTTACCTTGTAAGCCACAGAAGTCCATTGGTACAACTGGATGACGACTTAGCCGTTTTAGTTTCAACCTCAACTTGTACCAAAGAGTATAGGTAATTGAATCTGGTTGGATTGGAGGCATACTTAGATTCCAATCTCTGATTTGAAAGTGAACGCAGTATAGAGTGAGAACATATACCATTTATGGTTTTGAAGCAATATTAAAGGTTTGGGTAAGTAATACGTAACAAAACTCAAAATAAATTGGAATAAAAGTAAAGAAGCATGTATATGCAAGCCAGTTGCACATGAAAACAGAAAAATGAATCAACACCCACTTTACACTTATGGCAAAGCCATATAATCCTAGCATGTCATAGTAAGATAAAAGAAAATTAGTATTACATTTAAATCTATAAGCATACATGTGATAATCCATGTATACACACAAAAAGGAATATACAAGATAGAAACGGGTAACAGAAACCTACCGATATGTTACCACCAATGTCAGATTTGACAAGGGACATAGAAGCTCCAAACTTATCTGCCATCAGAAAAACATAGTCCATCTAATCACGATACAAGTATTCAAATTAATATTTTCATAGATTTGAGGCTCAACAAATCATCAAACGACAACAAAATGTTAACAATACATTTTGTTATACATTTAATGTTTTTAGAGTTAGATTGTAACATCCTACTTATATGTTTTTGATCCACAAGGGTTCATGATTCTCTTGTTTCTTGCTCTGTCTTTAATGAAAAACTTCCTTATAAATAAAAAGGGTACACAATTACAGACACTAGAATAACCAAGAAACGTGTCAAAAGCATACAATGATACTAAGAGTTTGATGTAACATAAATACCAAATTTGATAGGTAATACGAGTTCAACTATTTTTTTTCTCCAACTTAGAAATAACAACATAGGTTTGGATAACTTTTAAGTGAATGGAGACAAGCCAGAGGCTAGGAGAGCATAATCTATTATGGAAAAATCACTTACATATGCATCTTTCTCAAAGGGAAAAAAATCCATCAATATCAAGCAAATGTAATGTCTTTGTTCTCTTCACATGGTTTAACATACTGTAGAATATTCAATAGGAGTAAAGGCAATAAAACACAGTTTTATTAAAGGAAGAATACTCTGAAAAATGTACACTTAACATTTTTGTCTTCTTTAATTTGTCTTGCAACGATAACATTTTAAGAGGAATAAGAGCACGTACCGATAACAGGAAGTATATGCTTGCAGGCTTCCAAGAAAGGTTGAGTCAGAATTTCTCCTTGCTCCGATTTTACAAGCTTTAGTCCTTCTAATGCAGGAGTGAAAACAGTTCCCTCCATTTCGTTGTTTACTACACATAACATGGCCAAAAGGCAATAAATAGATAAGTAAATTCAAAAGAGATCAAATAGGCATTTAAGCCAATACTGCTAAATTACATAAATATGTTCCCTTTTTTTCTCTATCTGATAAAAGTTTCGAATGTGAAATCAAGTAAAGAAAAACATAGAACTTTCATCAGTAGCAGGCATGCAAGCTATAGTCTGGATTCAATTAAGGAGAATAATGTAAAAAATATCAAAAAATCACAATTCACACTGATAAAGGGATGCAAAATAAGCCAATTTAATGGAAACTGCACTTACAGCGCATCAAAAACTTATAATTTAGAAAATAACTGGAGGTAATAGTATCTATCTTTCATAATGTTTACAGTTAAGCACATCTAACTTGTATATGATTATCAGATTTGTTTTCTATAACACGATTGAACTCCATTTTTGCTAATCACCAAATACAAATGGAAGACAATAAACCCGCTGAGATATGATGGATAGATGTGGAAAGTTCTGAGGCCAGATCAAATCATTAAACTTTTACTGAACCAATGTATGATGAAATAAGAAAGTCAAATCTCGAATCAACACAAAAATCAAAAGCAGGAAAAACCCAGTAATTGAATTGAATGCAGAAGCATCCCGAAATCTATTTTTTCGAAAATCTCACAAAGTTTCAATGACAATTTTCTCGGGAAACAGCATAGAGATTGATCCATAAAAGTGGAAAAACAATTACAATTGAAATAGACATACATTGAACGAGGAAGACCTTGGTGATCTCAGACTGAGAACAACAACTGCTAGCGTATCACAAAAACTTATAGGTAAGTTTTTATTATTGTTTTTATTTGGTTTTGATGGCGATTTAGGATGAGTGAAACACTAGGATTTCAAAGGTGACGTGGATTTTCTATCCTTAAATTTAAATAAGAAAATTAGTAAAAATAATATTTTTAATGTTTAATTGATCACAAATTTAATATAAAATTTTAAAATCAATAAAATTATAAACTTAAAATAAAACATCTAACTCAATGAAAGTTAATATAATTCTTAAAATAAATAAATAATTGAAATCAATTTTTTAGCTTTTGTTTTTTTGGTTCTGATGGTGTCGCGTTTAGATGTGTTCCTTCCTACAAAACGTACGCAAATAATTCACTTGGAACTTAACTTTTCTAAAATGGTTTGTAAAATAATAAAAAAATATAAATAAAAAGTAAATTTAATTTTTTTATGAGTTAAAATTGGCTTATATATAAATTTGAAATAAAATTATGAAAAAATCATATAGAAAACTCTTACAAATTTAATGTATATATATATATATATATATATATATAAATCTTCCAAAAAAATGTAGTTGTATGTACCTATATAAATTTGATTGACGAATCTTCCTATGTTTCGGACGACGCCATTGTATGCATAGGGACGAAACGAAACTAATGAAGGGTCTATTTTTTTTTTTTTTCAAATTTTAATAAATAATATTAGTTGGTGTTTGGCTGAATTAAATCAGTTAATAGTGAGAATGAATAAATATAACTGAACTTTAGCATAATTTTTAAATAACATATTCTTACATTTTAACAAATTTTAAATTGATAATAAATTACATTAAAAAAATATAATTTATGTATAATAAAGAAAAAAAAAACCTTAACCTTAATTGTATTGATAAATCATATATTTCCTATGCCATATGAATAAATAATCAAGTGATGAAAAGTTTTTGTGAACTGTGTATTTCTAAGAGAGTGAGGTATTAAATATTAAAAATAAAAAAGAATAATATTATGTTTGGGCCTAGAGTTCTACGGAGGCCCGTTTACGAGGAAAATAATAGACTCGGAGGCCCATGTTAACGTGGATCCGAGGTTCTTTTATAAAACTACCCCAAGTTGCTTACTCAAAACCCTAGATAGTGTTCCACCACCCACCCGTCCACCGTCTCTGCCTTTCTGCAACCCATAGCCGAAAATGGTGATTCCGCTTCTTCTCCACTACACTTATTCTCTTCTTTTTCTTTTTCTCATTTTCTAAGTACTAACCTAATTATATTGTGTTTCTGTGTTCGGTGTTCAGCCTTTCAAGAGGTACGTTGAGATCGGGAGGGTTGCTCTCGTCAACTACGGGAAGGAATATGGCAGGCTTGTCGTCATTGTCGACGTCATTGACCAGAACAGAGTAAACCACAACCCAAGTTTTAACCTTTTCTTGCTTTTATGCATTCCCGTTTTCTTGCTTTCTTAGAATTAGTTCTTGCTTTCTTCACAATAGGCACTTGTCGATGCCCCTGACATGGTGAGGTCCCAAGTCAATTTCAAAAGGCTTTCCCTAACCGATATTAAGATTGACATTAAGAGGGTCCCAAAGAAGAAAGATCTTGTTAAAGCCATGGAAGCAGCTGGTTCGTCTTTTATTTTTTAATATATTTTATTATTATTATTATTAGGTTATAATTGAAAATATTTGTTGTGTTTATTTGATAATGAGCAGATGTTAAGAACAAGTGGGAGAACAGCTCATGGGGCAGGAAACTTATTGTCAAAAAGAGAAGAGCTGCCCTCAATGACTTTGATAGGTTCAAGCTAATGTTGGCCAAGATTAAGGTATAATTTTAACTTCCATTTGATTTTTCTGCACATTAATACCCTTGTTGCACATGGTGGTACTAAAATATGAGTTTTTTTTAGTCTTTTGGTCGATGTGTCTTGTTTATATTCATGGTAATATTTGGATTTTTAAAATTGTGCAGAGGGCAGCTGTGGTTAGGCAAGAGCTCTCTAAGCTGAAAAAGAGCGCTTAGACATTACTTCGTCATATAATGTTCAAATTTTGTTATGAATTTACTTTACCTTGGTTATCAGATTTTATGTATCATTGAGACACTTGGTGAAAAGTTTCATCTTATTTATGTTAGAGTTTTATGATAGAACTTTGAAAGCTTGTTGGTTTTATAATATTTATGATTGACACTTGTTTTTTCCCCGTCCGTAATTTCATATTCATTTAGGCTTTTGTGATTAGATAGGTTCTACTCTCTACTCCATACAACTACTGTGTAGTTTAATTAGTCTGAGGGCAGTGTGGTTCTATATGAAGCCGAATTTCTTGATCCATCCTACTGGAATATGCCTTGAACTGATCGTGTAATATGGCGAATATGCTCTTATTCTCATATATGGTTTGATTACCCCCCTAAAACCAAAATATCACACAATGTAGTTCTAAACTTAAGTTGTGCACACATCTAAATAGAGTAACTGTTTAGGTTCTAAGCGTCGAATTTTGTTTTTGTTTTGAAAGAAATAATTTCTGCAGTTAAATGCTGTAAACCATTCTATTAATGTTTGCAAAGTAAGAGGTAGATCGTGTCAATCATGGTATTTATTTTATAATGCTATAAGCCATTCTTGGTATTTTTTAGGTGTATTTGTCCGCAATGTTTTTATCTCACTTCATTTCTCTGAAATACCCCAATTTTGTTTATCTCACTTCATTTTCATTCCACCGAAATGTTAGGAAGTATGTTCAGTTGTTTTTTGCTCTTGCTAGTGAAATCAATGGGGCTACTCTATTCAGTTGAACTAGTATTGAAGGAAGCATTGGAAACTTTGATTCATCAACCTTTTAAATTTGTTTTTTTTTCTTGGCCTACATTACTTAACCTAAAATATACTGTATTAGCAATTAATAGAATTTTCTTACAAGTTCCAAAAAATAATATTAACTTGATTTTATATAAATTCGTTCACTAAATATTTGAATTTTGGGAATCGAAACAAAATATAATTAAAAATAATGACTCTAAAATAGATTTGTTATATTATCTTGAGAATAAGTTATAAGTAAAACATTGTCGCTAAAAAAACACTTAATTTATAAGGGAAATTCATTAAATCCTAAAAAATCACTGTATAATCAAAACATGAATTAGAAATAATTATGGTATTATATTA
This sequence comes from Macrotyloma uniflorum, assembly GCA_016859785.1. Lineage (NCBI taxonomy): Eukaryota > Viridiplantae > Streptophyta > Magnoliopsida > Fabales > Fabaceae > Macrotyloma > Macrotyloma uniflorum. The sequence continues at coordinate 576,511 of BDMB01000023.1, read as the reverse complement.
GACTCTCACTTCCCCTAAATAAAAGCCCTACTTCTAACTTCTCATTAACTACTTCAATATTACATTTTTAATCTCCAAATATGTAGATTAAATGATGATGGTCAACTAGTAATATTAAACCAAATGTTTTCGAAAAGAGACTCTTCAGATAATTTTTTTTTAACAAAAATTAATCACTGATAAGTTACAAATATTTTATACTTTAACACAGTAACAAAATAATAATTAAATTAGGTATTGTTTACTTTACTGTTTCAAATAACAAAAAAATCAGTGAAAGAAATCAGTCAAGAACGATTAACTTGGTGAAGAATCCAAAAAAAAATGCTCAAAAGTAAGTTTTGATCTTAGCAAATGAATCTTAACTAGTTTTTTTTTTAATATTTTTCTTAATTTTTAAAATATTCTAATCCTAAAACATTTTAAAAATAAATAAAGCCTTGTATATATATATATATATATAATTTTCCATCATTTAATTATTTAATAATTTTTTTGTCGATTTACTATGATCCTCTTATGTTAATTTAAAACTTTACTTAACTTTTGATTAATTAGTTATTAATGTATTATATGATATTAAAAATATTAGTTATTAAATTATAATTAAGCATTTAAATAGTAAACTAATGTCTTCGGTGGTTCAATTATTACTCATATTTAAAAAATATATTAAACCTTAATAAATGTTTTGATTTACAATTTTAACGAATTACTTTAAAAACTGTAGAAGAGAATTTCATTATTTATAATAATTATAATAAAATAAAATGGTTCTAGACAAAACTAAAAGAATATTTTTTAAAATAAAACTGCCGTTTTATATATATAATGTAAACAAATAAGAAGCTACACTTGCACCAGGTTTCCCTTAAAGAAAGGTGCATCAAATGGAAACATGGAAGCAACTAAAAAGAAAAATAAAACAATTAGAATAATGATACGAAATTAATATTAAATATGTAAAGAAACTCACATTCAAGATCTAGAGGCAGCTTCATGAACATAACGCAACCTAAATGCATATTGATCTGCCATCTGTCATTCTACAACAATTTTGATTCACATTATCAGAAGATGGAATTTCAGTCTCTGCAGATTGGTTACATATTTTAATCATTTGTCAACCTTTTTTGTTTGTAAGTTATTTTATAAATAAATTCTAATATACAAGTCAGTTTTCATTTCTCTAACTTCTTTCATTAAACATTTTTTAATATCTGTTCTCTTATCTATGTTTATACTTGTATTTTACATATTACTTATTCTAATTTTTTAAATGTCAGTTTTTTTAACAATTTTATTTCTATTTATATTTTTCTTGAATTCTTTCAAATATTATTATTCTTTTTTCTCAATTATACCTTTTTTTATATATATAAATAGATAATTGAAAAGTTTAAGAGTGCATTTATTATCTAGTGACCAAAAAGTTGATGAATTGTTATCTTTTTTGGGTGAAGATGAATTGTCATCTTGAGAAAGTTTCCACAATCTACTTCCAAGATAGATATGATTTATTCAAGCTTTTTAGTGGAAAAATATTTTAAGATTTATAAAAAATTTTAAGCAACCAGCCAAAACTTTTATTCAAAGGAAGATAAATGATTGAAAAGTCTTTAATTTAGAAAAAATAATTAGTGAAGTAGATTTGGTTTAAACAATGAAAATAATAAATTAATAGAGGTAAACGATGAATTGGATTTACAAATTCATTTAAAATTAAAAAATAATATAATAACTTTGTCAGTTACCTCAATTAAAATTTAAACCTGAATCAATAAAAAGTAGAGAAAATACCTTGTTAATTATTAGTTAAAGACGTAAACTTTATCTCTAAATTATCTTTAACTATATTTTATTTTTATCTATAGTTTTAAATTATTTTATCAATAGTTAAAAAAAATCTTAAGTAAAAACTTAAATAATGCATTATAAGTTCAAAATGTAATTTATATATTAAAAAATTATTTATGGGTAAAAATCAGAATAAAGTTTATAGACTTAAAATTCACTGTATTTATTTATTATGAATCTTAATTATGTAGAATAAAATATTTATTTTGTAGAAACGGATCGGCATGAATTTTGGAAAAGTCAACGGAGTCACCTCTGATAGTTAATGCCACCCAGAAAATCTCAGAAAATTCCGAGTGGTCACTAATTGAATATTCGAACGTTACCCAATTAATAATTTATTTTAATTTTAATTTTCTTAATTAAAAAAATAAAGTTTGACACCATTGACTTACGTCTTTTTCAAACTTTCCTCCTAACTTAGAATTTAAAGTTTATTAATTTTCTCATTTAAGCAGCTCTAGAATTCATGACTCAAAACCTTATGTTTCACTAATCGATAGAGATATCTTTAAGTTCAAGCTTATTTTTTTTACTTTTTTTTTGGCAATCTTCTTCTAGATTCTGGCTCAAGGTTTGGACGAAGAAAGCAGTCCAAGGAAAAAATTAACCTATTTTTAAATTTTAGTTGCTAAGCCTAAGGCATGTTTTGAATTTCATGTGAGTGGACTTTACTGTTGTGTACGAATTATCAACCCATCAGAAGCACTTTGTGTGATCAGTGGTAGGGAGGGAAGAATTTGTCAATCCCATTTGTTACTTCTCCAATATATTAACATCAAGCACCATCTAATTTTCTATCTAGAAAATTTCATTTGCTAACTTTTCTGATCACCATTTGCATGCGCTCAGATTTTTGTGAAAGTCTGATGAAGCAATAGAGGAAAACATGGGATTCTATCTTAATCTCAAAGTCAAGGAAAGTCCATGTTCTTTCTCCTGTTCCTGCTAAATTGAGTTTCTATAGAATCCATGAGAAGCATGTTAATGCAAAACAAAATTTGGTTACTGACCCTTTTATATTTTCTGTTTTCCCTTGATGTTACTAAATGCTGAATCATTGCTAGAATTGGTCATTTACAGCAAGAGCTAATTTATCTATTGGCTTGAACAGGCGTTTCGGCTGAAGCGGTTTCTACTAGGACATGGAGGCAGAAAAAGAAAGCACAAGGTGGCAAAGAAGCCTTCATGGATGATGCCAATGACCTATGGTTATCATGTGGTGGAACATAATATGACCAGAGGTGATTCTGATAACTCAGACTTTGATTCAGTTGTGGCACAGAGAGAGGAAATGAATCAAACAGAATTGTGGTATTTTGGAATCTTTGATGCACTAATTGGAGACAGGGTTAGCAAGTACATGCAGTCTCATTTCTTTGACAAGAAGCTTCAAGAGGTTATCTATCAGTTGATTTCTCATACATATGTGTTCTTTAGCAAGATTACTAGGTTCAATAATGGCTTGTGAAATTTTTTCCTTTTATTCCGTCACATAATCTTCACATGAAGAGAGGTCAAGATTGAGCTGCTTTATTCATAAATTCCCTCTTTTCTCCCTACTTCTGGTCTCTTCTGTGCTTCTAATGTTTCCTATTTGTATGTCAGACTCATATAAGGACTAAAAGCAAGGAAGCTCTGAAGAGAGCTTATCTTGGTGTAAGAGCAAAGATCAGAGAGGAACAAAAATTAGTGGAGACATGCAGAATGGGTTCAGCATCTGTTATGTTGATAAATGGAGAAAAACTTGTAGTAGCCAACATGGGGGATTACAGAACTGTTGTTTGCAGAGATGGCATAGCTCATCAAGCAACTGGCACATACCAACAATCAGAGAAAATACATTGGTCTCGCCGACTCTTTGCAGGTATATAATATAATAGTAATACAAAAGATCTGTATGTCATTATGAGAATGCCTTTTTCACTTTGGCAAGGGTGACACCAATGCTAAAAGGAGGCAAAAATACATACTCATTTTCTGTTCCAGTATTTTTAAAAAATAATATATTCTGTCACACAAATGCTAAAACCATGCTTATGATATGTTATGTAATGTTAATGACATTTAACTGACATATGTTATCACAGTTTGTTTTTGTTTATCTGTAAGTGGCACATCTTTATGATTCACAAATCTCATACTATATACTATACATGTGTTCTGACAAATGGACTCATGCTAGCATGTCAATCAGGAAATGCAGCAGGTGCAAAACATTCTAGAGGCTCCGATGTTATTGTTAGAAGTGAAAGGCTTGATTCTCATACTGAATTTTTGATATTAGCAAGCAATGGCATATGGGAGGTAAGCTTCAATATAAACCATTACACATTACAGTAGAAACTAGGCTCCGCATGAAACCTCAATTTCATGATCTTTATACTAAAGATATGAGGCCCATGTTCCTTCAATTGAATGTGAGATTGTCACATAAGAGTAACCAACACTTAACTACAATAATTCCTTGGGAATAAGCAAAAGAAACTAATAGGAAGTGAATCTGCATACATGTGTAGGTGATGAAAAACCAAGAGGCTGTGAATCTGATCAGTCACATAGAGGATCCACAAGAAGCAGCTGAATGCTTGGCAAGGGAAGCTTTAATTAGGATGACCAAAAGCAACATCTCATGCGTAATCATTCGCTTTGACTGACACCTTACCATATGCAATCGTAATGGCAGATAAAGATGTTTCCTTAAAGAATGCAGCAAAAGTATTGAAAATTTTGTATACCAAAGTCCATACATACACCATTGAAGGTTGGTCATAGTAAGCAGACATTTCATGGTATCATTATACATCTCATTTTGTTTCACTTTTAGAACAGAAAATAGTTCTCACGGAATATTTTGAATGGATACAAGGTCAAAACCCTTCCTCCCCCACCCCCATTGGTTAGGATTATTGAAGAGATTATATACAATTAAAAAAATCCTTTTTTGAAAATAATAAAAATAGTTGTTACTTGTATATTTTTAAATCACGCTCCTTTTGAATGTCTAGAGCTAGAATAGCACCAAAGATAGCTATGGTAAGAATTTAATCATTGTGTGAATAGATTTGTTGAAGAAGCAGAAAAATTAATGACACCATCAGCATGAATATTGAGAAGGAACGCTCTGTAGGATATATTATATGATATCTTCCTCTTTGAGATCACTATATGTGAATACACACACCAATACTTCATTTAGAACCTTGCAAAGAGTTACATGTAGCCGAGCAATTAACAAGTCTTCTTTGAATGAGTTCATCTTGAACAATGGGGGTAGTATAATTTACACTTCAATTACAAAAACGAAAAACTTTTGCTAAAGAACAAAAAGAAACTAATTAGGCGCATGGAGTTGTTATGTTCAACCTCTGTTTAAATAGAGTGAGTAAGCTTCCACATTAGCCAGTACTCACCCATATTTAATATGGTCCATCCCAACGCCATTTTTTTTATGAAATAAGTGTTATAGCAATAATTTAAGAGAATTAGCCACGAGTCATGAAGTCTTTGAAGTTTACCCTTAGTAAATTCCCATTAATTATATACAGCTGTAAATTATTGTATAATGAGTCAATTTGGATATAAATGGCTTATAATTTAATTTTTAGTGACTTCTAAAAATTAATTTATTAAATTATTCATTTATATTAATTATAACAATGGGAACTATTATTCTTAAAGATTTCCGTAAATCTCAAACTTAATTCACACGACATTAATTTCTTCAGTTTTATTTTTAAGATCCTTTCAAATTTAATCAAAATGAAATCAAATCTCAACTCTTAATTTTTATGTTTACAATTTTAGTATAAAAAATATAGCAAAAGCACTAAGTTTCAACTCTTAATTTTTATATTTAATAATTTGTATAAAATATATAGCAAAATCATTCAAATGTCGAGATTTTAAAACTGGAGATTCTTCAATTTTTCTGGATTGGAGAGGGCATTCTGTTTGTTTGTCCAGTCATGTCTTTCTTTTCAACTAAAAAATCCAAGTTGAAAACTTTTTTTTTATAGAAGATTGGAATTTAGAAGCAATCCAAGATAAGAAACTTCTAATGATATTAGTATGGATTTCAACCAAATGGAAAAATTGGTGACAACCAAAAATGTTGCGAGTAATTAAAAAAGGTGGATTACGTTTTCTTACAGGAGAAGACAATTCTCTAATATATATATATATATATATATATATATATATATATATTTAACACACTATAACACTATTAGTTCAAATTTATTAAAAATCACAATCTTGTAAGATATAAAACACATTGCTAAGTTGTGTCAGATATATAATTTAGAAGAAAACATCCTCCTTAATCCAGAGATATAAATAAGAAATGAAATCAGGTATGAGTAAAATATACAAATTACTTGAGCATATGCACAACAAAACACAAATATACAAAAAAGCAATGTCATAGCAACACATATTACTCAGTCTTCTTTTCTAGCTGGTTAATAACTCATGACACTTGGAAAAAATGAAAAGAATCAAGTAAAGGATCTAGCTTGTCAATGCATCAATCTTTCTAAGAGCACCCACTCTATCAAGCCATCATTATCTTTTTTTCACTGTTCTTGCTTCGAAATGGGGATAACAATGAAAACGAGCGAGAAGCTGCAAAATTGCCAAGTCCAAAGTCAGAAAAGGATGTACATGATTTATGTAGAAAAGAGGGTACACGGATAAATGAAAGATTCAAGTCCACTTAAGAAAATTTAGGATGTAGTGAGTGCTTACACTTTTGTTGAGTTGTGCTGGCAGTGGGAGTTTCATCTTGAGAGATCAAGTTCTTTAAAGTATGAACTGAAGAGGACATGGAAATACGGTGGTCAGTTTAAGTACATATATGCCAATAAAGTTGAATTTTGTGAACTTCTTCCGACAATTGTTACATAAAGGCAATTATAAAAATGAACATATTAGAGTATATGAAAAATCCAATAAGATCTAGCTGTTCTAAAGCACGGGTTATATAGTATGGCAAAATACACTTTTGTCAAATCAGTCTCAGTTATCATACGTTACATGTAAATCATTGAATGGTGTAGGGCATCGATATCTTTTAAGTTACAAGTAAATTATACGTGTTCCTTTTACTCTATGAACTCTACTGTACACTTTGAAGTGCTAGTGAAACCAACGTCATTCCCGAAAGTTACGATCCAGGTTATTCAAGTGGACAGTGGTAAGTATATCTTAAAGTTCTAGATAAATCAATTTCATTTTCCAATGTTGCAGGTAACTGAACTCAACAGAAGATCATTATGCAGTGTCCGAGGAAACTTTAATTGTATAACTAATTAAATAATCGAAGAGTAGACTATTTTAAGAGATGTTACACCGTAATGACAATCTTGAATCTTCAAAACCATAGCTTAGTTTTGTTCACAAAAGTTCATATAACCTTTTTTTTATGTATATCCTTTAATTCGATAATAAGGAAAAAATAGAGTATATATGATGATAAAATTACCTTCATTAGAGGAACCACTGTTTCCAATCTCATCAGCCTCAGAACCATCTATGCTGACATTATCTGATTCCGTGCTGCGTTCAGCAGCAGTATGACTCTTTTTTCCAAACTTTAGCAGTCGTCTAAAGCCTTTGGATGATGACTCCTTTACCTGAGGTTTCTCAATTGCTTCAGGAATCTTCTCAAGTGTTGAGTTCCCGTTGTTAGACACATGTGCTTTAACAGTCTCCACGCCAATTGCTGCAGTCTCTAAACTTGTGGGGGCTGCTTTACCATACTCACTATTTCGAGTACTAGGATCCTCCATAGAAGAAACTCGAGCATATGGGGCATGATATGTTTCCCCAGAAATACTTAGACTGGATGATTTTGAAGGTTCTTTCTCTGTATTATCCATTTTGACCTGATTGTGGATGATATTATATTCAAAATTAGCTTAGAAACCAAGGTATCCCATAAATTGAGACTTTTGAAAATAATATTTGAAAACGTCTATAATAAAATTAGCTTCTTGCTCATATACAGTTAAGGTTTAAATGACACGTAGTTGTCGAAATTTACCAATCCATTATCAGCAAATTTCTAATTATCCTAGAATTGAACAGACTTGTTTTCCAGACATAATATAATATCTTAATTGTATAAATTAATGTGAGAAAAAAACGAAAATTTTGAACACTAGTAGTACTTGGTAGGACCAAATGATGGATCTTGATGAAAAAGGAAGGATGCTGATCTGTGATGGGACCTATGGGTTGCATGAGTGTAAATATTAGCAACTGCTCTAAAGGTGAGAGTAAGGATGCACAAACAACCATTCCTGGAACCGAGACTCATGCCCTCGGACATCCGCACCACATTGTGGACAAAATTTTTGCATTTTAAAGCTATTTCCACATTTGCAACAAGCACATAGAATTGTAAGTACATCCTGGGCTGTTTGAAAACATAGCTTATAGGAAACATAACATAGTGGGTGCAGTTTTCAAGTCTCATTATAAGTAGCATTAGAGGAATATAGATGGCAGTAAGAGGTTATTGCATTAGCCACATTTACTGTAATTTATTTGAAAGAGGATGTGGTGTCAGCAGAAGAACAATTCTCATACTCATTATACTAAATTTTTTTATGCTCTTTACAAGTGTATGAACTAACAAAGGCAGTTAAACCATATCCAAAGCTACTATAAGTTATGAATACATACCTCCGTAGATATGGATTGCAGGTGCGAATGGCTCTCCGAGGTTTCTTTATCTATTATATCCATGCTTAGCGGTGAAACAGGAGCACGAATAGCAGCATAATTAGATGCTGTCTCTGTTTTTTCTGTTACTTCATCATTATCATATTGTTTCTTTGGTATCTCAACATTTTCTTCTGAATTATGAATAGGAGGGGCATAAGGTCTCTCGCACTCGAGTATCACAACAGTCTTCTCAACTACAGGATTGTCATCTCCATCATCATTGGATGAAGTACCAATTTCTTTTTTCTTTGGCATGGTAACTTGTGAATTCGTAGAAGACTTGTTATCATTCAACTTATGCACCTTGTCTTTGACTGATGTTCTGTTCTGAGGAATGTCACTAGTTTTGGCTGTTCTGATTTTCAGTTGCTGTCTTGCTTTTATCGTGATTCACAATAGCAGAAATCTTCTTGCTCTCATGTCCATCAGCTGCTTTAGCCTTTGATATTGTTCCACTGCCATGTGTTTTAACTGAGGAAGTCTGATGAATTGTACTTACTTTTGGTTCTGACAATCTTCTAATCCTTGCCATTGATGCCTTAGTATCAGTTGTACTATCATCCTTCTCTCGTTTAGACTCGGGCAAAGAAGACACCGATCGGCTTAATTTGTTATTATCCAAGTGGCTTCTAGAAATCAATCTGCTGGTTTTTGAGGCTTTCAAAGAATCATTAGATCCAACAGATGCAGTTCTGACTGGGAATCTTTGAAGGGGTGAGGATGCTCCTGGCTCTGAATCACTAAATTTGGACCCTTTATGAGAGCTTGGTGAAAGTTTTATAGGAAGTTGTTTCTTGGTTATCTGTGATGGCGACCGTGTAGTGGTTGAGCTACTCTTGGCAGCAATCCTCTTTTGCCTCTCCATCTTTAAGGCTTCTATGCGTTTTATCTCTTCTTCTTCCTAATTATTATAAATAAAAGAAATAATCAATATTGAATAACAGATGAACGGGTGGCATATTAGGTGAGAAATGAGAGCATGAGAGGAGCAAAACTCAATCATATATTTAAAAAGGATGGTTAAGAGTAAAACTAATTAAAACAATCTTAACCATTCAAGTACATTTGTATAAGTTTTACCCTTACCACCTCATATGCTCTCAGTCTAAATAGATATGTCCCTCAGATTAATGGCTCTTATATAATGTTGCTGATCTTGATTAAATGTTTCACATCCATTTCAAGCTAATTGTATGAAATAGAAACACAAATGTGGGAAGGCTGGGAGCTATGAGATAGAAGTGAGTACCTTCTCTTTCTTCATTTTCTGGAGATCAGCTTTGTAGCTCCTTAAGCTCTCAGCACGCGCTCGTGCTTCATCCAAAGGATTAAGTTTAGAAGTCTTCCCTCTCCTTATCGGCCCACCACTCTTTCTTTTATCAGCACTATTTGGGGTAACTTTTGATTTTGGCTCCTTATCCAACTTCTTAGAGCCTGGTTTGGTGTCAGTCACTACCTCTTTGTTCTTATTTTGTGAAGTACCACCAGCCTGGGCCTGCATTTCATAGTCAAAAGCAGGGTCATAACTCACTGATCCCCTTTCAGCTCCTCGTTCTGGCAGCATACTTAATTCATCAGGCTCATAACTACTATGATTTATCTCATCAGAAGACTTTTCTTCATTTTTCCGCACAAATGGGATCTCAGAATCCATGTCAATAGCATTTCTCTCAACATTTCCTGCATCATTGACTTCAACCGATCTGTGATCCAATATGTAGGAATCATCATTCATATCATGAAACAACTTCCTTTCTAGTTTATTGCTTGAATAACCTAGTGAAGTTTCCATATCTGAGGATGGGTAAGCATTGCCGAGTTCACTTTCTTGTTTGGAAATAATGAAATCATCACCAGCAGACCTCCTATAAGCACTCCTTTTTCCATTTACTTCTAAAGATTGTACATCATCTCCAGACCAACCATCACCAGACTGTCCTGTCCTTGCAGATAACAATAAATCATCATTGGATTTCTTAGGTATGTGCATCAATCCTCTGCTAATGCGATGCATATCTACAGAAGAACTTCCTTGACCTTCATGCATTTCCCGCTCAGTAAAAACTAAAGGATCATTGACATCAATGTGTTTTTTTCGTCTCATGTCATTCACCTTTTCCAAATCAAATTGGTCTTGGTCAATGACGTGCCTATCTTCATCAACATCTCTCAGTAAACAATTTTGGAATGCTTGCCAGGGGCTTCCATCTGCATCCTTCCCATACTCTGTTTCTTCCCTATCAGACGAATCCAATTTCTTCAAAGATTCTTTTCTGGAGTCCTTTCTCTTTGAGGTCTTCACAGATCCCTTACTATCTTCATTGCTTTCTGAGGCAGAATCTGAGTAGGATCCACTGCCAGAGGAATTTTCAGCCCTTGTTATGTAATTGATGTTCCGAATCACCACCATGCCAGATTTCTGTCCTGATCGCCTATCCTTCTTCCTTCGATCTCCAGTATGTGCACTATCCCTCTCTGTATCCACTTCATCCGTCATTTCTGATTCAGTATTGCTGTGTCTGCTATCCATGGAATGCCTTCTGCGCCCATTATTTTGACCAGCAGTTAGTCTGGGGTCCTCCATGGGAGAATAATTTGGCTGTATAAATGGACTGTTTACCGGATATGCTTGATAGTAGGGTATGCCTTGCACTGGATATGGCTGAAAGACCGGTACAGTACCTGGAGGAGAATGAATAGGCCATGGGGGGAACATATGTGGAAATTGACCTTGAATATTATCTTGGTTGCCTACAGATGGTTGGCGGTCCATTGGAGGCACATCTGGAAATATGTAAGCAAGAATCTTGAGACATTTTAATTCAGAAGAATGCAAAACAACGGATGGTGGATCACCATTTAAAAATCTCAGTAGAGGAATCAAACCTTTATCTTCTTACAAGAAAAGAGAGTTATAAGTCAGATATCATGGCTTAACAATTTGAACATGTTGACTAGTCTGGTAACTTTCCAAACTTGTAGTTCACCTTTATCAAGACAACAAATTGCATTGCCTATACCAAATCTATACAATATTTCTAAAAAGGCAATTCTCCTCCCTTCTAGTCAAATATCATCCAAAAACTTTTTATTTATGATGTAATTCAAATTTGCGAAGAAAAAGTAACTACCAAAACAAAAACCATTCTGCAGGATAACCAAATTTCCTATATTAGAAAGATATTGAGCATATATTGCCAACTAAAATAAAACACAGGAAGAGTAGAATTTTCAGTTTTGTAAATTTATATCATGTCCATCTCATAACTTTTAGAGAGATATCACTGCCATTTATTGTAGCATTTTCTAGTGTTCCCAGCAGATCAGCATATGCTTAATGAGCAAAGTATCTCATATGTTTGGTTTATATTTGATTATGAGACTGAGTCTAATAGTTCAAGGCATTACTTCTCCACAATCTATGACTAGGGCTATTAGTTAGTAGGCATGGAAACAGACCAAGCCAAGCTGTGCCATGTTATATGATACAAGCCCTTGCTTTTCCACATCAGAAAACTTGATAAAAAACAAAGACAGGGAAAGCAAACACAGATAAAAGGCTTACCAAAATTAGCCATTCAGGTAGATCAATTTCAGCCAACAGGCCTCTATATTCTTTGAAGTGTCAGTTTATTGTATTAAAAAATAAGAAGGAAAAGGAAACTATTAATGGTTTGATCCAAACGTCTATTAAAAAATAAGAAGGAAAAGGAAACTATTAATGGTTTGATCCAAACGTGTATGTATGGGCATCTAAAAAGGAGTAATGAGCTCTAAAAATGTAAATACATCAAGCCATGAACAATTCACAAGTTCACAACATGCAGGGAATTGTACCTGAACTTGCTTTCCCATTACTCTCAGAGTCCAATTCAGTATGGGATGCAGAGGCCATATTGGGAAGTACAATGCCAGAAACATTTAGCGCAGAGAAGTCTGAGCGATTGGACATCGTTTCAGCAGCTTCAATTTCAAGCCATTGTCCAGTTTCATGCTTTCTTCTCCAGAGATCCCTGAATTTTGTGCATGCATCCCTAACATGTAACAAAAGTTAGCATAAGCAACATCGTACAGCCCATATGTACATTACAGGTCACAACACTTCACAACAAATATCTAAGGTCATTGGTCTATGAAAAAAATAAGTTATCTTACTTCATGCGAGATGCTCCAAAGCATTCAGCAAACAATAACAAAGGTGGTATATAGTCCACATCAAAACCAGCAGCAACAGCACGAGCAAATGCCATCCCTTGCTCTTTTTGCAGTGCTGACTTACGCGTCTCTAGGACTTTCAGAAGATGAACTCTAATACAACATGTAGAATTGAATGAGTTAACAATATTTTTCAGATAGTACAAAGAAACTACATAAATAAACTTTTTATCATATTTATATATGCACGGGTCAATCCAACAGAGCATTGGTTAAAAATTTATAGCAATGCAGAAATAGTTGTTCCAAAAGCTTAAGCTATAAGAGATGCACTAAGAAACTTCTTAGAAAGTAGACTCTAAATCTAATTCAACTCTACAAAATCGAGTCGTAAGATGAAACTTGCATCCCACTCAGAAGATGATGTTTGCATCTCCTTTTGGATACCTGTTCAACAATCATAAACAAAACTATTATGCATAACTTTTCAACATGCTGCTTTCAGTACTGGGGGAAAGACAATAATAATCCTCGAGATAAATATCAACTATAAACTTATGGTCAAGCTTGTATAAGATTCACCATAAAATTCTTTTTCTGTCTTAGTCCTAACAGGGATGATCAAACTAAAAGTAACTCTATCAAATTTTAATTGATTTTTTTAAGTAACTCTAATGGTATTCCATGCTGTCACATCTTTTCTTTACTTGCTACACGCATATTCCAGGAAGAAAATTAACTGCGAGAATTTCAAACATTATTTAATCATAAACCACTTAAACAATACGATTTTCTACTCAGACATGCTCATAAAAAATGGTGAAAAAAATGTAGGACAGAAAGAATTTACTTCGAATTTCCCTCCGATGTGGTGGTTCCATTATCTTGAGGAGGCTGTGCATCAGGCTGGCACATAACCATGCAGACTGATAAGAAAATAATAAAATGTATGAAAGAATAGGTATTAATTATTAAAGACCTACTAACCTTGTAAAGTACAATTGCTCTCTCCTCATTATTATCCTGATGAGTCTTCCTGCCTGTGCAAAGCAGCAAGTTTGATTAGCTGTAAACAACTATAAAACTTAGCAGGGCTTTAAATACAAGTTAATTGTACACAATGACAACTTGTAATAGTTGTATTTGTTCTTTCAGAAGTACCTTCAGTGCTTTCAACATGTTTCATTTGATTTGCTTCCACCTGCACAAATTCTCAACTATTGAAACAGGCTTTCAAGTGCTAGGGAATGAATCAAACAGAGTAGCGCTAGATATTTACATACAGTGCTAATCCCCAAAGAACTATTTCCTTGAATTGCAATTGCCTCTTCAATTTGTAAGATTTCTGATTCTACATTATACACACGTTCCAGTATCTCGGGTGTGCTCACAAAACGAACAAACCTACAGAGGCAGAGAAAATTAGTCCAGCAGGGTAACTTTAAGCCTAACCTTACAGTAACAGGTCATACATATGTTTAATTTCAAAACATGGTTTCACTTCCATTTCCCCAGCACTTTCCTTTGACTTGGAAAGAGTAAAACAAAAGATATATACAATGTCAATAATTCTGGAAACTTGCCTTCTTTCATTGTTTTCTCTTTTATATACAATACATCTTCAATTACCGTCGTCAATGACAATTTAATATAATTCCTTATTTGTACCAGCTAAAAGTGAAAATCTAATAAGATATAATTATTAGGAAGATTTTATTCGTTAAATAAAAGGAAAAAGATAAAAAGGAAAAAATAATGATAACGGATCTCTGACTCGGTACATGACTAACATACAATAATTTTGGTCTTAATATCACAGAAACTAAAAGAGTGAATTGACTTTCAAAATGTTAGTATGGAACCATTTTGAGCACTGGATAATACAATAATACCAACGATAATCTCTAAGATGCATGTTTAAAAGGATTCAACTTTCAATCTCTTCTGAACCCAATAATAAACCAAAAATATAAAAAGTCAAACCTTTCAACAGTTCCCTTGGTGAACCACGAGGTATCAATATTACCCTCAGGCGGCTCAAGAACAATTGAATAACCACCCTTGTCCATCTGATTCTGAGCAGTCTTCAAGTGGGAAAGAAATGGGTTGAGCAAACCTGAGGCAATCTTCTCCTTCTTTCCATTCACAGTTATAACTAAGTCAAACCTGATTTATAGAAGAATCCAGCAAACCCACAACACAAGTCAGGCTATACACAAAATGTAAATGTTCTCAATGAGCTTTCACATAGCTTATTTAAAGACATAAAAAGGATTACCCATTACCTTGTTCTAGTGGGTGTGAGCTGAAACACAGCTGAATCCAACCTTGTTGAAGCGTTCATCGTTTGGTCAAAAAATAGCAAACAGAAATGCTGAGACTAAGAACCCAGCAACTGGGTTTTCACTACGATCAGAGATTGCAAATCACAAAGGGTGTAAAAAAAAAAAAAATCACAGACCCAAAATGGATTCAGTGAAGAAAAAGAAAAAGAAAAACTTTTTTTTGTTAAAAGAGTCTTTAGCTTCAGGACTCAGAGGGAATAAAATAGAAAGGGAGGTTATGAGGTAGAGAGTGTGAGAGAGAGATATAGAAAGATAGAGAGAAAGCATCCAAAGATTGTTCTCTGCTGTTCTCCCTCTTTGGATACCTATTCCAACCCCAACCAGGGTGACCAAAATCGATTTTTCTAAGAGGGTGGTAATAACGGCAACGTTGAGGGCAAAATCGGAAATTGAGAAAAATGACAGATACTATTGGAGGCGCCGAAGGGTGACAGTGACAGCGTCAGACAGACAGAGCTCAATTTGTAGGCAATCGTAGCGCTATCCATGAAAGTACCATTCTACCCTCTTCCTTTTTTAATTATTCACTCTGCCCTGTTTGGTGATTGCCAAGTTGGCTACCAGTTTCAACCGTGCCTTCATTATTAACTAATCACGTTCACTTAAAGCGCTTTCCATTTGGACTTTCTGGTGTGAAATTAGAAAAAGAAATAACATTCGTTGAGGAACTTCTGGTCTTTTTCTCCTATTATTGTTAGAAATGTTTAAATAATTCGCATAATTATATATATAATATTTAAACAACACTTACAAAAATATTTGTATATAATTTATGTATAATTTTTTTAAAAAGATAACCAGATTTATATAATTTATTTTGATAAATTTTTTACGAAAAAGATTGATTTATAAATAAAATTATTTTATTTAAAATTTAATGAAAAATTTTATGTGAATAAATTATATAAATTAACTTAGTTTATAAAAAAATTATTTTATTTTTTATTTTCTGTAAATAAGTTTCTCAAATATGTTTTAAACTAACGCTTTTATGATGTATACAAGTTATTCTTACTTATTAATAAATACTTGGTTACTTTAATTAATTCATTTAATTGTTAATGCTATAAATCAATGTCTGAGATTAGAATTTACCGATATATGTGTAATTGTGTCTCATATCATTAATACTTTTTAAAAGTAATTAAAAAGATTAATGATGTGTTTTAAAAAAATCAATGATGTGAGATGCAACAGCACCTAATAAGTCTTTACAATCAATATCATTGATTTTATTATCGTCAAATAATTTTTAGATAAAGGATTGAATTTGAAAAGAAAAATATTAAGACTAAAAATGTAATTAAGTTATCTATGAAATAAATATATATATCATTAAATGATTTATTGTGATAATTAAAGGTTTTAGAAAATAAAAAGAGAAGGAATGAAAATAGAATAGTGTGAAGGAGATGAGGTAATGAATGAATTGGTAAATTATAAACACATTTTGTTGGCAATTGAAAATGCGAATTATGAGCAATTTTTTTGTCCATCTTGAGTTATATGATTTAGAAACGGAGCATGGTGGTCACCACCCACCTCTTCAATCATTAATAATCAAGAGGAATATATTCAGGTGGAACCAAACCTTTAAGTTTTGGAACCCAAAAATAAAATATTTTCATTTTTTATATTTTTCTGTCAATAAAAATATATTATATTAATATTAATAAATTTTAAGTTTTTGTGGGGTCACGGCCCATGTGGGTCCCCGTCTCCCCCTCTTAATATATGAATGTACGATATATATATATATATATATATATAATTATTTAATCCAAAATAAAAAATATCAATTTTGATAAAAAAGTTTCTTAGAAAAGTAAACAGAAACAAATATATTCCTTATCAGTCGAGTGAAAGGTAATTAAGAATAAATAAATGGTAAAAGTACAAATTATGAAAGAAAATCACTGTGAAATCTGATTATTGTTAAAAAAACAATAACAAAGTATGAATAGACAGTTATTGAGTAGAAAATTGAATTGTATATTGGATCAGATTAAAATAAATGGTGGTCGTTCATCTCTTTTATATTTGCTGAGTTGGAGGTAGATGTCAAACCTTCAAAACATTATTTTCTTTTTATTACACTCAACTTAATTACTCTATTATTTCTTTATTTTTTTAAAAAAAGAAAAAGAAAAATAGGAATGTTATTTAAGAACACTTAATAGGAGGTCACCATATTTCATCATAATACTATGGAACTTAACTAAAAGTTACATTAAAAAATATAACAATTAGTGTTATATAAGAAACAATATATTAATAATAGTATTAAATAATACTATATTAAATATTTCTTGCAAAATAAATTCCAAGGTTGAAGTCAAGTCAACAGATTGCAACCTCTCGTGTGCACGCTCACATTTGCCTCTACCCTACCTATCAACGTGCTTTTGTGAAGAAGGGTCCAAAAATCTTCAACCATAATTGTTGTGTTGGCCACCCAACTTAGTACTTATAAGTTATGCCTTGTAAGAGTCAAAAATGTATTGTGAATCTTTAGAATTGGAGCTGCCATAAAGCGTTTCATATTTTTTGGAATTTTCTTAAGCTTCTACTTTCAAAGATGCTATCCATTAGTCCATAATTGGTTCATCTAATAATGCAGCATGTGGCTACTCTGAGATATATATCAAGCTATTATCAGTGGCTATTATGTATCTATCAATCACGGTCCCAGTAACATACTTTCTCATTACTTTTTATTTATGTTTTTTAAAAATAATCTTGTTTGAAGTACAATTCAACATTAAACATCAATATTTTTGCTAAACTGTGGTTCACTTTATTAATAGTAGTTCGAGATCACACACACATTTGTATTCTTAAGCTAGGGAACAGTCCAGTAAACAGACCTAAGACACCTGAATTCTGCAAAGAGTATTTTTCTATAGAAATAGAGTGTACGTAAATGGAAACATCTTAAGCAGATTGTTAAGAACACATGGTCGGAAAAAAGTGAAGATTTTTTTTTTCAACACTAGTTTTCTGAAATACAATAGAAGACCACTGATAATGAAAATCTCATAGTATATGTATGAAGATCGATATGGACTTGGGTAGAGCTTCTATTCAATGATATACAATTCATATTATTTTTGTAGAGAGAAAATAAGAGTTGCTGTGTTTCAGTTTCTCACTACATGAATGGTAGGTACTTCTCCCTCGATTAGTAATTACATAACATCAAGCAAAAAATGGTATCATATTGTACTTCACTTTAACAGACAACAAATTTCAATTGATTCCATTAACATGTTAATCATGCATATGGCCTAGCTTTTTCTCTTGCTATTACTTTATTCTCTCCCTTCAAAACCAAAGTGAATTTTGGCGATCAAATTTCTTTGGGTTCACCTTGCTCCCAACATCGGAGAGGCATCTAAATTCACGTTTTCCTCCTTTGACGGGACTAACAGCAGAGATCTTTGAGCAAATTCCACTTACAAACCCTTTTGGTTTTTCCACATCTTTATCTTCCTTAGAATCAATCAAAATGTTCTCCTCTTCATCTGCAAAACGTTTCCAAAGGTGGTTTCTTGTCACATGCTTTAAATTCCTTTGTGGAAGGACTATGTTAATATTACTGTCATTTTCTATGGAGTGTGACCGCTTGCTTAGCTTATCATTAGAGTCAAACATGTAAGCAGGGGTACTTGGAGCAGAAAATGAATAAAATGATGAAGCGCCTGGTGATGATGATGATGATGACGACGACGTTGGAGAGTTCACTGAACTTCCAAAGCCTTGTATTTCATTTGTTATTTTCAGAGCCTTCAAACGTGCTTCTGTGAGAGCTTCTCCATCCTGTAAAAGCTTCACTATTTGGTCTGATAGTTTTTGCATTCTGGATCCCCAGTTAAACCTGAAGTTCATTCATGTATGAGAATCAAAATCAAAATCAAAATCATGACTCATAAGAAAATTTTATGTATACTTAAAAATGGAAATCTGTTGGCTCCCGTGTTTTCAATTTATGATTTCATGCAATGTACGTAATCCAACTACACATGAGAAGAAAAATAATAAATTTATTTTGAACTATAACACATTGAAATCATAGTTACGAATGTTAAAATATTTTCAGACCCTTTTATTTTGTTTTATTTACTACAAACTTGTTGCCATTTTTCTACCTAGCATTGTGACACTTCTGCAACTTTTGTCTTTAGTTTCCACCCTTAATCTGCATTTTCCTCATCTTTTCAGTTTTTAACTTCTATTGTAGACAGACTTCAAAAACAAAAACTTCTGTTGTAAAATAAACTTAAACAAATTATGATACCATATTTAAGTCTTATGTACTACAAATTAATGGATTCAGATTTAAGGTTTACCCTTTTTCGTCAATATGAGTAAACCCTCCTAGTTCTTCAATAATTTCTATATCACATAGAAATTCTTGAGCAAAATCTTGAGGACTATGGGTCAGCAAGAATTCCAGAAGAACAAGTGCTTTGTAAGCTTGCCTCCATTGCTCCCAATCGACGTTATAAAACCTGCACTTTAAATGATGTAGTAAACAACAAGTGGATATAAACTCTAGATAAATGTCACATTTATAATATCTAAATATTTAAGCAAAAGGGTGTCAAAGAACAAGCATACCTTCGATGAAGAATATCAACAATCCTCCAATATTCATCTATGTTAAATGTTGCCTCAGCAATTCTAGTCATAGTTTTGGCATCAGGACTGCAATCATCCTTATTTGTTGCTTCCTCTGCCAGCCTAATGATACAGTATCATATGTTAATGCCTCTTAATCCCAGAGCTGCCAAGTCTTTGGGAAACCATGAATACGAATTAACCATATGAGTTACATTTATTTACCAGTAAGTTGGTGATGATAACATATAATCAATAAATTATGCATTACTCTGTTTATATACATACACACATGCACTTACAATTCAGCTTCAGTAACATCAGTAAATGTCATCCTAGCAGATTTGTACTTTTCTTGTAGGAAAGTTGTTGTCTGCTTTTTTATTTGCTCTAGGAATAGGCTACCCATTACTACCTAGATCAAACTTTCAACTAGTTGTTTATGAATGCAGTTCTTAATACTTGAATTGTAGCCCTTCCATTAAAAAAATATAATACTCAATGGCAAATGGAACAAGGATAAACCATGGAAGTGAACTAATTTCAGGCTATAAGAACTTGTTAATTTACGGATAGCCAAAATTATAGCTCAGACAATGCAGGAAAAGTTTTCATTGATGAAAGAATAAAAGAAGAAACGAGAAAAGAAAGAGTAAGCCAATAATAGAAAGTTGACCAAATATAATTTATGAATTTGCCTATAGCCATAATATTGCACAACATTGCTTCTACTGAAAACTAGGATCTTCACACAATATTAAGATTCACACTTCTATTGATACTATTTCACCCTATTATGCGTCCCTTTTTCTTCCCTGGGTTAATCAATTCCATCCCAAAAAATCATTGAAAACTCATTTTTCAGGAAGTAAAATTTTCATTCTCTGCATTATAAAAAATTAATATGGTTGAATGTTCACATATAAATAGATAATTGTGATATTTCAGAAAATAAAAATTGAGATATGGTTTTAACATTTAAACTTTTTAATTATATAAGATGTTCAATATTTTAAATGATTCAGTTAATTTTATTTATATCGTCAATGAGTGAACTTTCTACGTGTAAATTATATTAGCTGGGACTGAAGAAATAAGTCATAATTTTTTTTTTTAAAATAAATCATTTCTCTTTGCAGAGCAAGTCAGAAGAACAATGAGTATAATGCTTTCCATCTATAGCATGTTCCCTTGTTAGTTTCATCAAAATTTCAAAATTCATTCATCAAGTAAAACTTCATTTCAATTTATCGTGGTAAAATCAGGCGTTACATCCTCAAAATTAAGGTTATATTAGCTGAAAGTTAAAAAAAAAAAAAAATAACTTTGCAATGTGTTTGGTAAATCATTCTATAAGTTAGTTCGAATTTAAATAAAACTTGTTAATTTTATTTTTTGAATTAAAGTATTTGATAAAAATAATTGTTATAAATATAAAATTATTTTTTCAAAGGCCAAATAACTTTTATATAATCAATGTGTATCATTTCTCATCAGCTAAAATGATTTCTTTGACATATATAAATATTTTCTTTTATTCAGTAAAAAGAACATATTCTTAAGTGAATTCTTAACTTGTGAGTGAGAGAGTTTATTAAATGTGATAATAACTATATAATCAATGAACATTATGTATTTTAAATTATTCATAATATTTTAATGAATTTTTATTAATATGGATTTTGATCATTTGTTTAAGACGATCTTAATAACTTAATCAGTATGTAGTTGAGCTCTTTTAAAACATTAAGAATATATAATTAAGGTTCTATTGATAATTACATATTAATCTTTTAGACTCAATAAAAAATAAATGATAAATATGAAAAAGAAAAATGTATTTATTTGAGCAAGATTCTCTTATTATATCATTCATATATTTGACTCTCTAAATTCGAAAAAATTAAGTAATCAGACTAATATCCTCATAAAATATTATCTGTTGACAAATCTTTCATACCTTTATTTAGATGAATTTCTCCATAAATTCTTATGATAAAAAATAAGAAAAAAATATTAAAATTACAATAAGTTAAAATTAATTTGTGAATTAACCTATTTGTAGAAATTTTTTCATATAATTTATCTAAATTTTTAATTTTAACTTGTCCATAAGCTAATTTAATTTATAGAAAAGTTAATTTTATATATTTTTTTCTTCTTATGAAGAACTTATAACCCATATATATAACTTGTGCATTAACAACCTTCCTAATTAATTATAGTTTAGAAAGCTATACAAATTATTCTTTTTTATTGTGGTCATTTTTTGAAAACTCTTCATCCCACTACGACTAAATTATCCTCTAAAAGTTGAAGTATACAGCTTAAAAAGTAAATTCTAAAATTATATCCATTGATTTAAATGTTAATAAAGTAAATTTTAGCTTGTATTTACACAATTTTATTAGTTGATTTCAATCCATCAAAGGGGAATAGTTTTTCACTATCCCAGACCAGGTAATAACTTTTAATACTAGGATGTCTTGGAAGAAAACATCTATGAAAATGACTGAAACTTTCTTGCTACTTTTATGAGTAAAAATGTATAAGATTACAAGGCCAAGATTTTTATTTTAGAAAAACAAATCCAGAATATATTGGGTAAATGGTAAAATGCATATTATATACAAGCAAAAAAAATTTGATAGGAACACAAAGTCATCATTCATTACCCTTCCACACTTCTCTCAAGAGCTCATATCGTACAACCTTACGGCCTCCCTTAAGTTGTGCAAACTTTTCCTTGGACGAAAATGATAATTCATCCATGCCAAGAGCAGTAAGTGGTGAATCCAACTTATCAAGTTCATCATCACTGGTATATAATTTTTTTAGCCCAAATGACCCACTTCTTAGCGAAAATTTGGTTCCCACTTCTTGTAGCATGCCCAAAATTGAAGAAGCTGGAAGTGGTGCATAAAACGTGGAACCAGCAGAACATGGCAAGTTTGTAATGGCCTCTTCATCATCCTCAGTATCCTAAAAATGACAAAATCCAATGGAACAATAGAATTTAGACATTTTAATAATACATTCCTACACGATATTTATATGGCTTCTTGTATTCACCAATCACGCCAGAAATTAACCAACCTCATTGTTCAGGGCATCGAAAACGGCATCCGGTATAGGCCCCGGGGAGAATTCATCGGGAACAAAATTGTTGACAACTCTTTTAATCAATGATATACCAAATCTAGGGCAAACCTGCATAATTGTTTCCATGATACGTTTAGAATTAGTTTCTCAAAGCAGTAAAAATGAAAAGAAGAAAGACAACTCAACAATAGAGAAGTTTGATCTAACCTCTTTTCTCGTAGACCCATCTGCAAGCATGTCCAAAGGAAGCATCATCAAATCGCTTAAGGCATTGAGGAGAAGGAAAGGTTTGAAGGATGATTCACATTTAGGTTCATCGTTTTCATTGCTAACTTCGAAGGAGTCACTATCATCAATGCTAAATAAATCTGAAAGCCATCTTGACCAGTCACCAACCTGAGTACAGATAACAAACAGTTACCCAAGAGAACGAACATCACATATCCTTCATGGAATTGCAACCAAGCTTATTTTATTAGGTCAGGTTCGCTACATGGATATTAAGCTCTATCAAGAACCAAATTTTCAGTAGAACCAAAGGGTTTCTCAAGTTTGCATAGGTCTTTCTCCACTCTTTTTGATTGGACTAACTTCCATTTGATACACTTTTCTCACTGAAGCCTCTACTGATCTTCTCACATGATCAAATCAACTAAGCACGTTTCCATCATCCTCTCTCCAGTTGATGCTGCTATAACTTTCTCATGGATACATTCACTCCTACACATCCACCTGAGCATGCTCATTTCTGCTACATTCGTGTTTTTTTTTAGCACTTCATTGCTCAATATATTCTTGCATCACTGATTTTATAACTAATATAATTTATTTAATTTTGTGCCATCATGTGACAAATTTACAAGGACAATGTATAAATTAAACTTGAGAGAAAGACATGCTTTAAGATGAGGGGCACGCCCAGGAAAAAGAAACTTCATGGTTCTAATTATGAATGCATCCAATTCAAAAGCTTTGAATTTTAAGAGTCTTTCAAGAGGTTAATAAATGAACATATACACTCGGTACATCAAGTTTCTTTTCTCGGGGTGAACTCTGTATATTGCTACAAAATTTTCTGACCTAAACCAAGTAAAAGATTTGGAGTTTGTCTCTAATATCCACTCTCTGTGTTACAGTAGCATTTGTTTATTAAGAATCAACAACTAATAGGATTAAGTTAGTTCTCTAAATACTTAGACTAAAACATCATAAAATACTTTACATCTTTGACCAGCTAGTAAACTTTCTCAAAGTCATCGTAAAGCATATTGCTGTTTTACAGAGGAAGCAAGCCTTACAGGTGAAAATATGAAGATTATGATCAATACTGTCTTTTGAAAGAAAGAAGGCATAGGACAAAAAGTTTCATAACTCACAGCATTCTTCAGTTGTGCACCAGCTCCAAAGCTTGATTTGCCAGCTGGAATAGGAAGAACCCTAGAATCGCTAATGGGATCAGATACTGGATCCATGGGCATCTCTTCAGCGGATTCACGAAGAATAGCATTGAACATTGCCACATCAAGTCTACTAACCAACTGCTCCATCACCTACAACCACAAAAACAGTCCTATTTAAATCAGGCTGCATTTATTTTATTTCTTGTCTTTTCAAGATGGAACCAATAGACAATATTATCATTACCATTCAGAGAAAACAATAACACGTATATATCTATACAACCTGGAACTTTTCAAGAATATACCACTGATATAAATAATTCTACAGTAGTAAGAATGAACAGATGGAAAAGGCCTATGTTCCCTCAAGTCCTCAACTGTCAAGAATCAAATGAACCCAAAAGCAGCCATAAATGGTTTTTATCTGATATATGATTTAGGTGGGAAAGAGTAAAAAAACAAAAAGGGGGAAAATAGAGGGGAAAAGGGGAGAGAAGAAAAGGATAGAGAGAAAGAGTAGGGCGAGATCAAAGACTGTTCCGGCCTGTCTAAAATATAACAACCCTACTTTATTTATAGGCAAACTAGCCAACAACTATGAAATCTTGGCTAACTAACCTGACATAAAAATACATATATTATAAAGAATTGGCATGGTGATGATTACAGTCATGACCACGTGGTGAAAGAGGGTCTTTTCCAAGTCAGGAACCAAATCAGCCAGAAGCTTAGGATCAGGTGTTGACACAAAAATGATTTCGCCCCACCCCCTACTACTAACAAAAAAGAAATGGTCCAAGTCTGAAACCAAATCAGCCAAAAGCTTAGGATCAGGTCTATTTTAGCTTTTAATTTTTGTCTATATACTAGCACCTTCTCAAGCACATCAACACCACCACCCTGGTGATTTTAAGAAATTTAGAGATTGAGAGAACAAAGGATTTTATGATTTTAAATAAATACCCACCCTTCATCATTACTTCGAACATTTCCAGATAAGGTAGTCACACAGACAACAAACTATATGTTTTGTCATATTATATAACTAAATATAAATGTATTCCCATTCACATGTATAAAAAGTTGAATATCCTGAAATCCAGCATTGCAATAAATTGCATCAAGAAATATCAACGTTAAATTGTACCAATCTAGCTATCACAGACAAGCAGCCACATTCAAGCCCACCAGTTCGAAGAGGGCAAAGCCTTTCACATGCATCCTTGAAAGCTCTTTTCCATAAATCAATAGAAAAATTTCCCTGATCTTGATCACCCACACGGGGTCTTCTTTCATAGGCTTTCCAAAAACTAGAGCTCTTTGCAGCTGCAGACTGCATGTATGGTGTAAGAGTCTGGGGACATCACATAAAAAAATATCAGAAAATGTACAAGGGCTTTTTGGTTTCAAATCAAAGTTTTCAGAGTGGAGATCAGGAAGTAGAATAATAAGAAGAAATAGGAAAAGATGAATGATTAGGATTCAACCTGCCACCAGACAGACTCAACAATTCGAGAGAATATCCATGCTTCAACCTTTTCTAATGCAACTAAAAATGTTTTCGGATCCTCCCAGCTAAGAAAATGTGGTTCTGTATTGTCTTGTACTTCTTCATGAAGAGTGTTGTCAATTGCATCACATTTACTGTTGATGCATGAACCAACACCAGAGTGTATATTTTGAACTTCTTTGCTCACAATTGCTTTCAGCAATATCAAATTTGAGAACCAAAATGTCAACCTATCCATGGTTAAGAAATGATACAAAATAAATGAGTGTAATGAAAAATATCCACAGGTCTTTCTGAAAATGATGATAAATCAACTAAACTTCAGTAGATACAGTACAACAGTCAAACTTTATCCCATCAGTTGGGGTTGGCTACATTAATCAAACAATGCCAATGCATCTAAGAAAAAGCTAAATTTTCACTTAACTAAAAATTTTCCATTTAGGATCTGAGATCAATGTTTTCTGTAATTCTTTGTCCTAATGTTTTCTCCCTTTAACTATTCTAAAATTTTGTTAAAAATATAAGAGACATTTGAAAATATTATCTTCTGAATATTTTAGAGTATCTTAGATGATCTCTTACAATTTATTCTTATCTTATATTTTGATAATTTGATTTGTTTTCTTACTTAACTAGGATCTTTATAATTATAGGGATATCTGATTAAAATTATATTTATTAGAATATGATTTATAGACATTTCATATCTTGTATATAGGAATAAAATCTTCTATAATTATTTGTATTTATTATAATTAGTTTATATAGAATGGACTTTGTTGTGTAGTCCATACACAGAATTTCTAGGATCTCCTCCATCTAACTTTTTTATTTCAACATGGTATTAGAATAATACCATCCTCCGTGACATGTTTTGTCACTATTTTGCTATTTAGTTCCTTAAAACAAAAAAATTGAAACTCCAATTAGTCACCTCTTCTACCTTGTCTACTGTTTTCAACATGACTATCACTTTTCCATTGTTTCCTAATTTGGTTTGTCACTCTAATTCGGAGTTTTCTTTCACCTTGTAGACTTTTCCATTGACACACCCTATGCTTGTAATCTTGCCAATGCATTGGTCCCATGTTTCTCCCAGCTGCATTGGTCTTGATTTTTCCCTTGTTGCACTGGTCCAACTTTGTCCCAGATGCACTGGCCTTGGTTTTGCCCAAATATATGGACCCAGCTTGTCCAGATGCATAGGCCTCGACTTTGTCGTAGATACACTGGCCTTGATTTTGTCCCATACGTACTGCCCTCAGTTTTGTCCCATATGCATTGGCCTCATATACGTCCTAGAAGCCCTGATCTAGCCCTGTCTTCGTCCTATATATATCCACTGACCTTGTTTCTATCCCAAAAGTTATTATCAAAAAGTTTAAAAGTTTTAGGTCTGCAATAATATTAGTTTGAAGCTTCCAAATGTGGTTTTGAGGACGGACTTGCTTTTCTTGCCATGAATTGTTTCTCAGGCTGATGGTAATTCCAGCTATCTAGCTAAGCTATTTTCTCTCCAACTTCTCCAATATCCCTGAGTTTCTTTTCCAACTATTGTCTTTGGTGGAGCTCAATTTTTATGGTTTTGTTTTTAATATGTGGATACATGAATTATTTTCTTGTAACAAGCTAAATCTAAGCAAGCATCAATTTGAGGGAAAGTTAGTAATATAAGAAATATCTTAAGATGTTGACTTAGAATTGTAGAATATCTTAGAAATATAAGAAGTATCTCTTGGATTTTTTTTTTATACTTTGATTTGTTTCCTTATTTAATTATAATCTTTATAATTATAGGAATATTTTGTTAGAATCATTAATTAGAATATAATTTATAGGCATATCATATTGTGTATATAGGAATAAATATTTTATAATTATCTGTATTTAATGTAATCAGTATATGTATAAAATGAACTCTATTGTGGTGGAGTTCATACACACAATTTTCAGCTACTATTCCACCTATTCTTTTCCGTTTCAACAATTTTAATTTAGTTCATTTAATTCATGTTCCATATGGGAACCGCAGATGAGTCTCAATCATCTCCACAAAAGTTGCTTCCCCAACTTTCTCCTACATTCATTTACACTTCAATAGACAAAAGAACATTGTGGCACCTTCTCACATACAATCTCCATATGTCAGAAAGGCAAGCAAGTAATCTTAGGTTCAACTTTTACCCAAAAAATTTGCTGCACTTTAGATTGATAAAAACAAGATCTTCAGTTATTGCAGAACTTTTTATATTATTTCAGCATAGTTAAAAAAATTATGAAATCAAGTTGTGTATACCTCGGAACATCATTTCCACATGCTTTTGAAACCAAAACAAATCCTGAGACAGCACTCTGGGCTGCACTAGCTATTGTAGCAGGGGACCCAACTCTACAAGCATGGAAATAGAATCTAGAAAGGCGCCGAGCAGGTGCATGGACCTTGTTTGATGAGCTACCATGTTCAGCAATAACTGAGTACATTGAAACTTCAAGAGCAGCAGCTTCCCTCAGCTCTCCTCGAAGCATTTCAACTTCAGCCTTCAATTCAGTTTTATTGTTAAGAAAGCTGCCACTTGCATTAATGTCTTCATGGCAAGCAGTACCAACATGAACATCATTCATAGTATTAATTTCCTCTTCCTGATTATGGGTCTGATTGTTGATTTGACCATAGTTCTCAGCAGATAGTAGAGAAACTTTTACATTTGCCACATCCTCGGTTTTATCATTCATCAAAGTACTTCTTGGATCTTCTTGTGGTTTCTTGTTTAGAAGAAGAGTAGTAGTATTTAAATTCCCTTTCTTTGTAGAATCATTGTCGGACAAATTATTGAGCTCATTTTCCAAAAGTTCATTCCTCTCTGTAAACTGTTTTTGTCCTTTCCTTCCCTCCTCCATTTTCTCTTTGTCCTCATCCTCAGTTTCATCATTCATTAAAATACTTCTTGGATGTTCATCTTGTTTCTGGTTTGGAAGAGTAGTAGTATTATTTAAATTCCCTTTCTTTGTAGAATCATCATCAGAAAAATTATTGAACTCATCTTCCAAAGACTCATTTCTCTCTGGAAACTGTTTTTCTCCTTTCCTTTCCTCCTCCATTTTCTCTTTGTCCTCGTCCTCAGTTTTATCATTCATCAAAATACTTCTTGAATGTTCATCTTGTTTCTTGTTTGGAAGAATGGTAGTAGTACTATTTAAATTCCCTTTCTTTGTAGAATCGTCATCAGAAAAATTATTGAACTCATCTTCCAAAGACTCATTTCTCTCTGGAAACTGTTTTTCTCCTTTCCTTTCCTCCTCCATTTTCTCTTTGTCCTCGTCCTCAGTTTTATCATTCATCAAAATACTTCTTGAATGTTCATCTTGTTTCTTGTTTGGAAGAATAGTAGTACTATTTAAATTCCCTTTCTTTGTAGAATCATCATCGGAAAAATTATTGAGCTCATCTTCCAAAGATTCATTTCTCTCTGGAAACTGTTTTTGTTCTTTCCTTTCGTCCTCCATTTTATCTTTGTCCTCGTCCTCAGTTTTATCATTCATCAAAATACTTCTTGGATGTTCATCTTGTTTCTTGTTTGGAAGAATAGTAGTA